>JAJTUV010001721.1:0-523160 GCA_021653895.1 Mastomys natalensis | reverse complement strand
TGGAAAATGGGGTAGTTTTTCTTAAAAAATTTATTTATTCTTCTCTCATGCAACATATCCTTACCCCAGGATCCCCTCTACCCCCTCTCTCCCCTCTCCCCCCTCCCCTCTCCCTGCTCTCTACCTCCCTCCTTACCCCAGATCCACTGCTCCTGCATTTCCCTTCAGAAAAGAGCAGACCTCCCAGGGACGTCAACCAAACACAAACAAAACAAACCCCATATCAAGCTATACAAACCAACCCAGTAGGAGGACAAGGGTCCCAAGAGCAGGTAAAAGAGTCAGAGATACCCCCACTTCCACTGTTAGGAGTCTCACCAAAACACTAACAAACAAAAAACCAAGCTAAACAACCACAGCATGTATACAGAGGACCTAGCACAGACCCATGCAGGTTCTGAGTGGGCTGTGTTCTCCTGGTGTCCTTGATCCCTCTGGCTCCTATAATCCTTCCTCCTCCCCTTCTCCTGTCAGGTGCCCTGAGCTCTGCCTAATGTTTGTCTGTGGGTCTCTGAAAAGCTTCTGTGATGACGATGGGTTAGGCACCAATCTATGAGTATAGCAGAATATCACTAGTAGTAATTTCATTTGACTTTTTTTTTTTTTTTTTGGCCAGTTGTATTTGGCTCTACCCTAGGTTTCTGCTCTTTACTGCCCAGCAGAGTAATTGAGCCTTTATAGTTCACATTTAATTGCCTGTCCCATTGAGATTGAGAAACCAGATGGAGTAGAGCCCAGGGCCTGGATTAAACCATGGCTCTGAGGTTTCCTGGCTTGGTTCTATTCTAACTGGCTACTCCTTGTTCCTCATTTATTAAGTGAGTATGAGGACTAAGTGAGTTAATTCATGTAGAACACTTAAATCAGCATTTGCCATGGATCATTGTATCCATTCTTACCTGGGAATAGTGCATGTAACCCTAGCTTTATGGAGTTTACAGGTGTGTGTGTGTGTGTGTGTGTGTGTGTGTGTGTGTTAATATAATAGTGCATGTGAAATATAATAGTTGATGTGTTTAGGCATACTTAGTTGAGGCAGAAGAATTAGGAGACAGTAGACAGGAAATTAAGAAATTAAGCCTAACTTAAAAGGGCATTTTGGTTTTTTTTTTTCTTGTCAGTGATTGGTTTAATCTTAAATTCCAGTTACTCCCTTTGCTCTCCTTTCCTCTTCCCTCCCCACCCTGTCTCTTTCCCATGACCTCACTGTGTAACCCAGGCTGGCCTCACATTAGCCGGAGCTTTCCCAAAAGCTGTAGAATCTTCCTCTTAGATCAGAACCTTCCATTGTTCCAACTGACTGGTGTGTTACGTGATCTGAGAAATGGGTTTTGCTGAAAGACTGATTGCAATTTTAAGGATCATGTATGATCTCTGTGGAGGGGAAAGACATGTATAATGGTTTTGCTGTATTGGCTGGGGCCAACAGAATATTGAGCTGATGACCCTGAGTTTTATTTGTATTCTTTCCAGCTGGTGCAGATGGGACCCTGCCTAGAGCCGTCCAGTTTGGGACTGTGGTTTTAGTTTTATTTGTTGGTTTGTATTTTTCAAGACAAGGGTTCTCTATGTGGCCCAGGCTGTGCTGGAACTTGCTCTGCAGACCAGGGTGACCTTGACTCAGAGATTACCTGCCTCTGCCTCCTAAGTGATAGGATTAAAGGTGTGTACCATTATGCCTAGATGCCAGGGTTGTTTGTTTGTTTGTATTTAAGTTTACTATCTAATAAATTCTATCTCCTAATTCTCTGTCTCCTAATTCTTCTGCCCCAACTAAGTATGCCTAAAACACATCAAGTATTATATTTCACACACACACACACACACACACACACACACACACACACACACACCTACCTCTAAGCTCCGTAAAGCTAGGATTACATGCACTATTCCCAGGTAAGAATGGATACAATGATCCTAAAAGTTCATTTTAGGACCATGAACTGATATTTATCTGCGATCTCAGCACTCAAGAGGCCGAGGCAGGAGGAGTGCCACAGGTTGGAGTCCTGCCAGGGTTCTGTAAAGAGTTCCAGGCCAACCTGGGCTACATAACAAGGCTCTTAAATAAACAAACAACAATAAAGACAAAACAAAAGCCAGGTGTGGCAATGGATAAAGTTGGGTTATAGGATGGGCTTTCTGGGTAGTCAGTCTAGCTGAAATTCTGAGGGCCAGGTTCAGTGGGACACAGTGTCTCAAAATAATGAGCTAAAACTAAAGTAAATAAAATAAAAATAAGGCAAGGAAGATATCCTGACATGGCCTCTGGCCTCGACTCTCACCAGCAAGCGCACCTGCACACATGTGTACACACTATACACCACACATACACAAAAACAATGAATGTATGTTAGGCTAGTCTGTAGCTCAGGGTAGAGCACTTGCCTAGCATGCACAAGTTCCTGGGTCCAGTCCCTAGCACTGAACAAACAACAATGAAGGCTGTAAGGATTCTGTAAAATACACTTAGAGAGGTGAAGGGTGAAGACTCCTGATAAAGCAAAGTCTTTGGTGTTCCTTGACAAGTGCACTTCCTGGTTCAGGCTAAGAAGGACTCCACTTTGTACTGTAATTTTGCTTGTTTGTTTTGTTTGTTTGTTTTGTTTTGTTTTGTTTTGTTTTGTTTGTTGTTGAGACAGGGCTTTCTTTGGTAGCCTTGGCTGTCCTAGAACTTGCTCTATAGACCAAGCTGACCTTGAACTCAGAGACCTGCCTATCTCTGCCTCCCAAGTGCTGAGATTAAAATGCACCACCACCACTGGGCTTGTTTAAATAAGTTTGTTCCTTTCATCTGAGCCATTGCTGAAGCTATCCCGTGGGATTCTGATCTTTCCTTGCAGCCTGACTCCATGATCACTGGCACCTTGCTGGTTCCCCGTGCTAGGGCTAATTTACAAAAGAGATCATTAACCCAGTAGTGTCATGGGTTGTCAGGCTCATTTTTAGTATTTTGTGGACCACATGGTCCATGGTCAGAGAAGACAAGGAGAAATGGAAAGGCTAAAACTCAGCTCAGCAATGGTGAGTACAAGTTTGGATTCATATATTTAAATGACTTACTTAGAGAGTTTATAGATGGTATTTAATCATGATATTAATTCCTGAGGAGAATTAAGATGCTTCTTTAAAATCTTGTCTGAAATTTAAATGAGTGTGAACCAAGTATACTTCTTGTAATTCCAGGACTCAAGATTCAGGCTAAGGCAGGAGGATCATGAAGTCCAGTATAGCCCAGGTTACTGCCTGAGTTCTTGGCCAGCCTGAGCTACATAGAAAGAGACTAACTCAAAAAGCAAACTAAATATGTGTGTGTGTATGTGTAGTCAGAGGAGGGAAGAAAGAGAAAATGCATGCACAGTTTCTTGTTTTTCCTGAGTATTTGCACTTGAAGTTTGAAAGGGGGAGTAAAGCATGATGTATTGTACACTGAGATGTAGAGGTTTCCTGGGAAGGATCCACGGAGGCCTGGATGGTCATGGAAGAGACCGTGGACTATGTACTGTCACACTTTCCTTCTGACCCAAGAAGACTGAGGCCAGTACTTTAGAGAGTCTGCTAGGATCACACCCCTAGTGATCAGATCAGTGAAGCAGACAGGTCTGTTCTCCCTATGCCCCAGAGAAAAAGGACCCTATGTGAACAGCCTTGTTCCCCTGTTGTTGTCATACGTGGTCCTTACAAGGGGGTGAACTCGACACACGCGTGTTTATACTTCACAGATGTACAATACTACTTGATGTGCATTACTGATCTTGTATAGGCTAAAATTTAACTTTTCTTTTTCATCTTTGAGGGTTTTTGGTTTTCTTCTCCCTCCCGATTTACTTTTATCTTTGTTATAATCTGGGATGGCTGCAGACCTTTCCTTATCTTGCCGCCACTGCGCCACATGGCACTCTTGGTGCTCTGGCTTCCGCT
This sequence comes from Mastomys natalensis, assembly GCA_021653895.1. Taxonomy (NCBI): domain Eukaryota; kingdom Metazoa; phylum Chordata; class Mammalia; order Rodentia; family Muridae; genus Mastomys; species Mastomys natalensis. Next base: position 519,236 of record JAJTUV010001721.1, on the reverse strand, counting down.
GCACAAATGACTGTGGGGGACATAGAGATATGTGAGGACATGTGGGGGGGGGGAGAAAAGGTGGAGGCTGACCTTTAACAGAACTTGTCCTTGTTTTCTGAAATTTTGAACTACAGCATCTGAGTCAAACCATTGTCAAAGTCTGGTTGGTTCTTTTATGATTTTAACCCCTCATCCCAGCATGCGGTGGAAGCCTTTCTTTCTTGTCATTAAGTTATCCTGAATTTCTTTCTGGCGTGTATGGCGCTGTGGATTGAACACATTTGAGATGAGCTAATACTGGGCTGTGTCACTAGCCTCCAAATTCTCTTTTTAAATAATGTATCAAAATAAATTGTTAAATAACAAGGAGAACCTTCTACCTAATGCACAGGGGACAAAGATGTTAGAAAATTGCCTTTTCTACAAACAGGTGTGGGGCTGTCGATGTAGCTAAGCCAAGGAACTGCTGAGAACCTGAGCTTAATCTCCAGAACTTACATGAGAAGGCCAGGCATGGTGATATATGTGTATAACCCCAGTGCTGGGGTTGCAAAGACAGGCAGGTTCCTGGGCTCACTGGCTAGCCAGCTTAGCTCCTTGGCAAGTCCTCAGCCAATAGGAGACCCTGTCTCCAAACTAGAACAAAAAAATGGAAAAGGTGGACTAGGTGGATGGCACCTGACAAGGGATTCCCAAGGTTGTTTTCCTCTACCTTTGCACATGGTTACCATGAGCATTCCTACACACACGTGCACCCCTAACATACAAAAATAAAGTGGGGCCTAGTGGTGTATGTCAATAATACCAGCACTTGGGAGGTAGAGGTAGTACCATCCCCAAGGTCAGCCTGGGCTCCACGATATCCTGCTTTAAGAAAGGGAGAGGCCAGAGAGGAGAGAGAGAGTGTACAACACTGTCTGTGATGCTTGGCCATCAAGTTTACTAGCCAGACCTTTCCTTTGGTTTCATGGCGGCTCATTCCTGGTCTTCCCAGGACTTCACAGGTGGCTGCAGGTCTCCCAGAACCGACTTTGAGCGGGAAGTGGAGAAGCTGAAGACCCAGGTGGAGCAGGAAGTGGAGCATCTGAAGATCCAGGTGATGCGCCTTCGGGCTGAGAAGGCGGACCTGCTGGGTATCGTCTCAGAACTGCAGCTCAAACTCAACTCCGGCGGCTCCTCAGAGGACTCCTTCGTTGAGATCAGGATGACTGTAAGAGTTGTGGTTCTTTTTCTACGAAGCAAATGTCCAAACCCCCTCTAGACATAAGAAACACAACACCTGAATGTGTTGTCAACATAGCTGATCCAAAGAGTGAGATTTAAGTGTAGCATGATGCTTGACAAAGGTTGTCTTAACTGAAAATAGATCACTCAGCTTTTTGATGAAAGATAAAGTCCCCACCATAAACATGTCCTCCCAAGTTGGACATTTTTCTGACTTATTTGAAAATAAACAGAATGTCCCAAACAAAAACCATAAGCATAAATTCTCTCTCTCTCTCTCTCTCTCTCTCTCTCTCTCTCTCCTCTCTCTCTCCCTTTTTTTTTTTCAAGACAAAGTTGTGTAGGATTGTGAGAAGAAAAGTGAGCAGAGTTGTGACCAGATGTTTGGATGGCTTTTAAACAGCTTGAATTATTTTTACACAAGTGCCATGACACTGTACAGAGGTCAGAGAGTGCCTTGCAGGGATTGGTTTTCTCCTACAATATGGGCCCAGGGAGTGGAACTCAGGTCATCAGCCTTGGTGACAAGTGTCTTAACTCTGAGCCATGTCACCAGCCCTGAAACTGTGTTTAACTGTGTTTAATAGACTCTTTCCAAAGTCTAGTGAGGAAGCATGGTAATAAATGATGGGGGGGAGCACCCTCTCAGAGGCAAAGGGGAGGGGGAACGGAAGAGGGGCACCATCTGGAATGTAAATTAACAAAATAATTAACTGAAAAACTAAGAGGCCTGAAAGGATGGCTCAGCAGGAAAAGGTGTTTGCCACCTAAGCCTGGGCTCTAGAACCCACATATGAGGGGAAAGGAGCCCACTGACTTCCCAGGGTTCTCACCTGACCTTGCACTTGCTCCATGGCACAAGCATCCCCATACCCCACACACTCCCCCACACATACAAATAGTAGTAATAAATAACATCTCAGTGATTAAAAAGGACTGGCTGTGTAGCTTAATTGGTAAGAGTGCTTGCTTGCAAATTGGACATAGGAAGCAAGCTTCAAAGCCCCCAGAGGCCACATGTAACAATTACCACGATTTGCTGTCAGCAGAGCTAAGCCAAATAATGAGGAGTAGGAACGTAACAGAGATAAAGTGCCTATTAAATTTTGCCAAGCCAGCTGCCATTATAAACTCACCTGCAGTACTCTCTTGTTAGGGAATCAGAGGCCAAGACTAGGGCGGACAGGATTTGCGAGCTGGTTATATTTCAATAAGCTAATGACATAAACCTTCACAAATGCACAAAGACGGTTCTGGATGCTGTGGCTACACTCTTCCTAAGCCACAGTTCTCCAGCCCACAGAAGCAAAGCGAAGCACATTTACACTCACGGTCACTGTCACTCATCTGAAGGCAGCCGACGATGCTAACCCTGGGAGGAGACTCATTTGGAAACTCATTTATTCTTAAGTGGATAGTGACAGATACGGGTTGTCCTAGTTGTATGTGATGGGTGCAGTAAAGGAACATTGAAATGGATACTTCATTATTAGGAGGAAGGGTTTTATTGTGAATAAGAGAGAAAATATCCAGAGGTATCTGGAAGAGTCCAGATCAAAGAGGCAAAGAAGCAGACTGGACTGGCCAGGGCTATCTGCAGGAGAAGGGAAGTGGGTGGGTAGATGGGGTATATGGAAATCGTGTGGATTATAAGGAGGGGAGAGGAGTCAGTGGGGGAAGGGAAGCCAAGCTAGGGCAGACCTGGGAGTTTAGGAAGGGAAGGAGGGAAGCCTGAGACAGAACAATGCTTGACTGTAGGAGCCTGAGGCCAGCATGCGTTTTGATATGCAAATACAGGTATATGTTATTGGGCAAGGAAAATGATCCCTTTTGGCAGCCAAGAACTCCAGTTCATAAGTTACTGAGGAATGCTGGACTTTTTCTGACCACCAGAAATCCTTGTATAGTCTAGCTTCAGTTGGGCCAAGACTGTCATTTCTGCCCATAGCACTGCCTTTGTAGTTTTGGGAATTGGAATTCCCTTTGAACCTGACATTAGTTATATAAGCCTGGCATGATTGAGACCCTGGGTCCCTTCTTCAGCACCACATAAACTGGTGTAGGACAGCATAAGCCCGTGAGCCTGGGACTTGTAGGTGGAGGCAGGAGCATAAGAAGTTCAAGGTCATTCTTTCTCAGCTACATAGCCAGTTCAAAGCTAGCCTGGGATACATGAAACCGTGCCTCAGAAAGAGGGCAGGATGGCTGGAGTTGCGAGCGACTCAGTAGTTAAAGGAATGTTGCCCTTTTAGAGGACCGGAGTTCTGGTCCCACATGGGGGCTCACAGCTGCCTTTAATTCCATCTCCAGAGCATGACACCTTCTGATGATACCTGCCCTTATTTACATACCAGTATGTACATGCACATAATCACTAATAAAATAAATATTTAAGCATAGAGAACAACTCTGGAGGTAGGTTGAGGAGATCTGGTCTTTACCTCCCTGCCAGAAGCCATGATTTAGCTCTAAGAACGAATTTGAAGCAGGCTTCAAACTTAAGTTTGTGCAATCAAGTAACTGGCCAACTAAGGCAGTAGCACCCTCCCTGAGTCTTGTGAGGCGGCCTTTGATGTGTCCATAACAAAAAAAGCAAGATAGACACGGAGACTCTCCTCTGTGCTGCTAAGAGACATCTAAGGAGGGTGAACCACACAGACAAAGTCTTTCATAACAGAAGGTATTTCCACTTTGTCAAGTCATATCTGAAGGAGGAAGAATAAGAGAATGTTACTTGTAGAAAAGCCAGGGTGGAGAGCAGCTTCTAAGACTCGGAATATTTACTGTGGGACTCCCTACTCACCACCTGCCCTGCAGAGCAGCCCAGTTGGAAAATGACCCTTACTCTACCTATGAGACATTTAGGTGCAGTCAGGGTGCCCAGAGGAGAATTTGAAAAGCAAACTTCTCTAGAAGTGATGAGAGATGACGGAAACACAGAGTTCTAGCCCTGTCAATGGCTGATAAAAGTCAGGACACCCAAACATTTTATTAAGTTTCCAAACACCTTCTCCCAGGGTTAGCTCATCGGCTGCCTCCCAGATGAGTGACAGTGACCGTAAGTGTAAATGTGCTTCGCTTTGCTTCTGTGGGCTGGAGAACGCTGTGGCTTAGGAAGAGTGTAGCCACAGCATCCAGAACCGTCTTTGTGCATTTGTGAAGGTTTATGTCATTAGCTTATTGAAATATAACCAGCTCACAAATCCTGTCAGCCTTAGGGTTTAGGCTTTGGTTCCCTAACAGGCCACTGGTGCAGGCAAACATACAATGGTCCCCAGCTTGGCAAAGGCATTGCCTTGTAAGCCAAATCCATGTTTATGGGGTAGGGTTGAGTGTATTCCAGTGCAAGAGACTGACCTTCATGTCTTAGCTTAGATATTTATAATCCTGACAGGGAGTGCAGGCCCTGGGGAAGTGTTTTCTGTTTCATTTGAGTGACCCAATTTAGATCCTATCTCATACAAAGGCTGAGTGAGTATTTTCCTTGGATGGAAACTTTTGTCTTTTTCTTTTGAAAGGGCATCTGGCTTGCAGATCTATGGTGTTCAGTCCCTTTCATCTCTGCTTTTACAGGAAGGAGAGACAGAAGGGGCAATGAAGGAGATGAGCGGCCCTAGAGCCACAAGAACAGACTCCATCGGCATGTAGGTGATGGGATGCCAGTTAAGCCTGTCACTGAGGGTGCAACATGACGAAGAGAAGTTACTTACTTTGCTTTTTGAGACAGGGCCTTGCTTTGTGATCCAGGTTTGATTTGAATTTGCAACCACCCTCTGTCTTAGCTTCCCAAGAGCTAACATTCATTTTCAATGGTATTTAATGTCGCAACTCAGACTGGCAGAGAATAGAAACAAAGTCTGGTGCCCTTTAAAGGCTGACAAATGCTGACCTCTCTGTTACGAGGTGTTTGCTCTCCACTAGAAGTGGAAACACATTCATCCTCAATCAAAAAGAGACTTGTTCCTAGTCAGCAGTCCTGTGCTGGCTCATTGTCAGGGCTGCTTGGACTAAACAGGCTGCCCAGCTTCCTTAAGTGGGACACACTATTTTTCTTTCCCTATTCTGATTATTGGCCACAGTAACCAATACTGGTGCTCTTCTGAGGCAATGGCTATGAGAACTGTCAATGTGTATGTGTATGTATGTGTATTTGTATGTATGTGTTTGTATGTGCATGTGCGTGTATGTATATGATGGAGAGGGGACATGCCACGGTATACATATGGAAGCCACAGGACAGCAGCAGCAGTTCTCAACCCATGGGTTACAACCCCTTTGGCAAACCTCTATCTCCATTTATGATTTACATTTATGATTCATATCAATAGCAAAGTACAGTTATGAAGTAGCAATGAAAATAATTTTATGGTTGGTGTCACTACAACATGAGGAGCTAACTGTAAAGGGTCTCAGAGTTAGGCTGAGAATGGCGATGGTTTTACTGGAGTATCTGTCCTAGCCATCAGATGATGGGACTTTGCAGGGATCAACTCACGGCCCATCAGGATGATGGCCACGCATCTTTACCCACGGTGCCATCTCTTCAATCTCACGCCCAGATCTTACCTTTGGAAATCGCAAATCTGCCTGTCCCGAGCAGATTCTAAGAAACACATAATAATAATGGAAGGGCCTTGAGCAAGGGCAATAGATCTAGGCCCTGAACTTCTTGGTTCTTGAAGGTAATATTACCCAGGACTGGTGGTTTGCCCATCCTGTGTGTGTGCAGGCAACATTAGTCCATTTACCTGTCGGCCTGTTCAGAATTTCTCTTATGTCACAGACCTTTAAGACCATTTTTTATATTATTTGATAAATATGCATAGAGAATAACACAGAAAAAGTAATACAAGGTCTGTCCCTATGTTCTTAGTCAGGAGAACATAAATAATACAATAGTCTTTCACCAAACAGTAATTAGTATAAGGAATGTTGTTCCTGGTTTTAGTGGGCTTTTTTTCTATTGGTTTAGAATTCAACTTTCCTCAAATTGCTGTTTTAATATCAAGACTTTCCTGGAAGCAGAGGAAAGAAAATTGTATTTGGAAATTTTAAGCCACTTCCTGTTCATTTATTTCCATATGCAGAGACCACTTCCTCTTCCAGGCCAATAGCTCTTAACATTTATGAAGCTGGTAAGGCTTCTAGGCTTGGGGCTCCAGCCTAATCCTGGCGTTCAGATATGTGAGCCTAGCAGATGCCTGAAAGATTAGCTGCCATCCCTGGTGTCTTTGTCGTCACTCTGAACATTCTGTTACTGGGTGATGGTCACAGTCGCTTGTTTGTCATGAATGTGCCTCTTGATAAGATTCTGAATCTTAGAAAAACATTTGCCAGTAGTATCTACATGTCTCTGCTTCATATGAAAACGAAAGCCAGGAAAAGTTTTTCTTCCCTTGACTCACAAAGGTGATAGTCTCTAACCAGTTGCAGTGGGCAGTGGTCTGAATGGACCTGAATAGTCAGCCCAAAGTCCGCTCTGGAACTGATCTCTGGAGATTGTGGCATCTCCTGCCACAATTGCTGGGCTGTCCCTGTGAATTCTGTGGTCTTGTGGACACAGTACATCTTTGGAGTGAGTGCTTACATTATGAGGTTAGCTTCCCTGAAGCATTGCTAGTCTCCACAGCCTCCACCGCACACATACAAGGATTGAATCAGCCATGCTTGGGGCAGGCAAGAATTGATTGGAGGACATGGATTTCAGTTGTATGATGCTTCTCTCTTACTCTTGACATTTTTCTTGGGATCAAAACCTTTTTAATTTCCATACTGAATGTGATGTCTTTTTAGGAGCAGATGTACAGAGGATGCCAGGACTTGTGTGGAGTTTGAGGAATTGACTGTGAGCCAGCTCCTGCTTTGCCTAAGGAAGGAAACCAAAAGGTGGAGAGACTTGAAATCGCACTCAGAGAAGCCAAAGAAAGGTATAAACTATTTCCGTGAAAAATGAAAGACTTTGGTAGGTAAAGCAAGGCACCGTGCAATGCACACGGTTGTGTGCCCACTGCCAGAAGACATTTCCACCCCCTCACAAGAGTCAGCACCCCTCAGCATTCACTACCCTGTTCTCCCTATGTCTTGGAGATCTCTGCATCCTGCATAGTCATATATGGACTTGAACAGTACGTCTTCTGGAACTACTTTTTTCCCTCTCTTCATCCACAGTGCCCTGCTTGCCAGCCCTCTGTCCTTAAGGCAGGTGAATAATAAAATATAAGATGTGTATACGTGGCAGCTTACCACTTATACATTTCTAATCTTCCTGCTTTCAAACAAAACAAGAAACGCAGTCTCTCCCTGGATACTGAAGGTGTATAGCTCTTTAGATTATAGTTAGTGGATCAGTCCTGCCTTTGAAGGAGGAGGGGGAGGTGCATGCCCACCTTGAGTACCCTGGAAAGATCCTTTTTTGAACTTCTATCTGTGAGCCAGCTGACTCAGTATTTAACAGGGCAAGCCAGTAAGTAGTTGAGGAGACTTGTGTTCTTGCATGCGGACCAGGGGAGTGGCTGGTTCTCAGACAAGACAGGGCTAAATCGAAGAAGCAGCAGTAACACATGGTCAGTGGCCTGATTGGCACACTTTGAAATTGCAAGATGCTGTGTTTTCCTGAAATAAGTGAGCCAGCTTCTGCCTTTCTCCCTGATCACTGGAAATAGGAATACGGATGTTCTGAATTTAATTTTTCTGAAAAAATACTGGGTGATATGTGGGAGAGAGGAACGGATGTAGGTTTGCCTTCTGTCTCGGTGTGTGCAGCGTTCATGTTTCACCTCATTTCATTTATAGGGTTTTCTGGATTTGGTTTTTGTTTGTAATTTGGGGTTTTTGGTTTTATTTGTTTGTTATTTTGAGGTTCTATTGTTGTTTTGGTTTTTTCAAGACAGGCTCTCACTATGTGGTCCTGGCTGGCCTGGAACATTCTGTGGTAGACCATGCTGATCTCACAGAGATTCCCACACTTTCACCCCACCTCTGGCCCTAAGGGCTGGATTAAAAGTGTGTGCACAGCCACAACTGATGGAATTTATATTTTCTAAATAAGTCAGTAAGGAGAAGAGATTGTATAAGAAATGTAATCCTTGTTTAAAAAAGAAAAAATCAAGAAATAACAGGGGAAAGATGACGCAAAGTGAACATTTGACCTAGAAAATTAAGATAACTTGTAATTCATGTGTAGGTCAAAACCTATGCCAAATGTGAACTGTCTACAGTGTTGATAAGCCCACCCTCCTTCGAGTACCATCTGGTGGCTCACCCACCCGTGTATTCAGCCTAGCCAACGGGACAGTACTGGCATACCAATTAGGGTTGACAGTTTGCAACAGAAAAATGATAAACAAAAAATGTCTCTACAGACCTCCCATGGAGAGGCACTGCCTTGCCAGGAGCCTATGGGAAGCAGTGCTTCGATCCCTTCCACACCCACTTTCCTGCTTCTCAGTCACTTCCAATCTGTCTGCTTGGTTCTTTCAGGAGCTGACCCATGGATAAGGTTTAAACTGCTACTTACTTTTTTGAAGATTTTAATCATGACCTGTTGACCTCTAGGTATGAATGAGGAAGACTGAACTGTCTTGCACAGCCATCAGCCGCCCAGTACTTACATTTCTGGAACTTTCTCTACCTCCTGCTCCCAGCTGAAATTGATAGTTTTGAGTTTTACTTACGTACTACTCTGTTCCTGTCTTTGTGCGTTTAGACACATGCATACAATGCACATTGTGTGCTCATGCATACAATGCACATGTGTGCTCATGCATACAATGCACATGTGTGCTCATCACAGTTAGGCAGTGTACTAGCAACGGTCACTTCTTTTATACTCTTTAGATCTCAGTACAAAGTTAACCACTTAACCAGTTGCCTCATGTGTTGGTCTGTTTTCTGCTTCTTTAACAGAGTGCTAGACTAGATAGGTTGTGAACTATGGAAGTGTTTTCAGCCTATAGTTCTGGGGGCCAAAAACAATTGCTTTTGTCCCAGCCTTTTATTAGGAACCCACTCCTGAAATGGTAACTTTGATGAAGGCAGTGCTGCCATAGTGCCATGGCAACTAAGTGCCAACATGGAGGGCTAGAGAGATGCTCGGCTGTCAAGAGCATAGACTGCTCTTATGGAAGACCTAAGTCCAGTCCCCAGCACCCACACTGATAACTCATAACCACCTGTAACTCCAGTTCAGGGATCTCATGCTCTCTCCTGACCCCTGCATTCACACACACACACACACACACACACACACAAGAGAGAGAGAGAGAGAGAGAGAGAGAGAGAGAGAGAGAGAGAGAGAGAGAGAGAGAGAAAAGTTCCCTTACCCCGAAAACTTTCACTGTGAGTTTTGAAAGGTATGTTTAGTTGTAGTTCCAAGTTTTCCCAGGGAGCCAATCTCTCAATTACATACAGTACGTCATGATTCAGATGGTTCTCAAGGTATCTTGGTTCCACTACATTGTAGTCATTCCTAAGACCACCCTTAGCCAGCATACTGTGGAATTCCTCAGCTCTCCTATGCTGGATCCCATTTCCTTGATCCAATGCCTTTCTTACTCTCCGCCCCACCCCACTTGGTAAAAAGTACACTGTATCTCTACCGACTTAATGAGAAAGAACAGGAGAGGAGACTATCTTGTGAGGCCTGCTTCTCCAGAAGCCTCCCACCCTTTACTCAGTGAACAGTTTGGCTCACTGGAGCCCTCTTGGCTGGCTGTTTTCTTGGTGGCATTTGAAAGCTTTGCTTCCTTGTATGCTAGCTTCTGGTTTTACTGTTGAGAAACCCACTGCCCTTCTGAATCTGATTCTTTCTGTATGGAACGTTACAGTGCTGTTTTTTCCTCACCCCTGTAAGTTCTTTGTTTATCCCACATAGTCTGAAATCTCACACATTTGGATTGAAGCTGTTTTTCATTCATTTGAGTAGACACAATTGAACCCTCTCATTCTCTAAACTCCTGATCTTCTGACCTTATAAACAATTTCAAATTATTGTAGGGATGGATTGTCTCTCTCTCTCTCTCTTTTTTTTTTTGGGGGGGGGGTGGTTTCGAGACAGGGTTTCTCTGTGTAGCCCTGGCTGTCCTAGAACTCACTCTGTAGATAAGACTGACCTCAAACTCAGAGAGATCTGCCTACCAGTATTTTTCTTAACCCGTGTTCCTCCGTGTCCCTGTGTTCTCTTACTTTCTCTCCGAGCTGGCCAATGCTCATCTTTTTATGGTGTTTAATGTTTATATTTTAATGATTGCAAATAACTCCTTGGGTCTCTAGGAATATTAATGATAATCTCTCCTCTACACTGACCTGTTGTGTTTTCAGTACAGAATATGTTTTAGTTCAAGGTTTTCCTCAAATGTCTCATGATCTTGGTTGGTGAGGTTTAGGAATGAGGTGAGTTAGATGTTACTTGAAGCTTTGGGAGCAGCTGAAGGAAGACTCAGTTGGGGCATTTCTTTGGCAAGGCTATATATGAAGCTTTTAACTGTTTTCCCTTTTCCTAGCCCAGTTCTCCAGAAAGATGCCTCCTGTCTCTTCCTTTAGATAGCAGAGTTCTTGAGAGGAAAGGGAGAGGGCAAGGGTTTCATCAGCTAACACAAATTCCTTTCCTTTAAGTGGGAAGCACAATCCCTCAGCTGTGCTGAACATCTCTGCATCCCAAGCCCCTTGTTTTATGATTTTTCTAGTCCTTTATTTGCCATCCTGCGGGTACACACGGTATCCCAAATTCCCAGGCCATAAAGAGTTTCAATAGTATGACTTATTGGCCCTCCCTCCTCTCGGTTTACGATCTAGCTTTCTTAGAATACTAACCCTGCCCTATTCCTCCTTGTACTTTCTCTTCACTGTTGCTGCTGCTGGCTCTTGGCTCATGTAGGCATGTGGCTGTGTGAAAGTCATATTTGTAGGATTTGCAGTGGGAGAAAAAAATACACACATATATGAAACCTCTGTGTATGTATTTATGTACTGGAGATTGAACCCAGGGATGCAAGCATGCTCAGCAAGGAGTCTACACTAATCCACATCTCCAGCTCTATTTTTGCTCTTTATTTTGATACAAGGTCCCATGAAGCTGGCAAGGTTGACCTTGAACAATAACTGCTAGATCACCAGGCAGCCTTTGAACTTGTGACTCTCTCACTTCAGATTCCCACGATTTCAGACCTGCACCACCATGCCCAGCCAGTCTTCCACCTTTAACCACAGTCTCTCTTTGCTTCATCTGTATGGAGCTATCTCTACTCTGCATGTATTCATCTTAAATCACAGGAGTTCTAATCAACATTAGGATAAGAAACAAGATGACTGCAAATATAAAGAGACTTTGAAACCCTCGGCTTTCTCCAGGTTCTGACTGTATGCATTCGAGTGCCTCTACAGCTGCTTGTCCTTGTATGTCTAAACAGAAAGTAAAACTTCTCTACATTCTTATGTTGGTGGTGTTTCTTTTTTTTTTTTTTTTTCAGAATTTCAGATTTTGAAAAGAAAGAAAATGGCCATTCTGTGATTGAGACTCAGGCAGAGGGGAGACAGACAAAGAAGAGGAGGACAAAGGCCCAGAGAGTGTGGGTACAGCACTTCCAAAGGACTGGCACGTCCCTGTCAGGTCCCCATTGGTGACACGGTTCCTGGGTTCAAGTCTTATGTTGCTATTTACCTTAGAAGTGGAAACTTGTTTGTTGTTGAATATTTTTTACTTCTCTTTCACTTATCCTGGATTTGAAGTGCATGTCAGTAAGATGTATCCCAGTCTGTACTATTCTCATATCTCTTCTTGACTGAAGTCATCTCCTAAATCCTTAAGTGCACCTCTAGAAAATGACATTTTGACTATGTCATGATGAGAGGTCCTTTGTGGACATGGCTCTGAAACTTTTAGAATGAGAAGATCTTGACTCTGTCTTAGCACTGGTAGGAACAAGGGAGTTGGCATAAAATGATCCTTTTGTTCATGTCTTCATCAGTACATACACACACACATCACACACATACACACACACACCACTATTGGCTATGCCCTTCCTTTGTGTGCTAGGATTACAGACATGCAGCAGCTTCTCTGGCTCTGAGTCCCTACTTTAAGACAGTGGAGAACATTTTGAAGACAGGCACAATGGCACATACCCCTATGATTCCAGTGCCTGGCAGGCTGAGGCAGGTGGATTTCAAATTTAAGGACAGCATATGCAAAAAAGCAAGTTCCAGATCAGCCTGGTTACAAAAGCAAAACAAGGGTGGGGGAGGTGCAGCAAGAATAGGATGAACTTAGATGAAGAGAGTACTCTGCCAGAACAGTACACCATTAGCTGAAATGGACCAAGAGTTAATGGAAAAGCATTGACGTTTCTAAGCTCTTATAAAACTCATATGCAAATTGACAACTGGCAGGCTTCCAGGAAAGAGCCGGATAACAGAAGTAATTGCCTAAGCTAGAAACAAACATTGGCAAGGCAATATAGGCTCTGAGCCTTTCCCCCACATGAATAAGGTTGCCCTTTGACCTGGTGACCTGTGATCCCGGAAGCATGAGTAGGGCCAGGTTTAGCAGTAAATCCATTACCATACATGCTCGGACTGATAGTGAATGTGCTACACGGAAACAGAAACTTACCCAGAAGATTGCTTTTCACGTGGGCACTTGGGGATGTCTTACACAAATCAAGTCTACTTAGTGGAATGAGTGTTAGCTGGATGCTAGTGGTCCACACCGTCTTCTCACACAAGGTTCATCTCCTAAGGATCTGTCTCATGTGAATGTCCGACATTGTCTGACAGGTTGGAAATGAAGTAGAAACACTGAACATTCAGATGACCTCCCTGTTTAAGGAGCTTCAAGAGGCGCACACAAAACTCAGTGAGGCTGAGCTGATGAAGAAGAGACTTCAAGAAAAGTAATAACTCATTTAATTTCATCACATGATTTATGAAGTGTGTTACTGTATCAAAACAGTTTTGTTACTGTATTACTGACTAAAACAAAAACAGGGACCTGATGTATGGTTAAGAAAAAAGAGAGTTTAGTGTTGGTGTGTACTCCTGAAGTCGTTGTTGTCACACGAGTCATGAGGGCACAAGAGGACTTGTGCTGTGAGGAGCACCAGCCTCTGACCCTTGTGCAGAGCTATACTCTACATATAGCATTGTGATGTGAGAGATTTACTGTGCTTGGCATTAACACCCTGCACAGCTATAATTTGGTTTTTACTATGATTCCACTCAAGTTGTCTTTCTGCTCTCTTAAGAGATGCTCAGGGGCTTTCCTTTTCTCTTACAGAATCCTTGTCAGAAATCAGAGTCTTTGTAATGAACAGACTTTAGATTCTGAAGGATGCCCAGGGATTTTGCTGTAAGATGCACCTTAGTTCACTACCAGGTTGGGTTAAAATATCTATATTTAAAATATCCTACCACATGGTGGGAGGAAACAAAACAAAAACAAACAGGAAGCAAAGAACAAAGTCTTTATTTTGCCTTCAAAATTCCAGTAGCCCTACCACACTCTGTACTTGATGTCCTTTTGAGAATTTGTGCAGAAGCCAGGGAGAGTGACAAATTATTGTTTCTTCTCAGGGAATCTTCATCTTTTTCAGGTGTCAGGCTCTGGAAAGGAAGAACTCTGCAACCCCATCAGAGCTGAATGAAAAGCAAGAGCTTGTTTACAGTAACAAGAAGTTAGAGCTTCAGGTGGAGAGCATGCGCTCCGAAATCAAGATGGAGCAAGCTAAGACAGAGGAGGAGAAGTGAGTGTGCGCTCGGGCATGCACAGGGGCGGGACAGCAGCTTGCCCAGAAGGGGAAGGACAGCTGGCCAAATACAGATTGGGAGGAGGACCTGAGAGTCATGGCATAAAATCTGTTTTGCCATCTGGAAACTAGATGTCTAGGAGACTCTTGATGAGAATTGAATTTTTGAGTCGTATTTTAGCAAAAATATGAAAATTATTTTTATTCTATCTTTTGAGAGAAAGACAGTCTTTTGGAAGATACCATTTTCTTTGAGAGTAAGAAAAATGCTGATATGTGGTGGCTGTAGTTTCATTTCTGTTACATGATAAAATAGCCTGACAAAGCAACTTATGGACAGAGGGTTTATCTTAGCTTACAGTCCATGGTCCCACCCCTTATTGGGAAGAAGTCAAGGTGCCCTGGGCTGGAAGCTGCCATTCATATCACGCCCTCAGTCAAGAGCAGAGAACAGTGAATGCTTAGTTCTCAGCTTGCTTTTCCTACTTCTACTGTTTAGTTTTGTTTTTTGAGGCAGGATTTCTCTGTGTCTCACTGGCTGTCCGGGAACTCACTCTGTAAACCAGGCTGACCTCACACTCACAGAGATTCGCCTGCCTCTTACACTCGAGTACTGGGATAATCTAGAGCCTTAAGCTAGAGACGGCAGGTGTCACTAGCTTTCATGTGGCGGGTCAACCTACATGGGTAAAGGCAATCCAGACAGCTCCCCACTGACAGGCCCACAAAGCCAACCTGATGAAACAATCTCTCACTGACCTTTTTCTCAGGTGATTCCTGGTTGTGTCAAGCTGAGAGTTGAAAGTTGGTGGGATGAAGAAACCAGAGATTTTTCTACTTGAGTTTTCAAAGTCTGTTAGGGAGACAAGAGGATGGGTCTCTGTGATATTTCCCTCATTATTCCATTTTTAATATCATATTTTAACAGATCCAGGTTAGCCACTCTGCTGGCAACTCACAACAAGCTCCTTCAAGAACATAACAAAGCGCTGAAAACAATTGAAGAACTAACCAAACAACAGGTATTTATAGAGAAAGGTACTTCCATAGCCTGGAGGGATGGAACCATTGAATATTATATGTACAAAAAACATTGCATGGCTCCTCAACTAAGTCTACTTTCAGAAATCACTTTGCAGTTTATCAATTGTAACAGAATTAAAGCTTTTCACTCTCAGCCTGTATATAAAACATGACTTGTGTATGGAGGGTGCTGATGTCTACCAGGCAGGGCATAGACTCTTCTTTCTTCCTGAGGGTGTGTCTGTAGGAGAGCTGAGAGCCTGGGCTCCTTGTCAACAGTGTACAGGGAGACAACTGGCTATGGCCATCTGTTGAATGAGATTGTGCAAGGGCATCTTGCTTGTTGGCAGTGAACTTGGAACCCTGGGTTTACAGCATTTAATTTAAATTAGTAACCATGTTCAATATGGTATAAAATCTACAGACCATGGAGTCTTTGAATTAAGTCTCCATTTATAAGGCTATAAATATTCTTATAAATATGCTTTGTCCCCCCCTCCCCCCGTTCCTTTACTCCCTCCTTCCTTAGTCCTTCATTCTTATAGCAGGGAATAAACCTAGGGCCTCCTGCATGCTAAGCACATGTTCTACCATTGAGCCACACCCTCCTCTGCCTTCACCTCTTACAGGATCTCAAGAGTTACTTAAGCAGACCTTGAACTTGCAAGCCTCTTACTGCCTCAGTCTCCTGAGTTGTTACAGTTACAATTGCAGGCTCTGCCATAAGCCCATGTTTTCGTTTCCTTTTCCAGAGGGGTGAGGTGTAGGTGGTGGTGTCCACATACATATTGGTGTGTACATGTGGAAGCCAGAAGTTGATGGTTGGTAGTTTTGGAGACAGGCCGCCTTAGTTTCTGAGGGTCTCTTATTGAAGCTTACCAATTAGCTAGGCTAGCGGACCAGCAACCCAGCAAACCTCCTGTCTCTGGATCCCCAAGACTAGGTTGCAAGCAAGAGTCATCACCATATCTGACTTTTAGATGGTGCTGAGGATCTAGACTCAGGTCCTTAGACACACAGCAAGCACTGTAGTGACTGGATACTCTCCCAGGCCTTTTTACTTCATTAAAAAAAAAAAAAGAAAAGAATTTTATAACTCTCTTGAACCTATAGCTTCAAAAAAAAAAAAATTTATTTATTTATTTATTTGTAGAAAGAGTCTTTAGTGGCCTTAGCTAACCTGGAACTCACTACATAGACAAGGCTGGCCTTGAACTCAAAATTCTACCTGCCCCTGCCGCCTCCAAATTCCTGGAATTAAAGGTGTGAGCAGCAATGCTCACCAAGGACCTTATCCCTTTTAAATGTATCCTTTTTAAAGGTAAACATGTTTAAAAAGTAACAAGATAAATAACAGTATCCATGCCTCACTCTCATCAGAGTAGGCTTGTTCCCATTGCGCATTTCACGTTATCTGGTGTTGATGTGTGCTGAGATCTGATACGCATTTCACGTTATCTGGTGTTGATGTGTGCTGAGATCTGAACTCATCTACTGGGGACTACTGGAACAGTGCGACTCTCAGTGTAACATTTTAAGAAAGTGTTTTAGCTGAGGAAGTGATTACTGACGAGTCACAAGTGACTACAACTTCCTGAATGGATGGCTACGGCTACGTAACAGGCTGGAGCTGACAGTTCTTAAGTGTAAACTTTTGTATTTTCCTAAAATAGGCTGCATCAGTTCCAAGCCATTTCTAGAATGAAGTTGTATTTTTCAGGCGGAAAAGGTAGACAAGATGTTGCTGCACGAGCTCAGCGAGAAGCTGGAGCTGGCCGAGCGGGCGCTGGCATCCAAACAGCTCCAGATGGACGAGATGAAGCAGACCATCGCTAAGCAGGAGGAGGACCTGGAGACCATGGCTGTCCTCAGGGCTCAGGTGAGATGCTGTCTAGAACCTAAGCTGAGTGACAGCACCCTGTGCAGATTTCAAGTGTGAGAATGATGGTGCTTAACGTAACGGTAATTTTTGTGTGTGTTCATTCTGCCAGTTTCTTTTCTTCTTGTTCTGTTCCATTTTGTGGATACATGGTCTCACTGTTTGACTGGCTGACTTAGAACTTACTCTGTAGACCAGGTTGGCCTTGAACTCACAGATCTGCCTGCCTGTGCTTCCCAAATGCTAGGATTAAAGGCCTATACCACCATGGCTACCCAGTGAATTTTTTTTTAAAAAAAACTTTTCAGTAAAAGCCAGGCATGGTTGTGCACACCTGAATTTTCAGCACTTGACATAAAGGCAGGGAAATTAATAGTTCAAGGCCAGCTTTAGACTCCCAGTTACTAGTATTGCACATATTTCTAAATATTTTGTAGTTTATACTGTTTATTATAAGTGGTGCTTTGGAGAAAGTGGGTTTTTGTTGTTGTTTTGTTTTTTTGTTTTTGTTTTTTTGAGACAGGGGCTCAAAAGACAGGCTAGCTATAAATTTGCTATATAGTCAAGGATGGCCTTGAACCCTTGATCTTTCTGCCTCTGCTTTCCAAATACTAGGATTACAGGCATGTTACCATGCCTCGCTTCATATAAGTCTTTTTCTTAAAAGTTGCTATTAAATAGAAATACTAAACACAAGTTTTAAAAAAAGATCAGTTGTGATAGCATTTCCTTGTGATCCCAGTGCTGAAATCCCTGAGTTCCCTGGCCAGTCAGTCTAGCACACTTGGGGAGTTCCAGGCCAGTGACAGATGCTATCTCAAAAACCAAAGTGGATGGCACCTGAGGACATCTGAGGTTTTCCAGCAGCCTCTACATGTACATGTTCAGATATGCACCCACACACACAGATGTATACACACACACACACAGAGAAAGAGAGAGAGGGAGGCAGGGGGAGGGGGGGATGATTACATCTGTGAAGTGAAAACTCAAATGGTCTTAATAAGTCTATGACCAAAGCATTTGTTTGATCATGAAGAGGATTACAGACGAAGGCAAGTTCAGATTAAGACTGTTGGCGAGAGATCTGTGCCCAGCATCTCCCACAGCAGCTCGGATACAATGCAACCTAGGTTTCCATTCCCTGTGAGTGAGTAAGGAAAACGCATACACAGATACAGTGAAGTGGTGTCCAGCCTTGAAAAAAGGGGAGTCTATCACTTGATGACATAGATGGACCTGAGGATATCGTGTCAAGTGAAGTAAGCCAGTCATGGATACACATGATCTCATTTACATGTGGACTCTGAAGAAACAGATGTAGAGAGCTGAATAGTGGTTAGCAGGATAGAGGGGAAAATGTAGGAAGGGTGAGATGCTGGTCAAAGGTTCGAAGTCTCAAGAGGAATACACTGTAGTGATCTGTACAGAATAGTGACTGTAATAATTGTATATTAAGGCTATATCGCCAGTTTAGTAAACAACTTGTAAACCCTCTGTGTGTTATCTGATTTATTTAATCTACTATCTGCTCTAAGACCTTGTTGCATGTTACCAGTCAGCATGCTACAAGTCATAGGAGTTTTGTGCACGTTTTCTTCCTTTTCTTGTTTATCATGGTTTTTCGAGACAGGGTTGCACTGTGTACCCCTGGCTGTCCTGGAACTCATTTTGTGGACCAGGCTGGCCTCGAACTCACAGAGAACCACCTACTTCCTCCTGAGTGCTGGAACTAAAGACATGGACCACCACACCTGGCTTATGCATGTTACTTTCCTGCCTGAACAGTCATCACCCACGTTTTAATAGCATGGTTATCTGCATGTGTTAATCAGACTTTTGTTGCTGTGACAAAATATCTGACCGAAAATGGAAAAGGAAGAAAAGTCTCTTATGCCTCAGTGGGTCAAAGGTTTCAAAGGTTTCTTATGGCTCAGTGTGTCAACGGTTCTAGTCCTTCCTGGTGGAGAGACTGTGGTGGAACTGGGCAACTCACATCATGGGAGGCCAGGGAGCAAAGAGAGAAATGCCCGATCCCACTGGGCTCCCCACCTGCCACAAAGTACTGCCCATGTTTAATGTCAGTCCTTCCCTCTCCAGAAACTAAGAAGAGAGGTACTAATCTCCAGGACACTTTGCAACACTAGTCACACTGACAGTCAAAGTAAGCGACTATCTGAGCAACTCTCTGAGCAAAGCCCTCAGGTTGCCAGGCTTACAGAGCAAGCACAATAGCAACTCACCAGCCTCTCATCCTTATTAACATTAGCTGTCTGTCCATTCAGCCATCTATCTGTCCTTCCTTCCTTCCTTCCTTTTTCTGGTAATAATGGCCATCTTAACAGGTGAGATAATATATTGTGTCATTTGGCTTTGTGTTTTCCCAGTGATCATTTATCTTGAGCCTTCTATAGGCCTCTTGGTCACTTATAAGTCGTTCTTTGACCATTTTAAAATTGTATTACTTGGTTTGTTGGGTTTTATCCTATTATTGGTTGCTGATATCTTGTACATTAACCACTTCATGTATACATGTATATACACACACACAGTTTGTTTTGCAAATATTTCCTATCATTCTATAGTTGGTCCTAATAGCTGTTGATTATTTCTTTAGCCAGGCAGACTTCTTTTATTCTGATTTTCCTATTTTCATTTCTCTTCTTATATTTTTAATAAATAGCTAATAGTGAGTGATTGTTGAACACCCAGATTAAACAGAACATCTGTATTCCCCAATCCAAGGCACATGTATAGCCGCCTGCGGCCATGAATCAACTGGGTTCACCTGAAAAGGGGGCTGGAAACAAAAGGGGGACAGAGGATGAGAAGAGATGAAGCCAAGACAAAGTTCTCTGATCAAGACTCAATGCTTTAATGTTTAGCTCTCAATTTAAAGGGAAAAGCCCGCCAAAAACCCTTTCTAGTTGCAGCCCGAGAGATGAGTGGGATAATCCGTTATTGGTCACAAGTCGCGACAGGAGATATCTCAAAGCCCTGGGGCAGTTCTTTTTAGTTCCCTGCAGCTAAGGTGGGTAACTCCACCAGATCCTTATCACTTGGTCTGTTGTGGTAAACAAGGTCTCAGGCCTGCTCAAGGCCAGGGGAAGGGCACAAACTTGGAATATCACAAGAGGAAATCAGATGAAGAGGGGTGTGATGATATTCTGACCTCTGCACCCATGAACTCAGCAAGTGGGGATCCCTGCACAATCCTACATAAGACGGGACTCCCAGGAACATTCCCTCATGGATGAGGAGTCAGTCTTAGTGTAACACTGGTAAGTTGCCCACACATTACTAAGAACTCCCCTCTGCTCATGCAGGCAACCCTAGTGAAACCCAGTGGGATTTATTAAGATATGACCATCAGAGGAGGTTTAGTTGGAAAGGAGATCAGCAGGAAAGGGTGGGAACAAGACAGAGTAATGGAGGATAAACTAGACATTTTATTCAGGCATGGAATTTTCAAAACACATTCTTTACTTATAAAAATTTCAAGATGTCAGTTCTAACTTTAATTCCAATCAAAATCCTGGCAAGCTATTTTGTAGATATCAACAGAGTAACATCTAAATTTTAAATGGGAAGGTTTTATTATAAAAGACCTGAGATAACCAGTGCAGTATTGAATAATGAAGTCAAAGTCTTTGTTAAGTTTCTGGTTGTTGCTATTGCTTTGTTATTAAGTTGTATTCATTATTTTGTGTGTGTATGTATGCGTGTAGATATACATGTATGTACATGTTTTTCAAATACTCTCAAGACACTGGAAAACTACAATGAACACTAGAGTATTGGCAATGAAATAGACAAACAGTACAGAATGGCATGCCCAGAAAGAAGCAAACCCATACAGACACAGTCAACTGATACTTGATGAGAGTGGGGCCACATGAGGGGCGGGGCTTCAGGATGAAGATAGTTCATTGTCCTTCCTGCTCTGGCTGTTTTGGTCATTTGCTCCTCTTCTTCCCAGTTACTGGCCTTATGCACCAGAGGCTCCCAAAACTCATTCTGTAGACCAGACTGGCCTTGAACCCACAGAGATCCATGTGTTTCTGCCTCCTGAGATTAAAGTGTGTGTCGCCACCACACCCAACATCAGAAGCTCTTTTTTTTTTTTTTTTTTTTTTTTTGGTTTTTCGAGACAGGGTTTCTCTGTGTAGCCCTGGCTGTCCTGGAACTCACTCTGTAGACCAGGCTGGCCTCGAACTTAGACATCCGCCTGCCTCTGCCTCCAAGTGCTGGGATTAAAAGGCGTGCGCCACCACCGCCCGGCTACATCAGAAGCTCTTAATTGAAGAGGCATCTGGACTAGTTTCCAGAAAGTATACAAACCACTGAAAAGCATATAAACAGTACGTGAAGGGGAAAAAAAAAAAACCCTACAAGATTGTTATTTTCTCAAGAGGTCTGTGAGTACCTACCCCTTCCAGCACTAACCCCCCCACCCCAAATTAAGAACCACTATATGGTCCAGTTTCTAACACCACCACTTGGGAAGCTGAGACAGGAGGACTACTAGGAGTTCAAAGCCAGCCAGAGCAACACAGCAAATCAAAGCAAAAACAAAGTTAAAAACAACCCTGCAATAGTTTAAAGCCGATGCGTGAGTCTTGGTTCTTCTTCTAAAGAGAGTGAGTGTGGCCTTTCCTCAGAGTCTCAGCTTGAAGAGGAGCAAGCTGCTCCTGGGCCCTTCATCATTCTCTTAGTGCTATGCATTAGATCTGAAGTGTTTGCCTCAAAAGCTTCCTGTAGAAGGCCTGGCCTCCAGGAGAAGCAGTGTTCAGAAGAGGAACTTTCAGATCATGTGGATTAATCCACTGTGGATCCCAGGTTTGAATAGACTACTGGGAGCCGGATGGTATAGTGACAATTTTGGAATTTTGGCTTCTTTAAAAACCACAGAAATATCTTAAGAATATGTCTTGGTGTTGGAATATGGGGCTGCTTCAGCTGTGACAGCAGCTGACTATGGTTTGCCTCACGCTGTGGTGGGGATGTGATTTTGCCAGCAGCAGATGGTTTCTTGGATTTTGTGATGTTTGGAATTCTTGGGACTTTTTGGAGGGTATATAAATGCTAGAAACCTGGTGGGTTGTTGGTTGATGTTGATCACAGTTTGTTAATTAGCTATGTGCAAAGAAGAAACAACAACAAGAAGAAATTAGATATCCTGATGGCAAAGATCAAACTTGCCCCAAGGAACTAGGCTGCCCCTAAACAGCAAGAAGGAATCTAATGATAATGTCGCCCCATTTCTGACCCCTGACTTTATCCAGGGATCTCTTTCCTTCCCTATCCTTTTTTCCTTTATCTAGTGTTGGTGTGTTGAAAGGGTGAAAGAAAAAAGGGTAGAGAAGGTCAGAAGAAAGAAGAACTCACAAAGTAGACCAGCTACAGCGTGTTGGTGGCGCACACCTTTAATCTTAGCATTTGGGCGGCAGAAGCAGGTGGATCTCTGAGTTCAAGACCAGCCTAGTCTCAAAGATAGTTCCAGTGAGGATACTGGGGGTCCTGAGAGCAGAGGAATGGTAAAACTTTGTTCTTGGTCTTCCTGACATCCTGCTTCCCGGCTGCCATGAAATGAGCAGCTCTGCTCAACCACACTACACCTTTCCACCATGCTGTGCTTCATCCACCATGCTTGGCCTTATCAACCATACCTTCTGCCTCACCCAGGTCTAGGAGCAATAGAACCAAAATCCCTCCAGCCTTATGATGCCTCGGGTATTTCTGGTTTGACGTTTGAAGTCAGGATATCTAATTTCTTCTTTAAAAAGAAAAAAAAAAAGATTATTTTATATGAATACACTTTAGCTGTCTTCAGATACCAGAAGAGGGCATCAGATCCCATTACATATTGTTGTGAGCCACCATGTGGTTGCTGGGAATTGAACTCAGGACCTCTGGAAGAGCAGCCAGTGCTCTTAACCGCTGAGCCATTTCCCCAGCCCTCTAATTTCTTCTTGTAATCCTTCCTGCCTGAAGTTGTCACAGAAGCAAGAAGTCTAACATATACAGATCTCATTCTAAAACCAAATGGTCCCTTAAACTTGACTTCCCATGTTCCCTGCTAAAGTGCATCACCTCGAGAAACAACTAGTCACATCAGAAATGGATTTGCTGGCCTCCATTTGACTTTCCTGTGCCCTCTTTCTCTCTCCTCAATATCCCACATGCATTATTCTGGATTCCTCCTCCCCCAAATCACTACCTCCTCTTTCCTCAAAATTGCCAGCTAAACCAATTAATATAAATTGTTTGGCTCTCCATATCCATTACTTGAGCACTTAGATTGATACTGTTTCCTATTCCTGGGATCCCATGGGAAGCAATGGTTACCTGCAAAGTCAAGGGGAAGAAAAGAACTAGAGAATACCAACAAGAACTGCTCCATCTAATTATTGAAGTCTCTCTATCACTGAAATTTTCACACTAGAATTACTCCTAAACTTGGGCCAGAAGCACAGGCTTTAATAACGATGAGATGGAGTTCATAAATGAAGCATTAATACTCATGGTACAAGAAAAAAAAATCCATGTACATGGCGTCAGGATTCTTTGCTGTCTAGTTATCTTGGAGCTGGTCTTACTCAAAAATGAATGTAAACACAGTGGAGAGTTAGAGACACCAAGGCTGTCTTATCTAAAATCAATTAGTGGATGAATTCAGTCCCTAAATACTGTCATTTGGAACTGGGTGTGGTGACTGAAGCTTGTAATCCCAGCACTCTGGAAGCTGAGGCAGAAGGTTTCAAGAATTCTAGGCCAGGGGTGTAATTATAGCTCCGTGGCACAGGGCTTGCTTAAGCATCCATGAACCGCTTAATCCAGTCAACAGCACAAAGGAAAAAGAAGAGAGGGAAAGGAGGTAGGAGGAACTCCAGGACACTCCAGGTCCTGCTACATACTGTTTTAAAATAATCCAGGCAGGCACTCTAATCCCATGATGTGGGAAGCAGAGTCTGTGAATTTAAGGCTCACCTGATCTACGTAGAAAGTTCAAGGCCAGAGCTACATGGAGAGAGCCTGTCTCAAGCATCAACAAAACTATGCATGGAAGTCTTTGGAATTATGGAGGTTAAATATTCTGCATTTAGAAAATGGTTTATTAGGGCCGGGCAGTGGTGGCGCACGCCTTTAATCCCAGCACTTGGGAGGCAGAGGCAAGTGGATTTCTGAGTTTGTAGCCAGCCTGGTCTACAGAGTGAGTTCTAGGACAGCCAGGGCTACACAGAGAAACCCTGTCTTGAAAAGAAAAAGAAAGAAAAAAAACTGGAAAAAAGAGGAAAATGGTTTTAGTGTTATGTATAAACACTTGTAAATAAAGTTTTTATTAAAGAATGATCTGATGAGTTATTCTCAACTCTGACATAATCTAGTTCCCCGAATCTGCACTATTCTACGAATCCAAAAATATCATCTAGACTTTTCCTCGTTTACAGGTGGAGAAATAAAATCTGAAGAAATGTTAGTTCCTGTAAGTCAGACAGTAAAAAGTAGAAACTTTCGTTTCTCTATATTTAATTTAAATCATAATATCTAAACTGGACGAGGGATCAGCAAAACTGGTTCGGATTTCGACAGGTTTACTTATTTACATCAGGGAAACCTGTGAGAACAGCGGTGAGTACAAGTTGAGGCTTCTTTAGTCCTTACCCTCCACTTACGGAGATGGACTGGAGCTCAGGAGTAGGTAAGAATGCTTGAACTCCTCAGCGCTAGAGGGCGCCAGGCCCTCTATTTTAGTTACAGGAATCTGGGGAACCGGAAGTTCTAGGCCCATAACAAAGATGGCGTCTGATAGCCTACACCAATCAGGTTGCTCCACTGAGAGGCGGTGCTTCCCGCCTGCCAAGGATCTGTGTGGGCTCAGAGTTCCGGTGTAGCCAATTAGAGCGTCCTCCACAGAAGAACGCGTCGACGTCAGAGATGGGCGGAGTCCAGTTTTAATTTTGGCGGGATCCGCTGAGGCCCGGGAAGAGGACTTGGTCTTAGGTGAGCATCGTGGGCTTTGCGTGTGTCGGGGACTTTGGGCGTCCGCGCAGGGATTGGGATCTGAGGGAGAGAGGCGCGAGCCTCTGAGAGTGAGAGGCTCCGAGATCTGGATCGGGCGGAGCAGACGACCATCGACCGAGGTTGGAACGGGCCAGGCGCCGGGGCCTGGAAGACTGTGGGCTCGGGTGCTTAAGGAGCCTGTTTTGATTTGTTTTCTTTTTTTAAAAGCGCCTTTTATTTCTGTTTTTTAAAAGAAAATCTCCGACAGTTTCATGTATGCACATGTAAATATGGCAATTTTGGTATATAGAGCACCGTTCTTTTAACCGCCTTTTCTCTGAACCCCTTCTTCACCGTATGTACCCTGCTACTTTCATGTCTTTTTTTTTTGTTTAAATAACCCACTGAATGCAGTTAGAGTTGCCTGCCTAAAGAGCCTTTTAAAATGCTCGCCATCTCACTGACTCCTCCCTCCCTGACCCCTATTATTCATACCTGGTACGGGGCTCCTACTGAGACACGTAGTATCTGCCCTACCCTTCCGACGCGTGCACTCCAAGAGGATCCAGATGACAAGCACACAGTAGTGGACAAATGTGCAGTTACTAGGGCAGAGGGGTTCTAGAGGGGACCTTCAGGGTATGGCCGACTAGAAAGGCTCAGAAATTACCTAATTGGAGATGAGAAAGAACTCCAGAAGAGCTTTCTAGACAAAGTGCGTGAACCCGGAAGCAGTTCAAGAGGCTGAAAGCAAGCTAATCTAGCAGGAAGATTAGAAACACAGGAAAGATGAGAAAATAGAAACAAGGAAGAAAGTACCCATTGCTTCACAGGCTTTGTGAGTGGTGTTCTAAGGATAGTTGGAAAGTATCAGAATGTTTACTGAAAGAACTCCATGGCTTGATTTATGGACCTAAGTATCACTGACAGAATGGCTGGGGGTGGTGGCAGCATTTGGGAGGCAGAGAGCTCTGTGATTTTGGGTCCAGCCTGAGCTACACGGGAAGATCCTGTCTCAGAGAATGAATGAACTGTGTGTGGGGGTAAGAGGGATGGTTGTAGGGGGAACCAAAGTAAAAGCAAAGGACGGCTTAAAGCTAATGGTGACTTAATTAGGGTGTTAGCTGTGAGGTTGGAGAAAAGTGGAAAATGTACGCAATGTTTTGTAGGCTGGAGCTGTTGTGCTTTTAGGATGTCTCTGGATGTCAGGACCAGAAGGGTATACTGGTTTGATTTGGGGAACTAGGGTAAGATACTGGTAAGAGTGAGCCCAGACTGTTTGCTCCTAACTCTCCAGAAGCTTCCAATTGGGAATGCCCCAGCAGATAACAATGACTGTTGATGGGTGAGTGAAGAAAAAGTATCATATTTAGCAGGGTGATGGTGGTGTGTGCCTTTAACAACTTCACTTCTGTTTCAGTGTGCTTGTGTGCACAAATATAGCAAAACAATGATTCAAGAAACTGTCTGAGTTTAGGGAAACATGTAAATAAGTGTACAGTAAACACATACTAAATATTAATAGAACAACCCATTTCCAGAACAGTTTAAGCACACTTGCCTAGCACACATTGTATAGTTTATATCTGAGCAAACAATAAAGCAAGACAGAAGGGCATATCCAGATTCGGGGTACACCGAAGACAGCGTTCAGCATGCCCTTTCACCAGATTGGGTTCTATGCCGTGTTCCCACATCCAACAAGAGCAAACATGTCTTATAAATTGGATGCAAATGTTTGTCGCAGGTGCCTGGAAATCAAGTCCAAGAACAATCCAGGGAGCAAACTATACTTGAGGTTAAAGGCTTTCTGCCCTGCCCCTACCCTACCCCCCCAGCCTCTCTCATAGTTAATTGACAGAATGGCTGGGGGGTTCCTGCTTCTGCCTTCGCCAGTACTGCGACTAAAGGCGTTTGATACCAGCTTCAATGTTATCTATCTTAATTGTTCTGGTCCTCTATGCTCCACTAACTAGTGTGGAAGTAAAATCCTAACTCAGGGTAGAGCTGTGTATCTCACACTTCAATGGATAAAGTAGCCCTCAAATGCTTCATAACAAAACAGGATAACCCTAAATCTTACCCCAGCCTGAATAGTTCTTGTTCTCACTGAGCCCATAGTCTACCTCACACCCTACACTGCACTGCTGCTTGTTCTCTAACCAATTTGAAGCCAGGTAGAAGTGCTCTGCTTATGTGCGAAGAGGGGATGTGAAGAGGTGTGGGTGAATCCTAAGGTTAGCGTCACAGAATCGCTGGGATGTGGGTTTGTTGGATGTGCCTTGTGAGAAGAGTGGAGAGTGACTTCCCTAATGCTGATTTTCATGCAGCCAAGAATCTCCATTGCATATCTCCTGGGCCGACTACCTGATCCTCCTTTACCTTTGCTCATCTCAACTGTTCTCATGACAACATGGATGGTAAGACCTAGTTTTATGGGTTCCTCTTTGGTTTTAGGGAAACTACCATTTCGTCCTTCATTCTACCACAAAATTATCAGGGAGCCTGGGCTGCTTAGTAACTTCTGTCCAACTGTCAGACCAAGGGATTGAACTGAGCGGTCTGACTTCAGGGTTACTTTGCATGTGGAAATCTTTTGAAATGGTTTTAGTCTAAATCCGTTTTAAATTCTGGTAGTCCTTTCTTTGGAATTTTGCTTGGTTTTTTTTTCGGGATTTGTGCAAAGAAAAATCCCAGTGAACGGATTTCTGAGTTCGAGGCCAGCCTGGTCTACAGAGTGAGTTCCAGGACAGCCCAGGCTACACAGAGAAACCCTGTCTCGAAAAAAAAAAAAAAAAAAAGAAAAGAAAAATCCCAGTGAAAAAATACTGCTCTGATGAGCACAACTCATTTGGAGCAACACAAAGTGTGCTGATTCCACAGGCCCTGACCCAGTGACTGCACTGGGAGGGGCGGGAGGGTTGTTCTCTTTGATTACGTAATTGAGCTCAATGCCAGAAACTATTACTTTTTGACCTGGGTTTATTAGACTTTGTCCTTTTCAAGAGAAGTAAAGGCAGACATTGAAATTAATAACACTGTGTTGGGTGTGATGGCTTTGCCCTTTCATCTCAACACTCAGTGGTCAGAATCGAGTAAATCTCTCTGAGTTCAGCTACATAGTACTGGGCTATATGAGATCTTGTCTCAAAAAAGGAAAGACTATATGTTCTGATTTGGGTTAATTTTATCTTTAACATGAAATTACCAGTGAAATAAAATGTTAATTCAAAAAATTAAAATAAAATGTTAATTCATGATTAAAGGTCAAATAAAAGCAAATCTGACAGAAATGTTTTTTTTTTTTGTTTTCTTTTGGGTTTTTTTTTGTTTGTTTGTTTTTTTTTTTGGTTTTTCGAGACAGGGTTTCTCTGTATAGCCCAGGCTGTCCTGGAACTCACTCTGTAGACCAGGCTGGCCTCGAACTCAGAAATCCACCTGCCTCTGCCTCCCAAGTGCTAGGATTAAAGGCGTGTGCGCCACCACTGCCCGGCATGACAGAAATGTTAATGATAGCTAATTCTGGGTGATGAATATTTATGTATCTTTCTCCATTTAAAAGTAACAATTGACTAGGCTGTGTGGAACCTGCCTTTAATCGCAGGACTAGGGAGACAGAGGCAGGAGGATCTCTGAGTTTGAGGCCAGCCTGGTCTACAGATTGAGTTCCAGATCAGCCAAAGCTAAAACAGAGAAACCCTGACCCTTAAGTATAAAAATAAATAAAATACAAATAACAAAAAGTGAAACAGCAGGCAAAGTCTGTATCTATATTTAAGTGTTTTTCAATTATTCTTTACTGGTCAAATCTCATGAAACTTGGTATCATAGGATGGTAGCTCGTTAAAGCGGTGCCGAGAAAAAAATCTAGCCTAGTGCCTGGCCTTGCGTGCTCTTCACTCTCCTCAGTGTCTTCTGAGAAGCACTCGGACAGGAAAGTAGGTCAAGAGCAGCAGGCAGAGTGGCAGGTCTGGAGGCTCCTCTCAGTTGCCCTGTCAGTGCTGACTGAGTGTGGTGTGCTTGTCTCCAACACTCCGCCTGGGGAAGACTCACCATCCCATTTCTTCTAGTGGAGGAAGATGACTTGTGTCTACTGACATCCCTGCTGGAGGAGAATGAGGCAGCCTTGCCTTGTAGCTCAGAAGAGAATAAGACCTTGTCTCTGGAAGACGGCAACCCTGATGAATTCGATGAGCTTTTTGACGCTGACGGTGACGGTGAATCTTATACAGAAGAAGCTGACAGTGGAGAAGAGGGAAAGACGGGAAACCAGGAGGAAAGTTTGGCCACTCTCTTTGGCGATGTGGAGGACTTAACAGATGATGAAGTTCCTACATCACAGGTTGGAAACAGCGTCCCCTCTGCTCCTGCTCCTGCTCCTGCTCCCAGCCGAGAGAAAACCAATCAGGAGTTGCAAGGTAACCCCGATCGTGATGGCTTGCTTTTTCCAATTTACTCATGGGACAGTGGGGTGACCCCAAGTTTGACAGTTTTCATTAAAATAACTGCAGATACAATGGTGGTGACTTGGGTTTATTTTCCAAAAAGGATAGAAAGATATTTTTCAAAAAGAATAGAAAGATGACTTAGTAAGATGAATCAAAGTCCAGAACCCCAGTGTGAGAAGTTGGGGACAGATAGGTCCCTGGGGCTCAGAGCCAACCTATCAGAATCCATGAACTCAGTGAGAGACCCCACCTCAAAAACAACAGGCAGGAGTAATTAAGGAATACCAACGGCAAGCCCTTTGTGTGCATGCACACAGATGGCTGGCCATGGATGGGGCACTTAAAGTCAGCATAGCAGCATCCAGGATCCTCCTTCCGTCCTTAGCCAGCTAGACGTGGTTGTCCACGAAACGGCTCTAACGCTGTTTGTGCTTCCTGCAACATGTATACTTTAGGATTTATGTACATGGGAGCCAGAGACAAGGCTACAAAGCTACCACACGGTCTGGTTGAACATTCCTGGACTGCCGCTTTGAAGCATACCGGCTCTGTTGGTCCTGGCCCCTTCTCATATAGCTAATACAGAAGCCAGCACTGATCATACTAGTTATAGTATTTCAATTTATGATTGCTTGTCGTCTGTAACACATTTGTTCAGATTCCTCTTTGGGGATTTTGTTTGGGGTTTTTGTCGTTCTGACACAGGGTCTTATTATGCGGCTTAGGCAAGCCTCATCTCCCTCTCTGTCCCCCTCAGCCTCTTGAGTGCTGGAATTGCAGGTTTACACCACCATGCCCCACTAGTAAAGGCTCATGGCTAGCTCAGCTGTCAAAAGGCTTGATTGCTAGGGATAAAAAGGTTTTTTAAGGAACCTCTCTGAAGTATAACGGTTACTATGGGATTGTATTGTGACTCTCAGGGTCTTGGGTGGGGATAAC
This sequence comes from Mastomys natalensis, assembly GCA_021653895.1. Taxonomy (NCBI): domain Eukaryota; kingdom Metazoa; phylum Chordata; class Mammalia; order Rodentia; family Muridae; genus Mastomys; species Mastomys natalensis. The sequence goes on along the minus strand of JAJTUV010001721.1, from coordinate 488,994 downwards.
AGAAATACTGCCAGTGTTTGTGGTACAGCACGTCATCCGATCTGATTCCTAATAAATTTTTCTTTTGTAGATGAACTAAAGAAGTTGCAAGAGCAAATGAAATCCTTACAGGAGCAGCTAAAAGCTGCATCAATCAAACAGCCTCCGAGTAGATCCCCTTTGCGGGAACCACCTGGTAATGTGACTGTAATTGTAGCAGTCAGATGCATATTTGTTACCAAGAAACAATAGCATTAATATTTCCACCCAGCTCCTGCCAAAACTGTAGCATTCTTATTTTCTTTCATTTTCAATCGCGAAGGTCCATCTCTACAGCCCCCCCTAAAGGAGAAGAAAATTCGGAGAATTCAAGAGTCAGAATGCTTTTCTGCAGAGCTTGATGTCCCTGCTTTACCCAGAGCCAAGCGGGTGGCTCGGATGCCAAAGACTCCTACAGGTGTGGTACTCAAGGCCTGGCTGGATCTCACTGCTCGGCTCTGGAAAATACATCATCTTACTCTGTGTGTGTGTGTGTGTGTGTGTGTGGTTTGTGATGAGAGAGGGTTGCAGGCAAATGAGCTTATGTGTGTGTGCAGATGCTTACAGAAGGGTGGGATCCCTGGGGACTGGAGTCACAAGCATTTGTGAGCCACCCAGCCATTGCGACACAAAGGTCTACTAGACAGCATTGTAGAGACCTGGATGATTTTCACAAAGTGGTCTTGTTCACTGGCAAGATTTGATTACCTGAGGCCTAGATACACACTTTTACATCTAACATTTGAAAGGCACCTACATTCTAGGCCAGCCTGAGTTACAAAGTGAGACCCAGTCTCAAAATAGCAACAAAAAAGTATCCTAGGTGTTGATTACAAGAGTCATAAGCAGGTCTTCTGCCTCTCAGTCATTCTTTCTCCACTTCTCATGCTAATTTTCTAGAGTCATCGCCAAGGACAAGTACACCCTCACAACCACGACAGGTTACTTCCAGTTTTCTTGAGCCTAAAAGCTCCTCTTCAAGGGCGACAAGCACACCCTCTCCTCAAACTGTTCCTGCAAATAAACGCTGTGAGATGACTAGAAATCAAAGCACAGCAGCCCCTGGGAATTCTGGGGAACGGCCCCCACAGGTTCCTCAGGTCTCTGTGGAAGCCTTCTCAGGCCTACGCCTCAGGTCAGTAACTGTAACATCCCTTTGTGACCTCTTTATCTGTCTTGCTAGATGGCTCTTAATCCTATCAGAAGGTGGGTCTTCTAGAGGCTGTGTGTATGTGTGTGTGGTCTACGCAACAGTACCTCTTGACTGAGGGATCTTAGCAGTGCAGCAGGCAGCACTATCTTAACTGTGTGCACTGTTTAAGGAAGGCTTGTCTACACAATGCTAATGGTGGTCACACCTTTAATCCCAGCAATCTGGACCCAGAAGCAGAAGCTTTGTGAGATCAAGGCCAGCCTAGTCTACATAGTGATACAGATTTCATTATAAAACTTCTCAGCTTTGTATAGGTACAGCTTAGTTTATATTGTGTACAGAGTTAGGATCCTAGACAATTTTTAAATATATACAATTGAAGTATATACCGTCTTTAAATATATACAATCTTTAATTCCTACACGCAGAAAGCTGAGGAAAAAGGATTGGGAAATAAGGCTAGCCTGCATAACTCCATGGCCAGCCTGAGCTTTAACATTAACACAGTCTCAAAAGCAAAAAAATAGATACAGAATAGCAGTACCTTCTTATAATTGGAATAAGACTACAAAAGACTATAAACTCTATAGGTAAACTCTTTAGGTAAATATATGTCCGGGGAAACGTAATCCTCATTTTAAAATTATTTTTTAATCTACTTTAAGGGGGGAAAAAAGGTTTTCTAAGGCAGGAAGATTATGAGTTCCAGGCCAGTGTGGGCTACACAGTGAGATCCTGTCCCAAGAAACCAAAACTAACTAAAAATAAATAAATATGCTGTCTATATTATATAGAAGTACCCTGAAACACTGGAAAGGTTGCTGCCTCTACTGCTCCCCTAACCACCCGGTAAAGTTCCTCATAGTCTGTTACCAGAATAATGACCTAGCGATTGCCGGCTTCTTGACCCAGGCGACCTCGAGTCTCCTCCACAGAAATGAACAGGAAGATGACAGGCCGGAAACTGATCAGACTGTCTCAGATCAAAGAGAAGATGGCAACTGAGAACCTGGAAGAAACAGACTGGGTGACATTTGGGGTTATACTGAGGAAGGTCACTCCACAGAGTGCTAACAGTGTAAGCCGATTTACTGATTTCCTGAGCTGGGCCTGCCCAGGCTAAAGGGGTCCCCGGGTCGGGTCCTCATCTGGCACTTGTCAGCCCTTTTGAAATAACTTTTAGTGGGCACTGGTCTTTGGGTTGGTTCAAGGGTACTACTGTCTGCAAAGAATGCTCGGCTTGGAGACAGTGGAGCTGCGTATTGTCAGTTGTTCTGACTACATTTCAGTTCTCACTGTTCAGGGGACACCTGTGTTGGTCCCTGAGATACTGTCATCTCTTCTGTGGAGAAGGCCGAGTAATCAGGCCGAGTCCACAAATCCCAGAGATCCCTGTGAGCATAGGGGTTGAGATCAATGGCCAAGTCAGTAAGGTGTATACTGCAATAGCTCTTATCTAGTTCCCTGCTATCTAGTGCTATGATCAGATTATAAATGATACTGTAGCTGCTTTTTGTCTCATACTAGGGTGGTAGTAGGAAGTTGTTGCACACAATCATGTACCTGTGACACTGGATGGCAATGCTGGGCTACCTGCTAAGTTACACCTTCTCTATAAATTGCTTGTGACCTCCCTGCCTTCTGAGGCAGGTAATAAACCCTAAATCCCAAGGAAAGAATTAATTTATAATTTGAAAGCCCGCTGACAGCCATTTATTTAAGGTGAATTATATTCAGCTATTTTTCCACAATAAGACACCTGAACCATTACATGGAGGCACTGGAAGCCAGGGTTCAAACGTGACTAAAAGGAACTCTTCACTCCAGGGGAAAACGTTTAGCATCTGGAAGCTGAATGACCTTCGTGACCTGACGCAGTGTGTGTCCTTGTTCTTGTTTGGTGACGTTCACAAAGATCTCTGGAAGACAGAGCAAGGAACTGTCATAGGTCTGCTCAATGCAAATCCCATGAAGCCCAAAGATGGCTCGGCGGAGGTGAGACTTGAACTCAGCTTGGACTGCTTGGCTGTTGATTTCCACAGTTACTTTTTTTTATCAGAAACTCTGTGTTAATCTTCCTCTGACCTTTACCTGATTCTTCCATTATTTTGGCACTTCATTTGTTGGCTCATTGCCTACCAATATTCTTTGAATCTACTTATTCTAAATGGTTTTGAGTTATCGTCCCAATTCCCAGAGTTTACTGAACTCTTATTATCACTGCTATTTTATTTATTATCAAAGAGAAATAGAGAACACACACACATTGACACAGCTCACGTGTGAAGGTGAAAGAACAACTTTATGGAGTCACTTCTCTACCTTTGTGGGTCTGGGGATTAAACTCGGGGACTGCAGCTTCGAGCTTTCGTACCTGCTGGGCCAACTCGCCAGCTCAGCTTTACTGAACACGCCCACTTGGGTCTCCGTAGGTCCCTTCATAAATGTCCGTGGTTGTATCAAGAGATCGGTGTGGTGCAGCTGAGTGAACTTTATAGTCCTGGCTGGCACTTGGAGTTGAAGCGAATCTTCATGCTTCCAGTCTGCATGAGAGTTCTGTGTTACCTTTGATTCCTAGTGAGTTGCTCATCAGTGTGAATTGCAATGGATAATTTTTCTGCTCTGTCCCAACAAGGGCTTTATTTCCAGTAGAGAATAGCAGAAGTCTTTGTTGGTTGGTTGGGTGTGTATTTGATCATTCATAACAACACAACAACAAAAAAACCCTTCTATACAGTTTTAAACAGTGAGATTTAGATGGGCGTGGTAGTTCACACCTGTAATCCCATGGTTCAAAGGCAGAGGCAGGAGGATTGCCATTACTTCAAGGCCATCTGAGCTCCAACGTCAGGTCTTGTCTCATAAAACCAAAATAACTGTGTTTGTGTGTGTGTGTGTCTGTTTGTCTGTCTGTCTGTAACCTGTGCTGGCTTTGAACTAGCAGCAGGCCTCCTATCTCTGCCTCCCAAGTTCTAGGATTATAGGTATAAGTTACCGTTCCCAACTGTTTTTCCTTTTCTTTCTTCCTGTTTTCTCTTTTAACTTACTGCCTCTATTAGTTGACTGTGGGCTGGAGGTGAGGAGCATGGGTGTCAGCATACATGTGGAGACCTAAGTCCGGGTTAATATTATGATAGGTATGGGGGAAGTCACGAGTTTTGGGCCAGTCTGGGCTATGTGATGAATTTGGGCTATCCTCTAGTATACAGCAAGACCCTGACCTCTCCTCCCTCACAAAAACAAAAAACTAGAAACAGGCAACTTAATGATGTCTGTGATGCCATATCTCTGAGTGTCTTAGTTACCGTTTTATCTCTGTAGAGACACCATGACCACTGCAACTTATAAAAGAAAGCCTTCCAGTTTCAGAGTGAGTCCATGAGCATCATGGTGGGGAGCATGGCAGCGGGCAGGCAGGCATGGCGCTATAGTGGTAGCTAAGAGCTTACATCCTGATCCATAAATCTGAAGCAGAGAGAGAGAGACTAGGCCCTGTTGTGGACTTTTGAAACCTCGAAGCCCACCCCAGTGATATACCTCTTCCAACAAGGTCACACCTAATTCTTCTCAAAGTTTTTCTAGCCAACCAGGTACCAAATATTCAAATACATGAACCTATGGGACAATTTTTAGTCTAAGCACCACAGTGAGTTTCTGCCTTTCCCTCTTGGACAGAAAATGATACTATGAAGCAGAATACTGTATCTCCCTACCCTGGGAGGAGAATCTACTCATTGGTTATTGATCTTGGGTTGGGAGGCTCTGAACAGCTTGTTATTTTCTGCTGAAATTCCTAGATCTGGATGGGTGCCTTGCACTAACTCAGCTACCAGGGTGTGAATGCAGTTAGGCAGAACAACTCTGCTACAGATCAGCTGCTCTGTGGGCTCATTCCTCTAGGCTCAGGAGAACGGTCCAGTGTAGATGGAGGCTTACCTGTGGCCAAGTTTGCACAGAGGCTGGCTGGGGGATTTGAAAGCATTCTGATCTGGATTCTGTTACCTAGCAACCACTGGGCTCTGTGACTTCCAAGTAGAAACAGGATGCCCTGTTTTGGAAGCAAGGACAGAGCCCAGGCACTTGAGGACAGTTCTTATCTCAGCCTGTATTTTTGTTAGGTAGGCCTGCCTGAGAATTGTCAGCAGGGAGCAGGAGAACTGAGTCAGCCAAGGTCATTGAGACTGCCCCTCCATCCCCTCTTATCACCACTGGCGACAGTGGGATGAAGGTGAGCCAGCCTGTCTCTTTTTAGTAGGAGATCAAGAACTTCCCTATCAATTCCTGTTCCAGGCTAATTTGCCAAGCCTTAGTCACATGACCATTGTGAGCTGTAAGAAATGCTGGGAAAACAGGGCTGCATCCATTGTCCGAGGCTGAGCACCTGGCCAGGCTGGACAATCAGGATTCTGACAGCCAAGAGGAAGGAAAAATTGGTTACAGAAAAGGGAGTTGAGATTGAGTCTTCTGCATTGCTTAGTCGGCAATGTATAGAGCACTGGCTTCAAAGAGGCCTTCCAAAGCCAGCTGCAGACATACCTCCCCGTTCTTGGGATAAAGACCTTTCACACTTACATAAACTCTCTCTCACAGGTATGCTTATCTATTGATCATCCTCAAAAAGTCTTAATTATGGGAGAAGCTATGGACCTGGGAACCTGTAAAGCCAAGAAGAAGAATGGAGAGCCATGTACACAGACAGTCAACTTGGTGGGTCTCAAATCCTTTAGGATTCGCCTATGAACAATCAATCATGAGGATGGACTTTAGGTGCTGTGGTGGCCATGAGCAAATGGGAGCCCTGGAGGTCACAGGGACTGCGCGTGCACATAGTGTTGTGGCTAGGAGAGATGGGTGTCACTGCTGACCAGGCCCTCATTGGGTGCTTCTCCCTGCAGCATGACTGTGAATACTGCCAGTATCACATCCAAGCTCAGTACAAGAAGCTTAGCGCCAAGCGCTCCGATCTGCAGTCCACTTTCTCCGGGGGACGGATTCCGAAGAAGTTCCGCAAAAGCACCAGCCTGAAGGAGCGGCTGTGTCAAGATGGTTTCTACTACGGAGGGGTTTCTTCCGAATCCTTCGCAGCATCCATGTAAGGCTTTTCTCGGGGCTGCTCTTGGGAAAGGATTTTGCTTCACTCTTACGAGGAAGCTGGTGGCGGACTGTTCTGTAACTGTCCTAGGGTGCTTACATGAGCTTCTTCATAGCTGAAGCCAGAGTGGTCAAGGACATCTTCTATTCCTAGGGAGATGTTGAATGGACAGGAGTCATGTGATCTGAACATAGAGCCCCTGCTTTACATTTAGCCAGATGTGATGTCTCACACCTGCAATCCCAGCTCTTGGAGACTGAGACAGAAAGAACATGAGTCCGTAGACAGCCTAAGCTGTCCAGGGAGACCCTGTCCCAAATGGAGACAACAGTCTGGAGAGATGGCTCAGCAGTTAAGAATGCACGACTGTTCGCCAGAGGACCCAAGTTTGTTTTTCAGTGCCCGTGTCAGGTGGCCCGACCACTGTAACTCCAGCTTCTGGAGGTCTCATGGTCTTCTGTGGCCTCTCTGGGGCAGTGCGCACAAACCTACTCTCAGATACATGCATCTACACATAAAAGATTCAGTGGATAAAACTTTTTTCTAAGTGAGAGAACAACCAAGAGGTGAAGACAGCAGCATCAGGAATCCCTGCCAGCCGTGGCAACATTCCAGGCCAGCGCAGGGTACATAAGTTCCTGTATCAAAACAAAAGAATGGTGACTTTGTTGAGTCACTATGATTATTCTTTGTTGTTTTGTTGTTGTTATTATTATAGAGGGAGGTTGCAGACCTCTTAGAAACCACCTCTGACTTCATGAACACGTGTGATGTGGCTCACATGTCCCTCTACCGTGATTCTAGACTGTCTAAGGGTGATGTGTGGTCTTGTCATCTTACCATAAGAATGGCATCTGAGTATATGACACGTCAGAACATGTATAAAGGAACGTGTATAAAGGAATTGAGCTAAAAGGAAAAAAAAGATTTTTCTGATCTTATGGAATTAAGGAAAAAGACTTCTACTTTATATTAAGTACTGGCTCTTTAGTCATTATTTTTAGTAGCTATAGCATATCCATTATATGGTTATTTACCATATTCCATATGGGTAAATGCTAATGATATCTAAGAACATTGTAGCCGGGCGGTGGTGGGCACGCCTTTAATCCCGCACTTGGGAGGCAGAGGCAGGCGGATTTCTGAGTTCGAGGCCAGCCTGGTCTACCGAGCGAGTTCCAGGACAGCCCGGACTACACAGAGAAACCCTGTCTCGAAAAAACCAAAAAAAAAAAAAAAAAAAGAACATTGTAGTTTTTAAATTTTGAGACAAGATTTCATGTAGCCCAGCCTAGCTTGAACTGAATGTACACTCAAGCCTGGCCTGAATTCCTTATCCTCCTCCCTCCATCTCCCTAGTACTGGGATAACATACATGTGCTGCTCTGCCCAGCTTCTAATAACATTTTTAAAGGACCTATAATTGTAACATACTAAATGTTAACAGTCATTAATTATTTTAAGACAAATTCTTAGGCTTCTGTATTACAGTACTGGTGTATTTTTTTGTTGTTGTTGTTTCTGGCCCTTTGGCAATGCCTCAAGCGAATCTGTAGACTCTCTCTCATCATCTGTGATTGGGTGTATAAACCAGAACTCCTGAGCTACCAAGCTTGGGCTGGCAAAGCCTGTGTGCGTGCTGTGTGCGTGCATGGGGCTTGAGGAACTTGGACCATTGGTAACAAATGCATTGGGAATCTCATATTTTCTTTTGGAAGGCATTGTAGCTCGGTCACTTTCTGCCTCGGCTCTTGTCGTTACAGGGCAGCAGCCATTGCTCCTAAGAAGAAGGTTCAAACCACACTGACCAATCTGGTTGTGAGGGGCACCAACGCAATCATCCAGGAAACAAAACAGAAGCTGGGTAATTCTCTCCTCACTCCTCCTCTGTCTCCAGTGATGCAGCATCTGGGACTGAGAATGGTTATGGCTTGCGCATACTCTTCAGTGAGGAGTAGCCACGCATCACCTGAGTTCAGTGGACTATGTGGCATAGGCTAAAGGAGAGAGCTTGGTGACCGAGCAGTAAGGAAAATCTTCAGCTTGATCTTACTGGGTCAGCCTCTCAATATCCAATGTTAGTACCAGGTTCCCAGCTGATCTTATCGGTTACCTTCTGTTAAAATGGGCCTAGGTTAGACAATGCCAGTCCTGCCGGGCGGTGGTGGCGCACGCCTTTAATCCCAGCACTTGGGAGGCAGAGGCAGGCGGATTTCTGAGTTCAAGGCCAGCCTGGTCTACAGAGTGAGTTCCAGGATAGCCAGAACTACACAGAGAAACCCTGTCTCAAAAAAAAAAAAAAGACAATGCCAGTCCACCTCTTAGAACCCTTTGGTCCTAAGAGTGACCAGGAACCTGCATGACCTCTTATTCATATTCTAGAAATGGCATGTCTGTGGGTCCCACAAATCCGTAGGGGTTTAGTGTCTGATGACCTTGCTGTCTTACTAGTCTGACCTTTAAGTTAAAAGTTCTGCATTGGCTGGAAAGTTATAGCTCAGTGGTTAAGAAGTCCTGAGTTCAATTTTCACTCACCACATGGTGGCTCACAGCCATCTGTAATGGAATCTGATGACCTCTTCTGATGTGTCTGAAGACAGCTACAGTGTACTCATAAAATAAATAAATAAATCTTTTTTTTTTTAAGTGGTTTTTTTTTTTTGTTTTTTTGTTTTGTTTTGTTTTGTTTGTTTGTTTGTTTTGTCTATCTTATTCACTAACAGGTTACTAAGTTATGACTCTAGATTTTAAAAAGTAATCTCACATGATATCAAACCATTTGCATTTTGAATCCTCTAAAATTAATGTCTTCGTGTTTCAGGAATTCCCCAGAAGAGTTTGTCTTGCTCTGAGGAGTTCAGGGAATTGATGGCCCTGCCCACATTTGGAGCCAGAAACTTACAAAAGCATCTAGCCAGAGCCAAGTCTTCAGGTACAGTCAGCATATGTGATTATGGTGTGTGTGCCCATACACCCCAGACCTTTCTCAACCCCTCAAGGTGTGGCCTGTGTTTTAGGGAGTCCCAAACCTGCCTTCCAGTCCATCTCGGCGTCGGCCCTCTTGAAGCAGCAGAAACAACAGATGCTGGAAATGCGGAAGAGGAAGTCTGAGGAAACACAGAAACGGTAAGGGAGGCAGATTCAGCTCCCTGCCTCTGATTGATGCTCCTGCTCCCGGAGCCTGTGGTGTTGGCAGATCAGTTACTGCAGCCTGGAAAGGAGGAGAGACTGGACAGGCTTTCTGAGCTCAATAGTTTATCTGCAAATGAGAAATTCGGGTGCAACGGTTCTGAAGTGAAGCCACAGACTTTGTTATTTCAAAAGTGTTGGGCATGGGACTGGCAAGATGGCTCAGTGGGTAAACATGACTGCTAGCAAGCCATACAAGCTGGGTTCCTTCCCCAAGCCAACATAGTAAAAGGACAGACCCAACTCCCACAACTTGTCCTCTGGCCTCCTAGTGTACACTGTGGTAGCACAAATGCACGCACACATGCATACATAAATCTAATCTTTTGAAACTCAAGCAGGGTAGCACATGCCTATACTCCAGTTCTTGAAGGTACAGGCAGGAGAGTTAGAGGTTTAAGCAACAGGGCAATCCTGTAGGAAGCGTTTATGCATCCTTCTGGAGAAGGTAAGGGATGATCTTGTAGATGCTGTAAACAACTATAAAATACGACATTCTTTTACTTCACTAAAAGTATTTTGTCTTGTATAGTCTGAAACTTTCCATCTAATTTTGTGTCCATGCTGTAATAGATCAGGATTTTGTGGGTATTTCATGTCTGTGTAGAAGGACCTCATGGAAGTTACCTTAAATAAAGAATAGCTAGGGCCTTATCGAAATGAAGGAAGGTTGGCTCTGAAAGTCAGAATGGGGCATGCCTCTAATCCTAACACTGATGAATGAGGCTAAGCCAGAATTGACTGTTCCACGCCTGTGCTGCATTTGTAGCCCAGGTTGGCTCTGAACTCACAATCTCCCTTGCTCAATTCCCGAGTGTTGGAATTTTGGAATTCCCAAGTGTTGGAATTTTGGGCATGTACTACAACACATGGCTTGAATTCTAATAATTAAATCTATATAAAAGAGTCAAGTAAATTGCAGTGCCATTTTTATTAAGGATTCTTGATTCTTGTTTGATTGGTTGGTTTTGGGGGTTTGTTGTTTTTGGGGGGGTTGTTTTGTTTTTGTTTGGTTTGGTTTGGCTTTTTGTTTGTTTGGTTTTCAAGATAGGGTTCTCTGTGTATCCTTAGCTATCCTGGAACTTGTTCTGTGGACCAGGCTGGCTTCTAACTCAGAAAGCTGCCTCCTGGGTGTTGGGCTTAAAGAAAGGCACGTGCCACCATCACCCAGCTTAGGTTGTTCGTTTTGTTTTTTTAATTCTCTGACAGTTCCATACATGCCTATAAGGAATTGTAGTCATTTCACCCCATGCCATTTCATCTTCTCGTCCCTCCTCCCCTGTGAAGGTTTTCTAGGTATCCCTCCTGTATTCCCATCCTGTGGGATAAACTGAGAAGCAAGGAGATGCAGTGAGGCCCTGAGGTCTTACAGCTAACCACACACAGAGCCTCTGCATTATAATTTTAGATGTGTGCTGTCGACAGCATCTCCTGCCAAGTTAGTCGGTAAAACAGTCATCAGTTAGTATCCACAGCATACTCAGTTAGGCAAAAGCTGGTGTTCTTAGTTGCTAATTTAATTATTAGCCAAAGAAAAGAAATTGTTTACCAACAACTAATTGTCCTCTCTAGCTTATCTAAGGTCTCCTGGTCTATTTTGAATTCTAAGTCTTTTGAGCTTTGGGTATATATTTATTTATGTTTATTTATTTTGGGTTTGGTTGTGATGTGGAACCTAGGGGCTAGGGCATGCTAGACAAATAAATGATGTACCACTGAGCCATGTACCCAACCCCATATTTAGTTACTTCATATTCCTTTTAAGATTCCTCCAAAGCTCAAGTGAAGTCCAGAGCCCAGCAGTGCCGTCTTCCTCTCGACAGGCTGCTGCCCAGTCTCCTCGAACTGGGGCTGAGTTCCCCAGGTTAGAAGGAACCACAGCCCCACGGATGCCTAAGCTGGGCAGAGGCTTCTCAGAAGGAGACGATGTCCTCTTCTTTGATGAATCACCACCACCAAGGCCAAAACTGAGTGCAGCAGCAGAAGCTAAAAAGGTAACTGGGGTGTCCGGCAGCCCATGAAGTACTTACTGTGCTTGCGGATCTGAGTTTGGATCCCTAGCATGCAAGTAAAAAGCCAGGCGTGGTGGCTGCATGTGACCCTGGGGCCGGGCAGGGGGTGGAGGAGGACAAATGGATCCATGATAGCCAGCCACTCTGGCCAAGTGGAAAGATCTTATCTCAAGACAGATGGGGGCTGGAGAGACTGGCCACTGGTTAAAGCATTTGGATGGTCTTGTAGAGGACCCAGGCTAGGTTCCTAGCACCTGCATCATGTAACTCTGGCCTTCAGGGCACCTGTACACACACAGCACACATACAGACAAGCAGGCACTAGACAGACAAAAATGAGAGTGGTGAAGGAAGAAAGACACTGTTAATTTATACACATGTATACAAGCACTCACATATACTATACACACCCAAGTCTTTTGTTAAAAAAAAATTTAGGGATTTATTTATTTATGATTTTTGCTGGCTTCTGTTTTCATTGCTTGGCTTTGCATTCTCTAAGGAGATGGTTATTTTAGCCAGGAAGGTGGTGGCGCACGCCTTTAACATCCCAGCACTGGAGGCAAGAGGCAGTGATTTGAGTTCGAGGCCATCTGGTCTACAATGAGTTCCAGTGATAGCCGGCTTCACGAACCACTGCTCTGAAACCAAAAAAAAAGACATGGTATTTAAACTATTACTGGCCAGAAAAGCACTGGAGCTGTTAACCAATCCTAAATGGAATCAAAGCAAGTGCAGTGTTAATGGTGTCAGGCTATTCGTGGTAATCCTGGCCCATGCTGATGAAGAGACTTCGCTGCAGGGCTGCTTCTGACCTTACCACACACACTGTGTCCATTGGACGCTCCGTCACGGCACCGACAAGCACTGTGGTGCCTTGGATCAAGTTCCACACTGTTTTATATTATAGTCTGCAGTGGTTTGGGTATATGTTCAATCTTCTACTCTTACAGATGATTTAAATACGGAAATTAAACATAATGGCTTAATTACAGCAAGCAAAGACATTTAATATTTCCCTCCTATTTTTTCTCAGCATGAAGTATCAAAATTAGTGTATCTCTGAAATGTATTGTTAGAACATTTATTTTAAAAGTTGCTAAATGAATTTTTTTGCCCTGAGATTCGATAGACTATCGGACAATTTCCAAAAGGGCCCTGAACAAACTTCTGCCACTTCCCAGTGTGTGTTTCTCTGAAACATCATGTATAGACTTACTTCTGTCCATCAACTTTAGTGCGGTCTTTCGTCTGCACGTGTACATGCACACACACACCTATGGCCGGCAGACAACTTGCAGGAATAGGTCCTCTCCGGCCAGGATAGAACTCAGGCCCCACTGGGCCATCCGTCTCACAGCCCAGTTTCTGTTAGAGAACCAAGGGCTGTGGAGCCCTGGGTGCCTGCCGTGTCCCAATGCCTGTGTGTTTGTTTGTTTCTAGTTAGCTGCTATTGCCAAATTACAGGCAAAAGGCCAGATCCTTACAAAAATGGATCCAAACAGTATTGCAAGGAAGCAAATGGATGCCCGAGGCATGCTGGGAGTGAAGGAGCTCGTGGAGAACAGCAACACGGTGTCTCCTAAAGGTATTGTGGCTTCGTCGTCATAGTGGGGGACAGATGCTGTTTAGAGAACTCTAACCACAGCTAGTCCTCCAACACCAAGTGATGGGTCTCTAAATAGTCCAGGCTGCCTTGCTTCAGCTCTGTCTTCTTGCTCCAGAGTCCCGAGGACTGGGTTACAGTCATGTATCACCTGCCTGGCTCATCCAGTCACTCCCGTATAATCACACAACTTGGAATGGAATTATGTACAGTCTGAGCAGGTGGGAAAAGGATTACTCCCTGAATCTTTATGCATTTTTATAGTAACAAGGTTTTTGAAAGGTTTTTGCTTTTTGAAGCATGGGAATGGCTAAACGATCATTTAAAATGGGTTTGTAAGTCAAATTTTTGTTCTTCTGTCACTGTAATCAGAAGAAAAGAGTGTCTCTTCTTGTCAAACACCCCACCTCAGACTAGGCTTCTTAATCTCTGCTTAATTTTTCATTGTTGTTTGTTTAAACAAAGTCTCATTCTGTAGCCAAGGATGTCATCAAACTTGGCAATCCTCCTGCCTTACCTTTGCTATAATGGGATCATAGCCATCATACCCAGCTTTCTGTACACTGAGGTCACCCTTGCCAGTTACAGCTGGGGTCCTGATATCAAGGTTGAAGAGCCTGGTGACAGGGAGAGAGTTAAGGGTGGAGCACACTGGCGCTATCTATCTGTCTGTCTGTCTATCTATCTATCTGCCTCTATCTTTCTATCTTCTCAATAATAACTAGTGTAGTGTTGTGTGGTTCGTCTACAGATGAGCTGGAGCCTGCCAGGAAAAAAAGGAGAGAACAGCTTGCCTACTTAGAGTCAGAGGAATTTCAGAAAATTCTAAAAGCAAAGTCCAAGCACACAGACATTCTGAAGGAGGTAAGCGCCCAAGGGGTCAGGCCCATGACCTTCCAAACAGAGCTCTAGGAGGACTGAGGGTCCAATTGTCTTACACAAGTGAAGAAGTACCTATTTAGTATAGTATTTGAAGTACTGAGAGAGAGGTGGGTGTGGGTGTGTGTTTATGGTGGCGTGTGTGTGAACTCACTTTGTGTGACTACTCCAACTCCAGAGCTGTACGTGGCTCTTCAGAGACAGCTCCCTGCCCCCTCCCTACTGCTCTAGTTGCTTGGGACAGTCTTGTGCCCTGAACATTTGGAGTGACCAGCACCTAGCCTCTGGGGCTGTCATGCACAGGGCTGTGTGTGCCTTCCCTCTGGAGTCTGTTAGAAAGTGTGTTGAACTGGCTGTCTGCTTATTTGTTTCAACTTAACTGCCACTGTTGATAATTGCACCAGTTCTTATTTGAACTTCTTTTAAAAACCAAATGCCTGTAGGTCTTTTTGTCTTCATTTATTCTCTATTTTAAGTTTTTGGTTTTTTGTGGTTTTGTTTTTTACCTATTATGATCTTTGGCTTGCAGTTGGTTCCCTCTATGTAGGGTTCGACATTTTGCCTGTCTTCAGCTCTGCTTTGATAATGATTGAGTAAATCCCAGCTGTCGTTATTCTGAGCATATATTGGGTTTGGTGCAGTTACTCCTGTGGGTTTTGTCACTCAGGCCGAGGCTGAGCTACAGAATTCCTATTTTGAGCCACTGGTGAAAAAAGAACAGATGGAAGAAAAGATGAGAGCCACCCGAGAAGTAAAGTGCCGCGTGGTGACATGCAGGACGGTACGTAGGCAGGGCTCCGCTTTGCGGGCAACTTGGCAAGATCTGAGGAATTGTGGGATGTGGGGCCATAGTTTGTAATATGTCATTTAGAGTTGAAAATAAATAGTGCAAACTAGACAAGGTTCAGGTTCCCTGCAGGACCTGGAGCTGTGCAGTGGAGTGTCTGCAGCAAGAGTCTGCTGTGAGACCAGTAGGAAAATAGGTATTAGTATAAGAGAGAGTCAAGAACTCCACTTGAGCCTGGTGTGGTGACTTGTACCTCCAATCCCAGCATTTGGGAGGTAGTGATAAGAGGCTGTACATGAGCACAAGTTTAGGACCAGCCTGGCTACAGAACCCCATCTCAGAAGAAAAAAAGCATCATTAGAGATTAGTGGTCAAGTCCCAGCAGTGGCAGAGGACAGAGGGCCCTGATAGCAGCTCCTCCTCCGGCCTTCAAAGCCCCTCACCCAGCATGTGGTCTGTGTTCCCCTGTGCAGTGCACCTACACCCACTTCAAACCTCTGGAGACCTGCGTCAGCGAACAGCATAACCTCCACTGGCATGATGGTGTGAAGAGGTTTTTCAAATGTCCTTGTGGAAACAGGACTATCTCCCTGGACAAGCTCCCAAATAAGCATTGCCGGTATGAACGTCAAGTGGGCTTCTCTGTCTCTGGTACTTCCTGTGTGGCCCCTGGAGCATGAGATCATCATCCTCAAGCCTTCCTGTAGCTCCTGGTAGCCCTCAAGTTGGAACCGTTAGCTGAGACCCTTCAGGTAGAGCCTCCCGGCTGAAGGGTGTGCACATGTCAGGGCAAGCAGTGTGGGCAGCCCGTGGCAGGGAGCCGGTCTTAGCAGCTGGCCAGTGGTACTTCTCTGCCTTGTCTAGTCTCAATTCTTGACCTAGGACATTGTCCTCCAGTAGACAGAAGTTAGTGTCTAGATGGTGCCCCCACTGGGACATGCACTGCCCTGTAGTGCCGTCACCTGAAGCCTCCAGGTTACCGAGCAATGGAAGGCTGTTTCTCAAGCCACTGAAGTACTTATTCTTTGTAGCTCCGAGCATAACCATAGATGAGGTGGATAATATGGGTACCTCCTTAAACAGCTCTTCCTTGGATGAAGGGACAACTTTTTCCCTGTGACCCACGGGCCCCATTGTCTTCATGCCATTAATTTCTTACTATTGAGTGAACCATTTTTCTGTTTCAGTAACTGTGGCCTCTACAAGTGGGAACGGGATGGAATGCTAAAGGTTCGTATGGTCATCTGTTTTTCATTACTGTAACAAAAATTACCTGAGATAATCAACTTGAAAAGGCTGGAGAGATGGCTCAGTGATTAAGAGCACTGACTGCCTTCCAGAGGTCCTGAGTTCAATTCCCAGCAACCACATGGTGGCTCACAACCATCTGTAATGGGGTCTGGTGCCCTCTTCTGATGTGTCTGAAGAGAGCAATGGTGAATACATAAATAAATAAATCTAAAAACAAAAGTCAACTTTAAAAGAGGGAAGGTTTCCTTTGGTTCACAGTTCTGCTTCTGCCTGGTTGGTCTGGTTTTGGACCTTTGGAAGAGAAGGTGACAAAGGTTTGTTTATCTCATACAGAAAAAAAAGATTCCTGAGTCCTCCTGTTCCTTCAGGGTCTCATCCCCAGTGATTTAAGAACTCCCACTGGGTCCCACCACCTCCCGAGAGCACCAACCTGGTGGCAAAGCCGTAACAGATGGCCCTGGGAACATTGTAGACGTTATCTAGCTGGGTACTACTCCATTCTAACTCATAATTAAGTTGGTGACCCCGGAAAATAAAGATAAACCGTCTCTTACTAGTGCACTCTCCTTTTCTAGGAGAAGACTGGTCCGAAGATAGGAGGAGAAACGCTGTTGCCCCGAGGAGAAGAGCATGCCAAGTTTCTGAACAGCCTTAAATGAGTCTCTTCAGACATCTCCCAACCGGCTTCACTTCTGTGGCTCTGAAAAGCAAGAGATTGGCTCCGTGCTTCTTTTTCCTGATTGACACCGTGAGAAGGAAGTGCTTAGTAATCACAGTGCCTACTCACTTTCCTCTGTGTGCTGGCCTGACACATGTGACACATATGTGTGTGCACAAGGGGAACCAGGGCACTGCAGCCTTTCATGAGTTACAGATGCCTACCGTACAGCTGCCATACAGATTTTTGCCCCAGAACTGAAAGGTGACTCAAGAGCTTTATTTCTGGGTCTCCTTCAAGTGTTAATGTGGACACTGAGAGACAAAAGAGCCGGTGTGTCATGGGTATCTCCCCACTTCCTTACTCGGTCCTTATGTGGAGAATGAAGCCCAGGCTGCATGTCTGTAATATCCCAACACTTAGGCTCTGGATGATGATGAACGCTGCTGTTGTGCAGTCCGGATGTGCTGACAGTGGATGCCACTTCCTTCCTTGTTGTACTGTGATTTCAGCCTTTTCTTTGAAATGAAGTCGCCGAGCCAATTTGTGACACATTCCCTTTGTATAGAGAAGGAAGTTTGTCTCCTACACTACTGTGGGCCTCAGAAATACCTAAGCTCTCATCACCTTTAAGGTGGATTTGTTTAAAATAAAGTTCGATGCTCCTAATAAAAGCAGATTATACAACTTGAGAAGCTGTAAAATGTGACTCAGAAACCAAATGTACAGACAAAATCCTAAGGACTTTGGGTAGGGTTACAGGTATACTTATTATTATGTGTGTCAAGAATCTTAAAGGTCAAATTACATAGTTAATCCCAGTAAACAATTTGTTCTCGAGATTAGGCTACTAGACAAACTACTTTTCAAACAGTATTTGACCCATGTGAATGCTGGTACTGTCTATGGGTACGATAAGTCGGCAGGATCGTTACCCTGGCATCTGAACCCTAGCAAGACATGTTTGGGCTTTGTCCGAGACAACATGTCAAGAGGGTCATCCTGTGGGAAGTAGTTACGGGAGATAGATGGTTGAGGCTTTCCAAAGCCAAAGATACAGTCACATGCCCCGGACAGCATGCAGCTTTGTTTCTGCTCTGAAGGTGCTAACTACTGCAGGCCCTATTTCCCTTAAGGTCTGACCACCATTTTTTTAGGGGTATTTGTGCTTACAACAGGGTTTTGGCTTTGGTTTCTAACTCAGCAAAGAAAAGAAAGAAAATGTTTATTAGTAAGAACCAAAGGTTCTTGAAAATCTGAAGAGTGATATGCCTGAGGTGAGCAGCACAGATCATAGATCAGGAACAGCAGACTGCTCTTAGAGATGCCTGCACTGTGGGAAGTGTGCTCTCATCTGCTCAGGGCACGGCTGGGTCTTTGCTGTCTATAAGATGTTCAAATGCTTACAAAGCTCTGGGGACCTGAATGTGGATGCCTTTATGTTTTTTAATTTTAATTCCTAAGTAATTAGAAACACAGTGGAACCCCTCCCACTCTCGGGGATATCGGAAGGTTGGATTTGTGTGCATTGTGTGTATGGTTTCCTAGAATATTCAGGGGTGAGGAGGGGTGGAGAGAACTCCCCATGAGCCTTGAAAATATTCATTAATGGAATTAATCTTTTTCCCCCACCCCCTGGAATTAATCTTTTAATCCTGCCTTTTAGTGCTTTTATCGAGTATTAAATATTTATACAGATCCACTATATGTTTTATCTTTTTTCTTGACTTAATATCAGAGCCATATCTCATCATCAGGCGCTTAGAACTGAGTAAGCACTCAGCAATTAGCAGAAACTGGCTGATCTGACTCTGTCTTCAGGATATTTTGTTTTAGGTTTTTTCATGTGGTGTTTGTTTGTTTGTTTTTTCCTATTTAGAAAAAAATAACTTTTTAAAAAACAAAATCCTAGCTGGGTAGTGGTGTGCACACCTTTAACCCCAGCACTTGGGTGGCAGAGACAGGCGAATTTCTGAAGTTTGAGGCCAGCCTGGTCTACAGAGTGAGTTCCAGGACAGTCCAGGTCTATACAGAGAAACCCTGTCTCGAAAAACAAAACAACAAAATCCTGTTTCCAAACAATAAAAAGAAAGATAAGTCTTTTAGATAACAGTCTTGCGGAATTTAGAAAATAGGGGACTTCTGAATGTCTGGTAAATTGTCCCCAACAGAAGCTAAAACACTAGAAGCCTCAGGGTGGCTGTGGCAGGACTTGGATATGCCAGAAATGTGGAGAGTTCAAAGATTTAAACATTTGAAAATTCCACAGTTTGCCAATATTTGAAAAAGGACTGAAAAGTCAGTTGGCTAAAGTTAGAAGCAATTTGTAGGAAAACAAATTTTAAAAATTAAAAGTGCAATCACTATGACATCAGTCTTTTTAATTTATATATGTGTGTGGTGTGTGTGTGTAGAGAGAGAGAGTTACGGACTGGTGAGCTGCCTTGTGTGGGTACTGGGAACCTAGCTCACCTAGAAGAGCAGCAAGCATCTTAACTGTTGGGCATCTCCCCAGCCCCTTGTCAGTCCTTTCTAAGCTCAGCTATTCAGACCAGTGTATAGCGACATCTCACTATGGTCTAAATCCTTATCTCCAGTACTATTGAGCATCTTGTCATACTGTTGACCAGCCAAATGTTTGTGCCATTAGGATGAGTTATAAAAAACCTTTCTGTATTCTGAATACAAATGCTTGCGTTAACCATGAAGGGCTCAGAAGACTGCTGTGTATAGTGCACAGCAGTGGTTCTCAGCTTCCCTACTGCTGTGGCTCATTCTCACGCTGTAGTGACCCCCCAGCCATAAACTTATTCTCGTTGCTACTTTATAATTGTAATTCTGCCACTGTTAGGGATCGTAATGTAAATACTGATGCAACCCCTGTGAAAGTCATTCAACCTTCTTCCCCAGTGGGGTCACAACCCAGAGGTTGAGAACCGCTGGTCTAGAGACGATCTGCACTAGCCATATATTTTATTTTAAATGAGTGAGTTCTTAATTAATATATATATAATACATAATGTATAGTAATACACACACGCACATATATATACACACACACATATATATATACTTAACAGTTACAGAATAAATAGATATAGCTAATGTGCCTGAAGTCAGAGAACAACTTGGAAGTGGTTGGTTCTCTGCTTCTACCACGTGCATCTCAGGGATCAAACTCCCCTACATAGCAGGCTTGGCACCAGGCAATTTTACTCTTGACCATCTCACCAACCCAAATTATCTTACCTAAAGTATTAGAACACTATTATTTGAAAATGAATTAGAAATTAAATGACCCAACCAAACAGGGAAGCACAGGAGAAGTATACAGAAAACACAAGACGACTCATTGTGGGGCTTAGGAAAATCACCAGCGTCTTCTCAGAAAGTCAGAGTAAATAAAATTGCCCTGGGGCACACAGCTTCCTTAGTCACTGCCTTAGCTGGGTGGTGCTGGGAAGTGAGCCCAGGACCTTGAACTTGGTGAGCAAGTGCTTTACCAGTCTACCTCCCAGTCGAACCCCACCTCCCTGTATTTGCAAATAAAACATGTGAGACTAAGGAATAGAAATTACTAAGGATTTTTGACACATTTGTTCTCAACCGCTTCAGAATGAGGCTAGTGACACAAGAACGGAAGGGTCAAAGCAAGCTTTGAAGCCGCACTTGACAAGGCCAGCCTCAAGTACAGATTGATCTATTGCTGCTCGCCTATGAAATTTGGTCACTGAGATTCCTGGTTTTGTTACCTTTGGCGCCATTCTCACTAGGAATGACAGTGCTTGGCTTTTAGTGAAGGAATCCTAGGCTGAACTTGAAAAAGCTAAGTATAATGGGCCCCTTGTTAAGGACAGGGGTGAAGGAGGTGAAAAGATTCCTACCCAACCCCTTGATGCCAGAACTCTATCTAGAGCCAGACTGCCAAGTGCAGCTGTTGAAGAGGCAAGGCAGTCTGTTCAGGGTTTGTTTCCTTCATTTTGAAACTGGCTGTTCTCCCAAACCTTCCTTGCCTTTGGACATCTGCTTGGTGTGAGCATTCCTCCCCTCAGACACACAACAGACAGGGGATGTGTGGGATGTGGCTCAGAATGCAACCAGCCATGACCATCTACCCGTGAACTAGCCTGTGGGAGGAGATGCCAACCAGAAGGTGTGAATGAAAGTGGGCCACATGGACGGGTCACCCAGATCAGGACCCTTACCTCCTTGGAAAGTAGAGAGAACCATGTTTTGTCTTTGTTCTGTTGCCCAGCTGGGCGTGTAATTCAGGTATGTGTGGGTTTGCATTCACCAGCTCAACAACCACAGATTAAAAACATTTCAGACAGATCACATCTGCACTGACTACAGACATTTTTGTAATTGTTCTTAGTCATTTGAGAGTAATATATAACCAGTACCTTATATTACATTTACATAATCTAGAGATGAACTGGAGCACACAAGGGAAGGGAGCGGGCTATATGCAAATGCTGCATACATGGTTTATGTAAGAGACAAGCATCCTTAAATATTGGTATGTCTGGGACCCAGTCTTCCTCAGATACCAAGAAACAACTGTAGTCAATTTGGAAAGCATCTTGTCTTCCTAATTACCACAAAGGTAATCCAAAGTGGTTGTCTCATCCTGCCAAGAGACATTTAAGCAACAATCCTTTGTCCCATCCCAATAACAGTGTACCTAAGGCCCACCCAGAAGGACAGTTTAATGACCACAATCCACCTCCCTTGGATCTCCACCCGCAATAACTGGTAACCTAACCTCAGCACCCTGAGCTCACAGCAAACTAAGCTTGCACTCTGCCTACAAGTTAACCTCAGTCGAACAGGTACAAACTGTCCCCCATTTTGGTGGATCCAGAAGGTAAGAATGAAGTTGAGTCTCTGGAATTTCTAGTGTAGGATGTAGATCAGTAATGTAAAGGAGCCACCCCTAAAGAACAACTTTAGGAATTAAAAGTAAAAAAAAAAAAAAAAAAGAAACCTTGCTATGCTCTTACTCTGTCCCTATGGGATGGGATGGGATGGAACAGGAAGTGGGTAGGATCTGTGTGACTGAGTCTCATACCTAGTACATTAGAGAAGGACATCTCTGACACTTGCTCTACTCAAACCTGATTGCTTTCTTCACTTTGGCTCAGGGATTGACTTTGCTGAGATCTTATCTTCCAAACACCAATATGTCATGTTTCCCATGTCACCCCAGCACCCTCAGGTAATAAAGTAATAAAAGTAGCTACAGACCAGTGAGGTACCTGGCAAGCTTTTAGCTCATAGTTCTACCAGTGTTAGCATATGCCAACTTCCAGCTCATGATATGTCCAGAGGGCAATGCAAAAAAACACCTGTTAGCTCTCCGTTCCTGTAACTGATAGAGAGAATGGAGTTCTGGTCCTTCTTGGTTTGGAGGTTTCAATCTGTGATTGACTGGCTGTGTGGCTTTGCATGAGGCCTATCATTGTGACAGGAATATATGCATGGCACTCATTTCATGGTCATCAACAAGAGACAGAGGAAAGACATTCAGGTACACAGTCCCCTTGAGGTGTTTGTCCCAGAGCACCTCCTTCCCGGCCCACCTTCCAGTAGCACAAAATCAAAATCGAATGCCAGTGGCCTCCTGCTGATAGACCAGATTCACTTTATGACAGATGGGCTCCTCAAACAGCTTTTCTGTTGGGCCTCACCCAGAAGCAGTGGAGTAGGAATATGCAAGTTGTACAGGCAGGGGTGCACTGGTGACCTGGTAAGGTCATGGGTGACAGTGAAGTGACATCAGTAATAGTGTATATCTCAAGACCGTCTTTCCTTGAGACTTTCCCTGTAAATATTTTCAAATCGCTGATGTCTCCAGGTTGAAAGTGTAGAAGTTAGGGCACACACGTCACCACCTCACTGAAGAAACAAAAAGCTCTGTTTTGAAGACAGAGCACCAGGTGCTTGAGAGGGGGTGGTCTCTCCAGTCTGCCTGTCCACAGTGTTTCCATATTTAAAGTTAGGGCTGGGGTGTAGCTCAGTGGGAGAGCATGTGTTTAGCATGACACTTGGGCACACAGCAGCTCCCTTGGAGTTTTGTGGCAATAATACACAAGGTTGATTCAGCACTTTTATTAATAGGCCATAAGCAAGCTTAAAATTTCTATGCTTCGATCCTTAAAGTGTCCTATCGGATGGGCATTCTAATTCTGTTTCTGGTGACTAAACAAGGGGGCAGGGTGTAGATTTGACGCTGGGAAGAACCACAGGCGGTTAATCACTCAAAAACAAAACAAACATCCATAAAGAAGCAAAAGCCAGGCATTTGTAATGCATCAGAACAAAGCGTGTGTTTCCTGAAGCTGTTGGCCAGGGCAGGGAGGGAGCTTCACCTTGTGGGTCCACTGTGGAGAGGTGGGAGGCATGTCTCGTGCTTCTCTTCCCCAGTGGCTTCGGGATGAGGTCAGATGTTTTGGCGGTTGTAGAGGTAGAAGGATACAGGCCGTCATAATGCCACTGACGCCACTGCTCCACTGCCTCCCTGGTCCTCTCTTCCTGCTCTGAGAGGGGAAGATAAAAGACCACTGTACACCCAGAAGACACCCAAACCCAGCAGGAGTTGTTGATCAGCCCCCAGCACCTGCTGAAGGAGCACTGAGCTAAGTGTGCCTGTGCACCCCGAGACTTCCCAAGGTTGGAGCTGGGAGGGGCCGATGAGCATTTGTACAAAGGTTTCTGTTTTGGAGCAGCCCAGAGCAGGTCAAGGGTGGTTCTGAGCAGAACTGAAACTAAGGCCAACACCTGGCACTGAGCTGCCTGCCTCCTTACCAGCAATGGGAGAAGTCTTAAGCTGTCATCTGGCTTAAGCAGATGACCAGACAGCAAAGTAACAAGGAACAGCACGAGGGTCACATGGAAATACAAGCCACACCTTGAACTATTCATGGGCCAGTGAGATAGTTCATTTGGGAGTAGTACTTGATGTTAAGCCTAGCAGTCTGAGTCCCTAAAACCCACACAAAAGAAGAGAACCAAGTGTTCCTCTCCACATTCTTGTGTGTGCACTGCATGTATGGATTGTGTTTCCTTTTTAAGCCTCATTCTTTTAGTCTGTAAAGTGGGAATGATCTGAAGGCCTGTCTTCAGAGGAATGTGCAGGAATTAGACAGTTTCTGTACAAATGCTCAGGCCCAACAGCTGTTATAATGAGTCCCCAACAACTCCTGCCCTGATGTGCTTCTCTGTGGGGGTGGAGCTCAAGGATCATGGTCTTGGTATCCTCTGGGTGGTAACCCCACATCCAACTCATCGTGAAAGAGAAAACCATTTTTCTCACCCATATGCTAGAAATTTGAAAATAATACATTTTGCTTGTTATTTGGGTTGTTTGGGTTTTTTTTTTCTTTTTCTTTTGTTTTTTACCCAGTTTCACTATGTGGCCCAGGCTGGCTTCAAAACTGAGATGCTCCCTGCGATCAGTCCACCAAGTGGGTGCTGGGATGACGAGCCAGCACCGCCAGGCCTGGCAGAGGCCTGAACGTTTGAGATGGCACCGAGTCCAGTGCTGTTAGGAACAGTGTGAGTAAAAAAATCACACTGAAGGAAATTTGGATTCCAAATCCTCAGGTTTTAAAAAACAAGACTGCTCCCTCAGCTGCCCCTCGCGCCAAGGTCAACAGATCTCTGACAACAGAAGCATTTGCCCCTGAGGTGTCAGTCTGAGCTCTTTACACTACGTTCTCAAGAAAGTCTGACTTCTGACTTTCCCAGGATGGGAGCCCAACACCTGCTTGCAGCATTTAGCTAGGTGACCCCTGCTGGGCAATGGGCACAGCCTTCAGTCCTCAGTCCCCAGAGCAGTAGTAGCCTTTGCACTATGTCCTTAGAGGAACAACCCCCATACCCATCAAAGCCCATGAGTCAGAACTAAGAGCCGATTTCTATATCAGAACCTACATGAAACTGTTGTATCCAAGCCGTGAACCAGGAGCTTCCAAAAGACTGTGTAAGAGTACATCAGGTTTGAAAGTGGAAAGGACCAAGAGAGAAATGTTCATACCCTCATCCTCCCCATCAACCCTTTCTTCCACGGCTCCTCCCTTTTTCTCTCCCTCTTTCCGTCAAGCATCCCTATGGATGTTTGTTGTGGGTGACACTTGAGACCTCTAGCCAGCCTCGTTCAGACAGAACTTCCCTGAACTGTCTCCACCCACACCTCTCTGAGGCCTGGCTCCTGTCCCGAGGGCAGCTAGGAGGAATGAAATTCGCCCTTGCCTCATCAGAGACCTGCTCCACCTCCAACAGATGAGAAGAGACACAGAAAACCATGTGGAAAAAAAATCCACGTTGCTATTGGATGATTGAGAGGCGGTAGTGGAACTGAGCTATTAGAAGTCAGGTAAAAGGCAGGTGAAAGGAACGAGTGCTTTTGCGATATCAGCTCTCTCGATCAAAGAGTTGTTATGGGACAGCGAGACGGCGCAGCGGATATGAGCTTGCCAAACACAAGTGTGAGCTCCAAAATCCATATAAAATCCTGGGTGGGCATGGTGCTCTCTGCCTCAGGAGGTGGAGACAGGATTGCCAAAGCAAGCTGGTTAGTGAGACGAGCCATAGTGGCCAGCTCTAGATTTGATTGAGAAGCCCAGCCTCTGTGAATAGAATAGAAGAGTGAGGGCTGGAGAGATGGCTCAGCGATTAAGAACACTGACTGTTCTTCCAGAGTTCCTGAGTTCGATTCCCAGCACCCAGACGGTGGCTCACAATATCCTTAATGGAATCCGATGCCCTTCTTCTGGTGTGTCTGAGGACATCGATAACGTATTCACATACAATAAAATAAATACATCTTTAAGAAAAAAGATGGAAGAGCGATTGAGGATTCCTGACCCTGACCACAGACCTTTCATGTGTGCACTTGGGAACACACATGAAAATGCACAAAGGAAGAGAACAAGGATTATAATGAATAGGTAAGTGGTCCTCATTTTCCCGGATTGAGCACCACCTGGAATTGGTACATTAATGTCTAAGGAACTCATGATCGTGACTTTGATATTCACATGAAAGCTCTGTGGCAGACAAGTCACCTTTGGAGTACTTAGATCCACAGTGATTCCAAAACAGAGATGGGGGCGTTATACTCCCATATAATCAGCCAATAACTCTCTGATGTCCACTGTTCCCTGAGGCCAGTGTGTCCCCAACCCCTATGTCCTTTATCCTCTTCCACAACTTTTTAAGTCTGCGTAGCCTTTTTTGTGGCTCATTCTCTTCACATCTACCATCGATAGGAATGGAAAATGGATTCCCTCATCCATACCTCCTTCCTCCAGTCAACCTCAGGGAGACATGAGGGCAAGCCTGGGATTCCCTCCTCCACTCTCCTCCCCCGAGGATGTCGCTGGGAGTGCTTACCATCTCTTTGTTCCTCCACAAAGTTCTCAAACTCATTCCTTTGTTCCTCATAATATTCTCTCCGCAGCTCATCATCCCGCAGCTTCTGTCTGTTTTCCGCTGTGGAGACAGAGTTGCTCTTGAGAAGGAGGAAGGAGGGCTCATGTGTGAGGGATACCACGCTATGCCTGAGAAACTGGATCTGGTGAAGAGGGATGGTCAAGGGTTTGGCTGAAATGGTTTGAGCCTTGCCTGGACTTTAAAACATGAAGGGCCTGGGAGACCATTCTATCCAGTGACCCCATTTTGCAGATGAGAAGATGGAGGCCCAACGGGGGTAAGTGCTTTGGCTCTGGTCACAAAGTTACTGAGGTGATCTAAGTACCAGACTACTTAGAGACTTGAACTCGCATGATGGAAAATGAACTTTAAGATTAAATGTCTTAAAAGTGAACCTTGGGACTAGAGAGATGGCTCTGCAATTAAGAGCACTGGCCGATCTTCCAGGGGACCTCTGTTTGATTGCCCCACACCGCAGCTCATAATCATCAGTGACTCCAGTTTCAGGGAATCCAGTGCCCTATTCTAGCCTCCAGGACACCAGGCATGCATGTCCTGCACAGACATGCATGCAGGCAAAATACCCATGCACATAAAGTATTGTAAAAAGTGAATCTCCCATTGATAAATACCTTCGAGTCCATTCTGAGCACCTGTCTCGAACAGGATGGAGGATTAGCACTGAGATTAAAAGAGTAAAGAGGGGACTGGCAAGATGCCTCAGTAGGTGAAAGTACATGTCACCAAGGCTAATGGTGTGATTCAGTCCCTAGGACCCATATGGTAGAAGAGAACCAATTCCCACAAGCTGTTCTCTGACATCTTGTACAGTATAGCAGGCAGCACCTGCTACATACAAAATGCATGCACACATACAAAATAGATGCATAAATATCATCACCGGCTACATACAAGATCCATGTACATATACAAAATAGATGTATAAGTATTGTAAAAAAAAAAAAGTAAAAGTAGATGAAGATGCCATTGACTTCTTAAAAAGTGTTGCAGTCTGCCATAAGTTGCTTTCTGATTGCAATCAAAGACTGCACCTCCAGCACAGACTTTCAGTGTTGCTTAACATTAGCCCACTTCAAATTTCACCTGTGTGTGAGGTCTGGCTATTTTCCTACTCGGGTTGGTTAGACGTTTCCACGTTTCATGCATTTCCATCTGTTCTTTTTCATCATTTGAAAATAATCTGGCTGTTTTTACTGAGCAACAAGTCACCTTGCTGAGTGTGGTAAGGGATACAAAGAGTTCATTCACCCATACGCACAAGGAAAGAATCAAACTACACACTCGCCAGGATGGCCTGAGCTCAGAGGCTTGGGGAAATCAATTTCAGGGGTCAGAAACCCAGTGCCTCCTGGGTCAGCAACCGGGGTATTCAGAGTACCGGAGAGCCGGAAATTCATGGAAAATAAACTGAAGAAAAAACAAAACAAACAAAATACATGCATATATCAACTCCCTCCCTTGATACACTGTCACCAGCTCCCTTGATACATTGTCACCAGCTTTCCCCCCAGGTTTATAGATAAGGAAATTGGAATCAAAACAAGGGAGTGGCTAAGAACACTCAGCAGTGGAACTGTCACCAAACCTCCTCCTCTCAGCACTTGGGTCCCTTGTGCTTGTCCCTTAAGTGACACATTGTTGTCCTGGGTGCATCAGGCCACTACCCTTTAAAGCACACTGAAGTATCACATTCCTTTTACACCTAGTAGACGTTCTAAGTTTCTTTCACTCTCTGATCTGGGTGCATCCTGGTGTTCTTGATGTGGTTTATTTTATATTGTTCTTTACTCTGATGCCACATTCAGTTCAACCTGTGGCCCACAACCAGTGAAATATGGTATCATTTCTATATTTTTATTTATTTCGTTTGCTAGGGATATATTCATACCACTGTGTGCATGTGGAGGTCAGAGAGCAACTTGCTGGGGCCAGTTGTCTTCTACTATGTGCGTTTCAAGGATTGAATTCCACTCACCTTCACCCTTTGAGCCATCTCACTGGCCCCAGATGTGGTACTTTGCTCTTAGAACTCTAATATCCCAGGGCTTTGGTCTTCCACTGTGGGGGGAGACCATCCAGCAGCCTTACCATTGGCTTCATCTCGGGACTTAGGAGACCGCTTGCCACGTCTCTTGAGGAAATTTGAGGCATCAGATTCTTGCATGAAAATCTTCAGTTTCATACCTGAAACCAGAAAAGAGCACTTCACACCTGGCATGGGGTGGGCGAGCAGGATCCACCTCTCCCACATGTAGCGATAGCCCCTAGACTCACCTTCCTGCACCTCCTCTCCAGCTGCCTGTCTGTTGCCCACAGAAGCACTGGTCCCCTCCTGTAACACTGTAGGGTAGGGTACAAGGAAAGGCCGCAACATCAGAGGCCCCTTGTGGGGCTTCAATAGCTCTGGGTGCAGTGGCCTGGGGCCTTGGCATACCAGCCACATAGCCAGTCTTGATGGGAACCCACCATATGAGCTGGGTTAGTTCCTATTTTTTTATCTTTGCTGTTTTTCTCTGTGTTAATTATCTTTTGCACACACACAAACACACACCAAGAATAGTTACCTTACTAAACAACCCCTCCTACCTATGCCACTTGAACAAATTTACTATTCATAGTAAGTCTTACTGTATAGCTAAACAGCCCCTTTGACCCTCCTATACTCACTACACAGGAGCACCAGAGCCGAGAGAGATGACAGGAGAATGACCTGTCTCCAAGACATCTTTACAGAGCACCCTCAGAAACCACAGGGCAGATAATAAGGTAAGGTATCTTGGAAGCCCCAGTCCTGCTGAAGCTGCTGCCCAGTAAGTCCTCACTTCTGAGTCAGGCAGACAGGCAAGAGAGAGAAACAGGGGGCAGGAAGCTGGGATGTCACTGGGGGAGAATGGGAGGGGTCCTGGCTGTGGTTTCCATTGGCTGCTCCAGACCAGAGCACTGGAGATGTTTTTGGCACCTGGAAAAACCTCCACAGAAGTGGAGCTTGTAGTTGGTGTGGGCCCTGGCAGGGGCAGTTTAGAACTGTCCTTGCCAACATCATGGCCAAGGAGATGCTATGAGGAATACTCAGCCTGAGTCACAGTGGGAGAGGCAAATGGCATGTTTGCATGAGTTCTTTGTGTGTCCTCAAGATGGTGTAGGATGCTGGTAACCATGGCTGGAACATATGTGGCCAGAGGAAGAAGGAATTGTACAGAGATCATTTGATCCAGATGTCAGACAAGGATGGCTCCTGATATCTGAATACAAGGTGTCTGTCTGGCGATGCTCACTGAGACACAGGGGCCATTCTGAGGACACCTACAGGATTTCCTCACTTGGTACATTGTTCACAGGGATAATTACCATAAAGTAAAACAGGAGCCCTTGGCCTAAGGATATAGCTCAGTGATAGTATGCCTGGTATGTGTGAGGCCCAGGGTTCAACCTCTCAGGACTGCATTAACATGAATTAATTAATGAACTGTATTAATATTAATGAATTCATTATAAACAGCTTTAAAACATGAAACTCTAGGTTTGCGGAGATGGAGAAGACAACAATAGCAAAATAGTTATACTTCTTTATATCCAGGCTGGGGAGATGGCTCAGCATTTAAATGTCTTGCAGAGAACTGGAAGAAAACACCCTCTTCTCACACACACACACCAAGAACACACACACACAAACAAATTTAAATAAATAAATACTTCCTAATAACCCTGACATCTAGCCCTTCCAGCCTTCTGAGCTGTGTGGAGCCTCAGAACACAGTTCCTTTAACATTTCAATGTTTTCTGGGACAGTCATCCATACAAGCTGTGATTCTTTGCTATAAACTGAAGAATTACTCTTTGGACAACTGAAGTTTTTCCAGTAGTGACCATCATTAGTAATGACAATTTTAGAATTTTCGTTTCTGTAAGAAACACAGAAATATTTTAGGAATGTGTTTTCCTTTTAATCCCAGGTATAAGGGGCTGCTTCCGTCTGACAGCAGCATTGATTATGATTTGCCTCGTGCTCCAGCAGAGACATAAGTTTGCCAGCTGCAGAAAGTTTCTGCAACTGTGTAACATTTGGAATTCTGGGAAATTTTCAGAGGGTGTATCAATATTAGGGCCGTGAGAGGCAGGCGGGTTGTTATTGGTCACTCGGGGTTGCTTGTGGTCTCTTAGTAGTTTTGCTCAAAGAAGAAAAAAGCAATTAGATTCAGGGTTCTCCTTCCTTTCCTCTCACCTCTCTATTCCTTTTTCTCTCCTATCTAGTGTTAGGGGTTGAAAGGTTGGAAAAGGGGTGAAGGGTGGAAGAAAGACAAACCCACAAAGTAGCAATGCCAGCTATAAGCATTAGCTCTGGAAGCACACCCACCTGAAGCTCCCCTCTTGTAAGACTTTATATTAATATCTTCCATAAACTTAACTGGGAATTAAATGCCACTGGCAAAAATGTAAGAGCAGACTAAATGGATAGATGTTTTCCAGTGGAGGGAGGCACAGCCAATACTGGCTCTCTCTGGGCTCTTCTTAGACTCTCACTGGCCTGCTTTTAACTAGAGGTGCTGGCTGCTTAGAACTGACCCAGGAATAGTCACCTGCATAAAAACACATCAAGAGTCATCTCACATTAGACAGGTTGTCTGAGAAAGAGCCTTAGAGCAGAGACTTTTTTTTATTAATTTACTTATGTTACATCCTGATTGGAGCTTTCCCTCCCTCCTCTCCTCCCAGTTCCTCTCTGTCTCTCTCCTCCTTCCCTCCCTCCTCCCTTTCTCCTCAGAGAAGGTTATGCCTCCCATGGACATCAGCCCACTGTGGCATATCAAGTTGCAGTAAGACTAAGTGCATCTTCTCCCATTTAGGCTAGACAGGGCAGCCCAGTAGGGGAAAGGGCCCAAAGGCAGGCAACAGAGAGACAGCCTCTGCTCCTGTTGTTACCCCACATGAAGACCAAGCTGCACATCTGATACATATGTATAGGGGGCTTAGGTCTAGTTCACGCATGCTCTTTGGTTGGTGGTTCAGTCTCTGTGAATGCCTATGGGCCCAGGTTAGTTGATTCTGTAGGTTTTCTTTTGGAGAGCAGAGCCATTTTGACAGGAATCCTGGGTGACACAGTGGATATGGGAAACACTGTGGCAGCCTTGACAGCCTCAGTCTGCCCGTGCTCATTTAAAGACTATTCCATCTGACCATATACATCCACTGAGCACTGACCTTTCCCGAGCCCCTGTACTAGTCACTGTCCAGTCAGCATTGGGTAAACTTTATCAACTTCCTCCAACGTCACTTCTTCCCCCTTTGAGGTTTCATAAACCCACTGTCTCTGCCAAAAGACTTAGAGAGTAAGCTCCATGGTGTTCTCTCACAGCCAGCCTGGGAGAAGATGACCAGGGATCAGAA
Source organism: Mastomys natalensis (assembly GCA_021653895.1). Taxonomy (NCBI): domain Eukaryota; kingdom Metazoa; phylum Chordata; class Mammalia; order Rodentia; family Muridae; genus Mastomys; species Mastomys natalensis. The sequence goes on along the minus strand of JAJTUV010001721.1, from coordinate 457,508 downwards.
GTCACTGAAGGGATTAATAGAGCCCTCTAATGAGAATTAAGTGAGCATCTCACGTTTCTAAGCTTACATTTGTGCTAACTATGCTGACCTGGTCCAAGAAACGGTCCCTAGCTGCTTCCCATGATCTCCCAGTTCCCTCAGAACTTTCTATCCCAAACCATTGGCACCCACTGTCATAACTCTTCAGTCCTCACTTGCTCTACGCCAGGCTGCCCACCAGACTGTGTGCACAGTAGAGCTGGTCACCTCATGACCCTTCACCCTATAGTATAAAAAGCCATGTCTCCTCAAGAAAGGGTCACAACTCTAGTGACTGGAAATGAGAAGTGTTCTGGATCTGAAAGTGAAGTGACTTGCTCAAGCCACAGATGCAAAGCTGGAATCGAGCCCAAGTAGTGCAGCCCTGGCCTGCCAGCTCTCCTGATGCTCGGCGGGTGAAAGTCTAACTTCTGTCCCTAGATTCTCCACAGACACCTATGATCTGGAACCACTGGGACACCTGCATGTTCTCAGGGATGCTTGGTTCTGGGTCCCTGGCAATGCCTTCCATCCTGACAGGGCTCCATGTTTCTCCTTCAGAGCTGTGAGTTCTCTTGGAAGGAAGATGTATATCACGTTCATCCTTAATATAATACCAAACTCAAATGAGCTCCTTCATAAATGTTTATTGAGTCAATCCAGGACAACACTCTTGCCTGGGAATATGAGAAGACAACGCATCCATGAGCTCATTTCTAAACTCCCGTCCTCTCTTCTCAAACAGCTGTGGAAACTGGGGCATTGGAGCTACAAGCTTCACCTTCTGAGGCACCACTTGCCCTGAGACCCTCATGCAGCACCTTGCTCTATGACTCCCACACACGAGGACTTGATTCTATTTGTATGTGCTTGCGTCTGTGTGAGTGTATGTAGAGGTATGTGTGATGTCTGAGGTGGTCCAGAGTAGGGCATCAAACTCCTTAGAGCTGGAGTTACAGGAACTTAGGGTTTTTGTGTATGTTTGCTAGCTTGCTTACTTGCTTGCTTTAATTGTTTGTTTGTTTTAACTGAGTGCTGGAATTGAAGATGTGAGCTGCTAGCCAGGCAGTGGTGCCTCACACCTTTAATCCCAGCACTCAGGAGGCAGAAGCAGGCAGATCTCTGTGAGTTTGAGGTCAACCTGGTCTATAGAGTGAGGTCTCCTGGAGGACAGCTAAGGCTACACAGAAAAACCCTGTCTTGTGTGTGCCACCACACCTGTAGGTTACTTGAATCTGGGAGCTGCCCAGTGTTGGTGCTGGGATCTTAACTTCAGGGTTCAGGGTTGAGCATCAAGTGTTCTTAGCTGCTGAGCTGTCTCTGAAACCCACACAGTGACAAGCTTTTTGAGATGGAATTTGTGGGCCATAGAATTCACCCACTTAAAAACACAACTCAGCAGTTTTCGGTCTATTCACAAAACGGGGCACCCCTCTCCACAATCAACTTCACTCAGTTTGTTTGTTTGTTTAAAGGAAACCCTGTATCATCAGCACCCAGTTCCCCATCTTCCTCAACCCCAAGGCCTTAGGCAGTCTTTCACGCATGATCTGTGACTAGGGATTTGCTTTAGTCACAGCATTTTTCATTTGGCATAATGTTTTCCGGATTCTACTCACAGTGTGACATGAATTAGGGCTTCGTTCCTTCTCATTGGTGACCAATACTGAATCATAGGGAATACCACATTTCCCTTGTCGCCATTGGTTCAACGTATGATTTCCCCATTTGCTCACTCTGAATTATGCTACAGTGAACTTTTGTGTATGAGTGTTTGTATGATCATCATGTCTCTTGGGAATGTCTGGATCCCAAGACAACTTTATGTTGAATATTTTTATTTATTCATCCTTCCTTTGGTATTTTGAGGTCTCTTTGAGGAGAATTTCCATCTGGCTCATACCTAACATACCACCTGGCACAACCGAGCTGCCTCATAAATGTTTTTGAATCACTCAATGAAAATACCCTTTCCTAACAACGTTAAAAGAGAATATTCATGTGTTCATCTCAATGGGCTGTTCATGAGATGGAACTCACACAGGGGCCTGAGAGTTCCCGTGGATAAGGTCCTTCTCAAACAGCAAGAGTAAATTTGGGGGTGTGCTTATGAAGAACTGCACAAAAGGACCATCAAGATGCCGTAGACAACTCTCTTCCTGCCTCGAGGGCCCCCAGTTACCTTTTCATGGAGCATTTGTTCGCTTTAAAAGATAGTTCTCCCAGACTGAGGGGAGCCAGTCCCAGCCTCCCTGTGGATAGCCAAAGGACTCAGGCCCTTATATGAAAGTGGTACTGTACATGCATACAACCTATGCACTTTTCTATGCACTTCATTTTGCTTGTCATTGAAAATTGCCTTGCTGTGTAGATCAAACTGATCTCAGACCCACTCAGTAGTCCAGGCTGACCTTGAACTCATAATTTCATAGTCCAAGCTCTCCAAATGCTGGGATTATAAACCTGCATTATGGTGACTGGCTCCCATATATTTCAGGACATCTCTAGATTACTTATAATATTCAATATAATGTGCATGCTATGTAAGCAATTGTTATATTAGCTAAGGAATAATTTTCTGAGTTTGAGAGACCAGATCTTTTGGGGTCAGACTCCATCTTAGAGAACCTGACCTAAGGTTGAACTTGAGTTAACTAACAGGCTGGTACCTAGCACCAGTTTCTAGGTTATTCCCCAACAAATCTGCACCTCCAGGTTAAAAGTCTGCCCCTGACACTTCACTTCCTAACAACCACCAATCAGGAGGAAAACAGAAGTTAAGTTTATGGTTTGGCTGCCAGCACCAGCCAATTATGTTAAAAGCCATAAAGGCCTCCTAGTCCTAATCAGATGTGTGCCAGGCTAGGTACCCCCTTGCCTCTATAAATACTTGCCTGAAACTTATCAGGGCTACACCTTCCCATTTACTGCATCAGAGATGGGTGTGGCTAGAGCTCCAGCTTAAATAAAGAGACCCTAGTGCAATTACAACAGAATCAGCTCCTTGGTGGTCTTTTGGGGCTCATGAATGCTTCCTGCATGACAAGTTCACCTGCAATTTATTCTTAATCTTATGTTGATGAGTATTTTGCCTGCATGGAAGTCTGTGCATCATATGTGTATAGTGCTCAAAGCACTGAGAAAAGGGCATCAGATTTCCTGGAATTGGAGTTACGGACAGTTGTGAGGAGCCGTGCAGATGCTAGGAATCGAACCAAGATCTCTAAAAGAAGTAATCAGTACTCCAACTGAGAGCCATCTCTCCAGCTCTCTATCCCCAGACAGACAGACAGACAGACAGACAAACAGACACACATATACACACACACAGAGGAGAGACAGAGAGAAAACACAAAAGGCACACACTTTTCTGAGATAAGGTCTCAATATGTACTTCTGGCTATTTTGGAACTCATTATGTAGACCAGGCTGGCTTTGAACTCATAGAGATCTGCCTGTCTCTGCCTCCCAAGTGCTGGGATTGATTGAGTGTGCCATCACATTCAACACATCTACAATTTTTTAAATGTGTGTTGAAGAGGCTGGAATGATGGCTCCATGGTTAAGAGCACTTACTGCTCTTCTAGAGGACCTGGGTTTGACCTACATGGTGGCTCACAACTGTCTGTAACTCCAGTTCCAGGCGCTGCTTATAATTAGGTGAGATCTTTCTACACTAGTAAGACGATCAAGATAATAATTCACAAACATGCCCACAGGACTACCTGATCAATATAATCACTCACATGCCAGGAGGTGGTGTATGCCTTTCATCTCAGTACTGGAGAGGCAGAGGCAGGTGAATCTCTGTAAGTTTGAGACCAGCCTGTGAGTCCTAGGACAGCCAGGGCTACACAGAGAAACCCTGTTTTAATTTCCCCTCAAACATGCCTGCGGGACAACCTGATCCAGACAGTCCCTCACTGAGGCTGTTTTCCATGTGACTATGGGTTATGTCAAGTTGGCAATCAAGCTAACTATCACAGGACATACGCATTATTATAGCCACACAAGTTATTGAAATATCATGATGATTCCTTGCCTGGCAGGAGAGCACATAGTAATTGAAGCTACTCACCAGAGGCTATGGTCAGAGGATCCTAAAATCAGGCCCAGCTGGGCAACTTAGGCAAGACTCTTGTCTCAAAACAAGCTTTTTATTTTTATTTATTATTTATTAAAAAAAAAAAAAAAGATCTGAGGACATAGCCCTGTAGGAATGAGTCCATTAGCGTGTATAGGCCCTAGGATCAATGTATATTGCATCTACCCTCAATCTCTATCCATCATCAAAGCTACTAGCCTGAGCCCTGTCCCAGTGCCCTCTACTGCTGACCTCAGGCCTTACCACCCAAAGTCCATTACCTGAAGGTGACCCGTGGCCCAGCCATTCAGAAAACCACTTGTGCTTACAGAGAGGCTTGGTTCTAGATGGTAAATGTCTGTCCTATGCCTGGTAAGTATTTTTAATTTTTCTCTGAAGTCACAGGGTCGTCTTAGTGCTCACAGTTCTCCTGAACTTGTATGTTTCCTGTCTCTTCTTGGTTCTCGTCCTGAAATTCTATCCCCATTCCCAACAATATCTCATCTCTTTACAAAGACTCACATGCAAGTAAATTGAGATCATCTTTATCTGTGAAAATGCAAAACTGGAGACAATAAGCTAGAACACCATGGGGTACCCTATGGTAAACACACTTGAGAACAGAACATGCATTTATTGGAAATGTTCCCTCCCCCCTCCCTCCTTCCCTGTCTCTCCCACTCTTCTCTCCTTCCCTCAGGCCCGGGTCTGCTTTCTGATCTCATGATAGGATTTATGGGGACTAGACAGGGAGCGACTGTCGGCAGAGCCTCCAGAGGAGCACATAAATAAGGTCTGTGGGTAAAAGCGTCTACCCACCTGACGGGCCGCTGGCCTTCCAGGAACCCGTGAATGTGTGGTTTATTCTCAGAGTTCTCATCAGGTCTGGGCAACCGAGCCAGGACTGGGTCTAGATTGTGCTACAGCTAGGTCCAGCAAGCAGGGAGCTGAAGAGAGCCTGGGCCTGACTGAACCATGCCCAGGAGAAGAAGAAACATAGGACCCACTCTTCTTCTCCTGGGCATGGCTCTGAAGGCCAGCCTTGTGCAGAGACTCTGCTTGGTAAAGTCCTAAGTGGATCAAGAGAACCAAGGAGATTGGAAACTCTGACCCCTGATGACCTCTGATTCTTTTCTCCTATTAGAGGTCAAAAGGCATCTTACTTGGAGAGACTATGCTCTGTAACTTCCCAATTTTTGCTGCTGCAGCTGCTGCTGCTGCTGCTCCTCCTCCCCTCCTCCTCCTCTTCTTTGTGGTTAAAGTGTGTTCTGGACCAGTTGTTGGGTTCAACTGTGGGTCCCCCCGTACGTCCTGCCATGGGGTAGGGCCACTCAAGGAGACAGAGGCGCAGGAAGTTTGACTGCACTCTCCCCATGCTGGTGCCCGGTGGGCGTTAGGTTATGGAAAGCCGCTGGACCCCACTCCAGGGGTGGGGGATTGCAGTCTGAGGTTCCCCCGGGGACAGTCAGAGTTAGCTGGGGGATTCCCTGTGCCAAAAGGCGACCAAGGACCAGCTGGTTCTCAGGCTCTTGGGCCTCCAGGCACCACTGGGAGCTGAGGAAAAGCGAGAACAATGTGGGAGCTTACGGGCTGGATTGGCAGGCGGCTGAAGGGGGAGAAAGGGAGAGAAGCTCTGGCTGCTCCTCGTGGGAATGAGAGTTCTTGGCTTGGTCTCGTGGTTGGCTTGCTTGGGTTGGTGGTCCCTGTGGCTGGGAACACAGAGAGGTCTTCTGTGGGAGATTAGATGGCGGCTCTATAGGTGAAGACCTTCTCTGTCACTCCCCAGGGCAGATCCTGATGAAAGAGAAACATCCATGGTTTTAAGATGTTTATTGTCATGGTGAAAAGTAGATGATAAACTATACCCCATTTTCCTCAGGGCCGGCCTGAGGTTAAATACCTTTTGCAGGGGGGGTGTCTGGGAAAGAATGCTTAATTGACTACACCCTCTGGCCTTTAGCTACCTCATTAATATGGAGATCTGTCTTGAGGCTCCATGGCCCATAGCCATGCCCTCTACCTGTGGAGGGACTTGTAGGGGATTGCCTAAAGAACACAAATCTATGGAGGACTTTGGCCTCGTGTCAGGAGCCTGGAGTCTGGGAGCTTGGGAAACGCATGTCATCCCTTGCAGGGGACCCTGTGGGGTCACCTGCTGGGTCACCAGGGTTTCACACCTAGCTTAACCAGAAATCAGGCTGCCTTTCATGGATGCCTACATCCTTCTTGTTCTTGTTCTTCTTGTTCTTGTTCTTGTTCTTTGTTCTTGTTCTTGTTCTTCTTGTTCTTGTTCTTGTTCTTTTCTTCTTCTTCTTCTTCTTCTTCTTCTTCTTCTTTTCTTTCTCTTCTCCTCCTCCTCCTCCTCCTCCTCCTCCTCCTCCTTCCTCCTCCTCCTTCCCCTTCTCCTCCTCCTACTTCTTCCCCTCTCTTACAATATTCCTGACCACAGTATCCCCTTCTTCCTTCTTCCTCTCCTCCCAGTCCCCACCCAACTCTGCCACCTCTCCTTCCCCCAGATCCACTCCTCCATTGCCCTTCAGAAGTTCTCTCCCCAGCTTCCTGTCTGCTGGGTGTAGACCTTCCAGTCTGCCTGCTTGAGATTGCCTCTGCTCCTGCCTGCAACTCACCCTCTTGGCTTTGAAAGTAAACGTAAAAACTTGGGTGAATTTTCATGGAATTGTACCTCAGTTTCTCCTTGGAACCTGGGAAGGTGAGGTAGATGTTTCTTACTCCCACGGGGAAGGGATCTTAATGACAACCTATCAGCTAACAGCTAAGTCGGTCTTTTCATTATGAAGAAATAAAGTAATTAAAAACAACATAATTGAAAAAGAATTTGTGCCGGCAGTGGTGGCGCACGCCTTTAGTCCCAGCACTTGGGAGACAGAGGCAGGTGGATTTCTGAGTTGAAGGCAGCCTGGTCTACAGAGTGAGTTCCAGGACAGCCAGGGCTACACAGAGAAACCCTGCCTCAAAATATAAAATAAGAAAGATGTCATCAAGCCTTCTAAACTGGACTGGTGGTGTAGCTCAGTGGTTAAGTGCTTGCCTAGAAGGTATAGATAGGGTCCTAGACTTAAGTTCCAGTACAGGAATGGGGAGGGGGAAAACTGAAATTATTTACTAAACATTAATAAAAATAAGCAAAAGTTTTGTCATAACCGTGCCTTAAACGTAAATTTGATCAACACTGGGCTATATCATTTTTTCCAGGGTGGGGGGGAGTAAGGAACCCAAGGACATGCCCAAAGCAGGCAAGTGCTCTACTGCTGAGCTGCACACGCTGGCCATTTTACTGAATAAATCTCGTCACTTAACCACGCTGAAGAATCCACATTATCATAAAGTCAGACCAACCCACTCTAACTTGCTGTCACCAAAACATCGACCACATTTTTTAGGTAAAATAAATCTGCTCACACATTTCTCATGACAACTGTCTTGTTCTAAACTCTTCTGGGAACGCACATGGGCTTCACCAAGAGTTCACCCCTGACCTTTCCTTTCTGATATGCTCTTTGCTTTCCCTCAACAGACATTCTCAGCAGTAGATATGCCTAGAGGGTTTTATGTCCTTGATGAATGAATCTCACCGAGGTTAAGAAATTTGGGGCTGGAGAAACGGCTGAGCACGCAGCTCTTACAGAAGACCTGGATTCTGCTCCCATCCCCATACGGCAGCATATGTAGCATATGTAGCATATTAGCATAGCAGCATATGTAGCATATGTAGCATATGTAGCATATGTAGCATATGTAGCATATGTAGCATATGCAGCATATGTAGCATATGTAGCATATGTAGCATATGCAGCATACAGCATATGTAGCATATGTAGCATATGTAGCATATGCAGCATATGTAGCATATGCAGCATATGCAGCATATGTAGCATATGTAGCATATGTAGCATATGCAGCATATGTAGCATATGCAGCATATGTAGCATATGTAGCATATGTAGCATATGTAGCACCAGTTCCAGAGGATCCCATGCCCACTTCTGCCTCCAGTGGACACTGCACACACATGGTCCCTGTTGACACATGTACATAAAAATGTAAATAAATCTCTGTTTCAAAGATCCAGAATTTTAAAGGGACTCGTTATCTCTTTCTCCCTCTATTTTTAATTATGGCAAAACACACATCACATAAAATTTACCAGGATGGACTAGAGACCCAGTAAAAACGCAAAAGCAACCTGGCTTTTCCATCACCACTGGGCATCCTTTTTCCCATAGGGTCTCACTGAAATTCACTATGCAGACCAGGCTGGCCTCCAGCCACAGAGATTTGCCTCTACCTCTGCCGCTACCTCTGGCTTCCGTGCACTTATGCTGGGATTAAAGGCATGTACCACCACATCCAGCTGAGCATTCTTTATTCTGGCATTCCAGTTCTATGAGAAAATACCTTTTCTTTACTGGTCAAGCCTGCAGAATAGATTTTTTTGTCCTGTGACTTACCACCAAAAGCATCACTGAAGACTGAATACGTTTTAAATGACTTGGCAAGACATGACAGCATTTTTTGTTAACTGTCTCTTGGTGCTGTCCAACTACATGCCGTCCGTCCTCTCTTCTCAGACACAACATACTCTGGCCATGAAGTCCCTTCTCCACATATTTTAGGAGCAATTTTCTCTTTTCTAAAAAAATCTTTAGCAGTTTGTGGGTTTTCCCAAAGTCCTTCTCTCCCAGGTCTCTCTCCTCAATTCCAGGCAGACACCATCTTCTTTTCCTAGCTCTTCCTCTTCTCATCTTTCCCTTTATTCACACGTTGCTTTGTGCTTCCCCCTCAGATCTACAGCCTGCCTCTCTCTGTACATAAGATTTCATGGGGTTTCCCCAACCCCGTCTCCCAGAGCACAGGCTAGGCCTCCGTTCTGCTTCTCCCAGGGGTCCCATCCGGTGTTGGATACATGGTATCAGTAAATACTTGCTAGCAGAGGTGCTGGATGCATAGTGTCATTAAATATTTGCTAGCGGAAATTGATTGTTGGTTAGAAGCGGAAGAAGGGGAGCGGTGGCCAGGCAAAGCTGTGGGACCAGGCTGGAAGCTGGTGTGTGGCCTATGCACACAAGCCTGAGGAAACTTGTAAAAGGGCGTCAGTGAACAGCTCAAGTGTTAACTAGGTGAGTGAGTGAAGACTTGTTGCGAGCAAGCCTCCTGTGAGAAGAGGTATGAAAGGGAGCTTGTTCGAGGGACTGGGGATGTCTTTGAGATGGCTGGCATCAAGACTAGTCAGAGGGCGCCAAGAATGTACAAAAATGTTCCTGGTCCCTCACCATTTGGACGGGTCAGAGACCGTTTCCTCGGGCTGGCTTTGGCCCTTGTGAAACTCTCATTTCTAAACCTTTCATTTTGCTTCTCCTCTCTCACAGTGCGAGCTCGCCATATCCCTTTCAAGGAAGGAGACTTTACCAACGCAAACTGTCCCAATAACAAGCAGGTCACTACTCTGTATGTGGCCCAGGTGCTCTTGAAAAATAAATGATGGTTTTTCTGTCTTACCATTTTAACATTTATTAGCATGTATTGATTACACAAAGTAATGTATTTCAGTACGCTATTTTCACGTTTACCTAATGCACTTCAATTATATTCTTGTATCTCTTGTCCCACTGAAAATTTGATTTTATACTCGTTCTTGGAATTGAGGGCCTACAGATCTTTGGATACTAGAAGATGTAGCTTTTAAGGTGCCATCACAGGGACACGGGACCCTCCTTCCCGTGGTTCAAAGTTTTAAATGGAGTTGTTACCGACATGGGATAGCATTATATATTTTCACTTTGAGAAGGTCAGGGTGTTTTGTTTGCTTTTAGTCAGGGTCTCGTGCACCTCAGGCTGGCCCCCAACTTGATATATAGCTGAGGATGACCTTGAATTTCTGTTCTCGTGCCTCCTACTCTCAAGTGCTCAGATTACTGGTGCAGGCAACCGCATTCAGTTTTTATGACGGTGCTGGGATCAAACCCGGGATTTTAGCAAACTAGGTAAATAAATGCTCTACCTGCTGAACTATGCTCCTAGTCCCTGGTTTGGATTGTTGGGTTTGGTTTTTTGTTTGGTTTATTTTAATTTAATTTTAGAGATAGGGTCTAGCCTTGTGTCACAGTCTAGCCTTGAACCTGATGAGCCTCTGGTTTCTGCCTCTCAAGTGCTGGCGTTATAGATGTACACTATCATACCTGCATGACCTCCATTTTTAAGATATTTACCAAAAGACCTCTGAATGGGTGCTCAACAGAGAGTAAAGATGGGGGTGGGGGAAATACCAACACTCTTACCTTATGTTCAATCTCCAAAACCACCTCATGAAGGCCCATTCCATAAATAATGTCTAGAGATGTCTAGTGACTCACACAAGGTACTATGAAATGGAGTGAATTTCCCTCCAGGCCTGTCTGCGAGGACCTTCCAAGGAGCTGTCTTGTCTTTTGTACTTGATTTAGGATTGTTTGTTTGTTTTGCTTTGAAAGCGTTCTTAGAGCTGTGGGGGAAGCAGACAGTGCCACCAGACAGAAGAACTGATAAGGTCGAGACAGCCTAAACCCCTCGAGATCTCAGAATTGAGAACGGTAGGCGTTGCGGCCAGCTCCCTTCCAAACCACACTATCTGGAACACGTAACCATGACACCCCACTGAGAGGACCATGACAGTCAGTCAGGTAGCATAAAAAACCGAAAGTTCTCCATGCTAACCAGGTATCTAGATAGGCCCAGAGTGAAGTGTTTAGCCAATGAGCTTCCCTTCCTGGGCATTCCTTCCTAAGAAGGTACTGAATCCTTGGTTCACCCTAAATAAGATGAATGTATTCACATCCACCATTAAATAAAGCAATTCGGGCAAGGACTGTCTCCTTCATCAAGGGTCGCCTGGGTCGGGGTGGGGGCTTTATCGTAAAGAGCCATGCCTAAATCTCCCAGAGAAGGCCTTCTCTTGTCTACCCCCTCGGTACTCTTGGAACCAAACCGGGATTCTGACCCTGACTCCCATCCTAAGCTCTGCTATCCCCTTCCTGACTAGCAAGTAGGGGAAGTGCCAACCTGCGAACCTTTGTTCCCAACTTCCTGCAGTCCCCAGCAGGATCTGGGTACACAGGAGGCCGGGAACCAGAGCATCAGTCCCAGACCTTGCAGTTTCTCATCTGGGAAAACGTGGACTGGGACCCCTAAGATGGACTGTGCTCTGCCTCCCCTAAGCGAGTGCCTTGTGACACCCCAGTGTCGAGGCTGATATAGCCACAGTTAAGTTATATGAACTAGCTAGAGACTGTCTAACAAAAGGTTTTAAACTTCATTAGCAGCCCGTGTCATTATTTATACCATTGGTGGGTCTGCAGAAAGTCCTGCTATAAGTGGGGATCAAATTAGTGTCTCCCATATGCTAGGCAAGAGCTCTACCACCAATCTCCAGGCCTCAGACCCTTTTAATTAATTTTTAAAAAAATTTGAGACACAATCTTGTTTTGTATCTTAGACTGGCCTCGAACTCACTACTCTTCTGCCTCTTTCCTGCTGAATAGCTTATACTACAGCATGAGCTACCATGCCAAGTCCGTGTTTCTAAAAGTCTGTGGTAAAGGCCTGCAAGGTGGCTCAGCGGGTCAAGGTACCCACATGATGAAGAGAACAGATTCCTCCAAGTCGAACTCCACATATATACCATCACACACACACACACCACACACAAGTGAACAAGCAAATAAATGTACCAAAAATTTTATAAGCCGTGGTGGCGCACACCTTTAATCCCAGCACTTGGAGGCAGAGACAGGCGGATTTCTGAGTTCGAGGCCAGCCTGGTCTCCAGAGTGAGTTCCAGGACAGCCAAGGCTATACAGAGAAACCCTGTCTTGAAAAACCAAAAAAAAAAAAAAAAAATTTATAATGAAAAATTTAAAATGCAAATATGTGGTAATATACATAGAACATAAACTTGGCCATTTGCCTGTGTTTAAGTGGAAAGTTTCACGGTACATATTACATTCACATTCTAGGTGGCCATACCACCACTTACATCCAGACCCCTTTCCACAAGCTAAAACAGAAGCTCTGAACTCACTGACCGTCAGCTCCCATATCTGCTGCTGGAACGCTGGAAACCACACTCAGCTGTTGTAGGAGGTAGTTCTCCCTGCCGTCAGAATGGCGGTTGGCATGTAGCCAACTAGCTTGAGTAACTGGCTATAATGAACCGAGGCTGTGGTTCATTATAGAGAAAAGGTTCGAGCTTCCAGGTGTGGCTACCAGATTAAGCCCACCTCACATCACATGGAGCAGCCAATTAACAGTGACGGTGTGGCAGCTGCTGATGGGATTAAGGCAAGGTATATAAGGGGCTGCTGGGAAGGAGCTGGGAGCTGGAGGAAGAAGAAGGTAGAAGCAAGCATGCTGTAACAAAGAACCTGAATAAACCATAAACCGCTTGAAGAAGAACACGGTTGTCGCTGCCTTTTATTCCGCGGGATGGAGCAGAGGGCAAGCTACAAGCTGTCTTTCAGCAGGATCATTTGCTGTAGGGACCTCATATAAATGGACTCAGATGTGATCCTTGGGCCTGGCTTATTTTACTGGACTCAGTATCCTGTAGCTTCATCCAGTGGGTGGCATGGGTCAGACCTTCCTTCCATTTTAGGTTGAATAATATCCTATTGTGTGTACAGGTCATATTTTTGCCTATCCACTCACCCAGCAAGGGACAATTGTTTTTGCTCTGCATAGTAAATCATTCTGCTATAGGTATGCAAATATCTTGTGTGCCTCTGACTTTAGTTCTTTTAATTATGTACCCAGAAGTATGGCAGGTGTTTCTTCAGTCACTCTCAGCTTTTTTTTTTTTTTTGAGACAGGGTTTCTCAGTGAACCTGGAGCTCACTGATTTGCCAAGATGGCTGGGCAGCAAGTCTCAGGAATCAGTGAGTCTGGGATTAGGGGTACAGGCCACTGTGCTTCTCTTTTTAAGTGTGAGTTCCAGGGAATTGAAATCGGGTCTTGATGATTGCACAGCAAACACCTAAACTCACCTCCTGGGGCCTGGATCAGTGTATTTTGAGAAAGACTCGTTATCTAATAATCAGAGTGTACCAGGCACATGAACCAAAGTAGATAAATCTCCCTTTACATTGTTCCCTCTGGTATTTTAGATACAGTGATAAGAAAAGCCTTAATATCTGGCTCTTAATTCCCCTTTTCCTAGTTGGCAAAAGATATTCCTAGTGGATGATGTGGGGCGGTGGCTGTGGAAGCAGCTGGGTGCCTGGTTGAGCAAGCCTTGAACCCCGGACCTTTACCAGGACGACAGGTGTTCGGCGCTGCCCCCAGGCCCTGGTTCTTTTCATTCAGCTTCGGCCCTCCACAGCCTCTCCCAAAGAGAGGTCTATGACTATCAGTCACGAGGAACAGTGCCTCAGGCCCTCCCACATGTAGATGAGGCATCTCTAAGCTCTCGACCAAGCCAATAGGCATATCTGCCAGACCCTAACCCACATGCAGATGAGGTCTCTCCAAGCTCTCTGACCAAGCCAATAGGCATTATCTGCCAGACCCTAACCCACATGCAGATGAGGTCTCTCCAAGCTCTCTGACCAAGCCAATAAGCGTTATCTGCTGTCAGACCCTAACCCACCCTGAAACTGTATATAAAGGCTCTATTCGGGAGAAGTAAAAGGTGTGCTCGAGAATCATCTTGGTGTCCTGGAGTCTTTGTCTCAAGAGCTGTAACACTTGGGGAGAGATCCGCTCTCCTGGAACCTTCCTGGGGTACCAAGCTACTTCCTTGCCTGCTAGCCGGCTTCTATCGGCCCAGCCCGGGCGGCTCAGCGTGGAGAGACAGGTGCAGCGCCTGGGAGTCACCCTTTTGGCCCAGACCTCTCACACCAGGCTGGGTGAAGACCAACAGACAGCGGAGACGTGGGTAGAGCACCCTCCCTGCTCTCACTCTGTCCTCAGCCGGGAGATCATCGTGGGACACCCTCCAGAACCGTTCCCCCACAGGATGATACACATGTCAGCCCAGAGGTCTACAATTCCAGCAAGCCCAGAGGCAAGCCTGGGGATCCAAAGGCTCCAGTGGCTGCTTCAAAGTTTCGAGAGATTACGCCATGTACTGAATTGTGTCCTCTGAAATGACTCACTGCCACAGCCCTAGAACCTTACTGCATTTGGAGCTAGACCTTTAAAGAGTTTGTAGTTCAGGTATTATGGCACATACCTCCCACCATTGGGAGACAGAGGCAGAGAGGGGATCTCTATTTGAGGCCAACTTGGTCTAAATAGCGAATTCTGAGCTGCCAGAGCTATAAAAAGAGACCCCCGTCTCTAATAATAACAACAACAATAAAGAGCTTGTTAAGATAAATAAAGCTCCAGCCTGATATGCCTGTGCCCCCATAGATACACTGGCTCAGAGAAGACGGCCATCCGCAGGCTAAGATAAGAGGCTATATTTATTATTTGTCTTGTCACTGTGATCCAGTATAAGATACAAAGTGACTTAAAGGGTTTATTTGGGCTCACTGTTCTAGTGTACAGTTGACTGGGTAGGCTTGTTGCAGGAGCTTGGTATAGCCAGTCACATTGCATCTGCACTCTGGAAGCAGAGAGTAAACAAGAAATCCTTAGGAGGCTGTGATGGTTTAAATAGGATGACCTCCATAGATTTCAATGCTTGGCCGTCAGGGAGTGGCTTTAAGGAGGTGTGGCTTTGTTGGCATGGGTGACTGCTTGAGGAAGTGTGTCACTGGGGGTGGGCTGTGAGGTTTCAAATACTCAAGCCAGACCCAGTGTCTGTCTCTTCCGTTCTGTTGCCGTGGATCCTGATGTAGAACTTCTCCTAGCACCATGTCTTCCGGTGCAACCACCATGCTTCCTGCCATGATGATGATGGACTGAACCTCTGGACCTGTAAGCAGCCCCGATGAAATGTTTTCCTTTATAAGATTTACTGTGGCCGGGCGGTGGTGGCGCACGCCTTTAATCCGCACTTGGGAGGCAGAGGCAGGCGGATTTTCTGAGTTCGAGGCCAGCCTGGTCTACAGAGTGAGTTCCAGGACAGCCGGGCTTACACAGAGTAAACCCTGTCTCGAAAAAAACAAACAAACAAAAAAAAAAAACTAAAAAAAAAAAAAAAAAAAAAAGATTTACTGTGGTCATGATGTCTCTTCACAACAATAGAAACCCTAACTAAGACAGAGGCTCTACCTCTCAAAGGTTCCACAACCTGCCCAAACAGTATCACTATATGGAGACCAAGTGTTCAAATAAAGTACACCTACAGGGATCATATCAGATTGAAACCATAGCAGAAACCTCACAGGAACCAGCTAACACCTCAAGCTCAGACTTCCTGCTAAAGAAATGAGATAACAGATGCCAGTAATTTAAATCTCTCATGCTTGTAGAAATCTGTTAGGGCAGCCTCAGAAAACTGCTCCATGTGTATATCATGAACTTGGCTCTTGGAGAGTGTAGATTTTCACCATACCCAACAGTAAGAAGTCCACTCTGAATCAGGATCTAAAATGTGCATGAGTGTCTAAAACAAAGCACCTAGTTCTTATCTGTGCAGGCCTCTGTGGCTTTCTTTCCCATTTTAAAACTTTTATTCACAAAGTTATGATTCACTCCAGAATATGTTGCCACAAGTGTCGCGTCCGCCTTGGCCGGCAAGTAAGACGCGACACGGTAGGATCCTTCTCAGTCGGCTTTATTCCAGGAACGGCTCTGACATAGGGATGGGGAACTGGACGGGGGACCTGGACCAGGAAGGGAAGGGAAAGGCCTGGACCAGGAAGGAGATGGAAGGGCCTGGACCCCAAGCAGCAGAAAGGAGCTGCTTATATAACTGCCCTAGGCGCGCTGGGTGATGTGTCCTCCCAGGATAGGTTAAGCTGCCAATACCTTATTAGCATAAGCCCGCTCAGAAGGGGCACGAGGCCGACGCATGCTCAAAGGACTTGTTTACCAGTTTCTGAGCTGGCCACTCTGGAAGCCAGCTGCTTACATTGTCAGGTGCTGGTCATAACCACGGCTTTGTAACTGTAAACACGGCTGCCTACATCTCCCCCTTAATTATTTATTAAATTTGAATTAGGTTACCTCTGGACCCTTCAGACCTTAGGCATCCCACACCCAAGCATGCTTGAACTCATTCATTAGGTGGTTGGTGTGAGGCGATTGAAAGCACACCTAGAAGGTCGCCGCTAGCGCAGCAAGTCAGCGGTGGAAAACAGAGGTCCGAGCCCTTGTGCAAAGTGAAGGCATTGTAATGGGAAAGTTTATATTTCTGCCATACCCGCCTTCGTGCCTTTTTTCAGGGAGAGGTACATTTGGCACAAAACCTCTATGCACTCGGACATGCTTTCAGAGAATCTATCTCAAGATTGAGAACATCTCCAGTCGAGGCACTCCTCGTACTCCCCGCTTCAGAAACATTGAGGTGATGCTGTAGCCTCATGAGTGTACACCTTTGGCAATGGTCAAGATGGTCAGGATCTAGGGATTATG
Organism: Mastomys natalensis; assembly: GCA_021653895.1. Taxonomy (NCBI): domain Eukaryota; kingdom Metazoa; phylum Chordata; class Mammalia; order Rodentia; family Muridae; genus Mastomys; species Mastomys natalensis. The sequence continues at coordinate 440,890 of JAJTUV010001721.1, read as the reverse complement.
CCTGATGGCCATTACCGGGTCCAGAAGGCTCCCTACTATGCCTCCCTAAGGGAGGCCAGCCAAATACCTGGGGGAGTGCCTTCTTCCATGGCAGTCAGCGCCTGGTAAACAACAACCTTATGTCCTGCATGGTCATGGCACAAATGACACAGAAACCAAAGGCAGAAACCACATCCTAGGAGAACAACGGCTCCCCAGATAAATACTCCCGCTCATTCTTTAAAGAAAATTGAGGCACCCTTGACCCAAGTGGTGAGCCCCTCCAAAGTAGAGGGATCCAGGGGGTGCCATTCAGGGTAGCGATCTGCAATAGGAGCCTCCTGGATAGGTACTCGTCTTCTTTCGACCGATTTCCTTTCAGGTACTCAGACAGGAGGCGACTCTGATTGAGAGACTGAGAAGAGTTATATACCAAAGGAACAATATACAGTCCCCTGAGAGAGGAGACGCAAGAGAGCTGAATAGGTTTATATAGGTTAGCCAGCAGGAAGTGCATTTTGAGCACAAGAAGTAGGGAAAAAGGTAAGGAGGACCGGGGAGTTAGAATGGACCGGCATAGGCACTGGCCAGGTGCGTGTGACGGCCCACAAAGGTATAAAGTCACCCGGTATCCAATGCAAATCCCTCTTTTATTTTAATGCCTCTTGCACGCATTAGTTCTTTTAAAGCACTTCTCACGGGGTGCAATGGTGAGTTCCCCATGGTTTCACTTTCCTGATTTGATGCTTGCCAATACCCCAGAGAAAACACAATTACAACACCAAGACAGACCCACACCAAACAAATACAAACAGCAAACACTAACATGATACTTCTAAGGTCTCTCGTGATTCAATTGCCACTTTACCATGGACCTATGACCACGGACCTTATGACGCCGCTTTACCGCGGACCTTGTGACGGCCCTATCCACCGGGCACTTTCTGTGACTCCGCTTTTCCGCGGACCTTGTGACGGCCCTACTCACTGGGCACTTTCTGTGACGCCGCTTTACCGCGGACCTTGTGACGGCCCTACTCACTGGGCACTTTCTATGACGCCGCTTTACCGCGGACCTTGTGACGGCCCTACTCACTGGGCACTTTCTGTGACGCCGCTTTACCGCGGACCTTGTGACGGCCCTACTCACTGGGCACTTTCTGTGACGCCGCTTTACCGCGGACCTTGTGACGGCCCTACTCACTGGGCACTTTCTATGACGCCGCTTTACCGCGGACCTTGTGACGGCCCTACTCACTGGGCACTTTCTGTGACAATAAATATACCTGTACCGCCGTTCCTAGCTGCTGAGTTCTGAATCCAACGAAGGTGAAGTCCTCAGTTTCCCCGTACGGGCCACCATATGTCGCGTCCGCCTTGGCCGGCAAGTAAGACGCGACACGGTAGGATCCTTCTCAGTCGGCTTTATTCCAGGAACGGCTCTGACATAGGGATGGGGAACTGGACGGGGGACCTGGACCAGGAAGGGAAGGGAAAGGCCTGGACCAGGAAGGAGATGGAAGGGCCTGGACCCCAAGCAGCAGAAAGGAGCTGCTTATATAACTGCCCTAGGCGCGCTGGGTGATGTGTCCTCCCAGGATAGGTTAAGCTGCCAATACCTTATTAGCATAAGCCCGCTCAGAAGGGGCACGAGGCCGACGCATGCTCAAAGGACTTGTTTACCAGTTTCTGAGCTGGCCACTCTGGAAGCCAGCTGCTTACATTGTCAGGTGCTGGTCATAACCACGGCTTTGTAACTGTAAACACGGCTGCCTACACACAAGCTAGGTCCAGAGGTTAATCTAATGCCAGGAAACCAGAGTGTGTCACTAGGAAGCTAAGGCAGATTGTCTGGGAGGGAGCTGAGAGAGTGGCATCTGCTCAGGGAGGAGCCACTGCCCTTAGAGAGACCTGTGCGCTTCTCCTCAGTATGCTCAGAGTGGGGTTCCATGCAGACAACTGTGACGCTCAACCGTGGGCTGAGTGTGCCACGAGTATTGTGATGGACATGAAGGCCATGTGTTGGTGGTCCTCTTCCTCTTTTCAAGGTGACCTTGCTCTGGGTCAATCTTGTTCCACTATGGTATAAGGACTTGAGAAAGACAATGGCATCTTGAGTCACACAAAAATGGAAGACTATGGGCTGGAACCCCTGTGGTAGCTTATCTAGCATTCAGGAAGCCCTGGGTTTCATTCCCGCACTGCATAACCAGGCGTGGTGGTATCCACTGTAATCCAGCACTAGGGAGGGGAGATGGGAGGATTATTAATTCAAGGTCATAACAAGTTTGAGGCCAGCGTAGATACATAAAACCTGACTTTAAACAAACACAAAACAAATTTTAAAGGACTTCTCGCACCCCACCCAAACTTGCAGATACCTTGGCTCACACCCATCCAGCAGAACCGATTCCTAGACTTTGACTCCAAAGCAGGAACCCAGGTATTGGGATAGGAAGTGGCCATCATACTATCCCCACACTACCAAACCCATTCTGTCCCTGCTTTGCCTCTGGTATAGACATCCTGGTTGTCCCTGACGTCCTGCCCTAAGAAATGTTTCTCATTGTCAAGTATGTTGTCAAGACTAAAGGATCCAGTTTGAATTGAAGAGTATCTGGTACTCTTCCAGCACACCTCAGAGCAGGTCCTTTATGTGTAACAAGTGACACTTCAGAGACCCAGGGTGAGCCATTTGTATTGGTATGTATCAGTTGTACAAAATAGCAGGCTTGGTTATGCATTTGGACAGGATTGAATTTACTTTGTATCATATTTCATACACTTCATTATCCTCCCTTGTCTTCCCCTGGCTGTCCCCTCTAGGGTGTGAATTTTAAATGCTATGCCAATTTAACCTAGTTAAAAGTTGGCCACATTGAGGGAGATAGGAGAACAGAGCCTACAATGCCACACACAGGTGAGCAGACTGTTCCGGGCTAGGAAGATGACAACACCCTAGCCTTCCTACAGCTTGAAGAAGTATCTGTGAGGCCCCCAGCAATATCATGGTGCTGGAGTGATCTTGCCAGGACACGGGAGCACTCATTTGCTTACTGAATTTGTACTTTGATTAGAACTGAATGGAAAACTACAGCCCGCATGCTGGCGTTTTGGCAAATAGTGTTTTTGGTTCCCAGCCACACTCCTTGAGTTATGTTGTCTCTGGCCCCCTACCTGCTCCAATGGCAGAGCCCAGTCAGGGAAGCACAGGGCGCCTGGGCAGCAAAGCTAAGAGCAAAGCTGGCTATGGTTCTTGATAGCTACAGATGCCTGACCTAAAGCAGAAAGACCCACTGCACTGTGAGTTTTGCTTGCATTTCTGAGGATCGGTCACGGTCTTTTCTGCCTGTTTATTGCTTCTGTTTACAATGTGTTCTAGTTTCCAAATAGGTCATGCGTTCATGTGGTTCAGTTGAAATCAGATACACACGAAGGTTCTGTTCCCTCATCTTCCCATCACAATACATGTTCCAGGAAAATGACCAACCTCAAGGAGAATGAATAACAGTCTGACAATTTCAGGAACCAAATGTACTCTGGGATCTCTGAGAACAGAGAGAAACTTTTAGATCAGGCACTCTGAAACCAGGTGCCTGGTACTGTCCACTGGTGCTGCAGCAGGGGATTTCCAGCATTGAGGTACACAACTGTCACTGTAGAGTGTGACCTTGGGGTACTCTGAGTACACCTGACACCCAGATCCTACACCCAACAGCCAGATCCTACATTCAACACCCAGATCCTGCACCTAGCACCCAGACTCTTGTCTCTAATACTGGTCTTAGTATTCTGTCAAACTCCACCTCCATAGTTACCTGGAAATGGCCAGGTATGCTCCTCCCTACAGTTATAAAAGGGGCTGTCTGGCCCTCCTCTTCCTCTTGCTTCCTGTGACCCACGCCTGCAGGTTATCTCTGCCCCTTTCCCCCTTCCCTTCCCCCTCTCTCCACGTGGTCATGGCCGGCCTCCATCTCTCTCTGCTCTCCCTCTCTGCTATCTCTCCTCTGGCTCTCTTCCCTCAGCCTAAATAAACTTCCCCTTAAACTTCCCCTCGTGGAACCCTCTGGCCTGGCGTCATCTGTTCCAGGCTCCTGCGCGCAAATATCAACAATGGTGCCGAAATGCTAACAACTGGTGTGTTTATAAAAAATAAAGAGAGTATGTTCTGTGGAGGTGTGTGGTGAGGTATGGGGGAAGGGGATGTCTCAGTGGGCCCAGCCACATACACCAGTATAATATAGAATAGTTTATTCAGTGCATGGGGAGGGGAAGTAAGAGGGTAGTAGAGTCAGAGAGAGAGCGAGAGCAGAGAGAGAAGAGGAAGAGAAGAGAGAGAAATAGAGGCTGGCCATGAGCATGTGGAGATGGGGGAAGGGGGCGAGAGGTCTGAGCCGGAGTATAAGAGAACAAAAAGAGGCGAGAGGAGAAGGCAAGTAGCCCCTTTTACATTGGGCCAAGCCTACTGGCTGTTGCCAGGTAACTGTGGGGAGGAGCATACCTGGCTGTTGAGTAGAGTTTAGACAGAATGCTAACAAATACCTTTGGCCAGAAAGGAGCCGGAGCAGTAGGAGGAGCTCCTAAAACCTGTATTATAATGGGACTTTCTCGCTCGTCGGCAATTAAATAATGACACAGAACTTATTCATATTTATTATAGCTTAGGCCTTCGGCCTGGGCTACCTTCCACCTACCTCATTAACTTAATCTCCTTTCCTAGCACAAGATCAGTCACAAGGCTAGTTCTTTACCTCTCCCGACCCCACCCCACTACCCATCCTGGTGGCAAGTCCAACGACCTCCGTGGTTCCTTGGTGAATCCAACCAAGTCCCGTTCTTCTCACAGAGACCCCAACTTGGCCTGGAAGTCCTGCCTTCCCTTTCCTGCCACTATCCAGATCTTTATTAAACCAGCCAGTGAGTGATCTTTATAAAACCAGTCTGAGCAAGGAAGGTACTTACAAAACCTGAAGCAGGTGATGAGCCAGTACTGGCTCTCAGCAGGTACAGCAATCAACAATTGAATAATACAAAGACTACCTTCTTACAATGCACCTCAACAGAGCGTGTGGGGTGGGGAAGACTGGATGTCTTGACAAAGAAACTGTTAAGCACAAAACACTAAATTCAGGAAAACTGGTACTTAGCAGAATATCAAGAAAAGAGCTTGTTATTTTTTTTCTCTTTACCCTAACTAAAAATTTGAAAATCAAGGAGCACGTCTCCCTGCTGCCCCCACCTGGAAGAAATAGGATTCGGTAGAGTTGAGTCTACGCTCTGATGCTGACAAAAACAAGGATCCCCAAAGCCATTTGAAAGAGGGAGGTTTCGCTCACATGGGTAGAAGGTTTTCAGCTGCCCTGCACAACAGGAAATGTAGACTAGGCACCTTGCTTTTTACTCCTCAGCACCAAAGGAAAGAACTAGCGATGACTAGCCTGTGTTTATGAAGTGTTGGGTTGATGTCTTGCAAGGAATCGTCTGTGAGAAAATGAGGTTCAACCTTTATTCACCCCAATGGTTCTCTCCTGCTTACTAGTAGCTATGAATATCCACTATATGCTCTAATTTACAACAAAAACCTCTGTGATAGAAAACTGGTAGGAGGCGGGTTCATGAGGGGAGGATGTACAACTTGAGGTAGACTCAACTTCCAAGAAATCATTTCTGCTTGAGTAGAAAGAAATTGACTGGATATGTTTACTGTTAGCATTTTGTCTAAGCTCTGCCCCACAGTTACCTGCCAATAGCCAGGTTGCCTGACTCACTATAAAAGGGGCTACTTGCCCCCTCCTCTCTCTCTTGCTCTTGCCTGCCTTCCTGCTCCTGTTCTCTCACCATTCCCTCCCCTAACACCATGTGCTCATGGCCAGCCTCTCCTCCTCCTCTTTCTCTTCCTCCTTCCCTCCTCCTCCTCTCTTCTTCTGTCCTCTTTGTCTTTATAAACACATCACTTACATTACACTAGTCACCTTTATAAGTTATACCCCAGGTTAGTTTTTTCTTAAAACAGTAATATTTCACTCCATTAAAGCAATAGTACCACATTAATTAAATTCTTGCATCCCCATGCATCTTGATGTTGTTAACAGGTAATAAAAAAGATAACATCATCTCAATAATAAAAATAAAAACATTTCCCTTAGATATCTTGCTTTGCTTTAATGTTCTCTTTAAAAGAATTCTAATGAAGAACTCGTTCTTTTCATTTTGTTTATGGGGGAAAGAGGAGAAGATAGCTTCTTGCTGTGTAGTCCAGGCTGTACTTAAACTCTCGATGCTCCTGTCTATCGCCGTACCTCACTCTTTTTTTTTTTTGAGACAGGGTTTCTCTGTGTAGCCCTGGCTGGTCTGGAACTCACTCTGTAGACCAGCTGGCCTCGAAGGGTTGTTTCAAAGGTTTAGTCTTTCTCCTTTCACAAGTCGGCATCGAAACTTCCAAGTGTCCTGAAATAAGATCAAACAGAGTTTGCGGAATACTTCCATTGGCCTACCCTCCATAAGAAAATAAGGGTAAATTCATAATAGATTATAAATGATTCTAGTAAGGAAATATTGGAATAGTTATCTGTGATTGTATGATGGAGAGTCATCACTGACTCCTGCTTGAGTCCCAAGTGGTGTTTGTGATGACGAAAACCTGGGGACGGTGGCATCTGTGCGCCCCTTATTACATGAGGCAGAGCAGGCGATTCTGATTCCCTGCCCTTGAGTTCCCACGAGCACACAGCCTTGTGATGAACAAAGAAAATAAAACCAATTTCCAAATCGAATGTGCCCACCCACGGGGATTGATTGACTGAGCGCAACAACATTGACTATCCTAATAAATTAGCTAAAGCCCTAGTTGCTGTTCTAGTGGGCTCAACCACAGCTCTGAAGTGAGCACCGAGCAGAAGCCTGTATGCTTTCAGATTAACCCCGAAGGAAGGGACCCCTAGCGTTTCCTCTGATCGCAGGCAGTACCGTAAAGTCCATGGTTCCTTGGATTCCATAACGTTTCTCTGCGATCTCCATGACTTCCCTTTGCAATGTTTTCTTGACTGGTACCCATCACGTCGATATACTGGCAGTCAGAGCTGCCAAAGTGGCAGGAAATTGCCTGTGCAGAAAGAACAGACTGAAACTGGAGAAGAGCACTTTATCAATCCCATTATGCCGCAAAACCAAGCAGAGTCCAAAGTCTTCCGCGAAAGGGTACTATTTCACTTGGAGTTTGATTTTTCAACTGGAAAGGCGGTCTATAGTGTCTTAAATCAGTCTCCTGTACATGGCTTAAACCCTCCTCCCAAGGCAGAAGGCTAATAGAGAAATTATAAAAGATTTAAATTTTTTAAAAAATGTTTGTGTGTGTTTGTGTGTGTGTCCCAAGGGCACACACATATCTGTGTGGAAGTCAGAGAACACGTTTTTGAGGTTGGCTTTCTCTTTCTAACCTGTAAGTCTCAGGGCTAGAACTCTGGTAGTGAGTCTTGGGAACAAGTGCATTTATTTGCTTAACCGTCTTACTGGCCCACAAAAGATTATTTTATTCTTTGGTTTTCAAAACTGTTTCTTTGTGTTGCCCTGGCTGTCCTAGAACTCAATCTATAGACCAGGCTGGCCTCAAATTTACAGAGATCTACCTGCCTCTGCTTCTAGGACAGCCAGGGGCTTGTTACATAGAGAAATCCTGTCTTGAAAAACAAAAAACAAAAAAAAAAGAAAGAAAGAAAAAAAAAGAAAAGATTTTAAAAAAATTAGCTGTGATGCTTCTTTTCTAAAGGCATATTTAGGAAGTCTAGTCCTTTAAGAGACCCTCAATTTTTCAGGCATTTAAATTTTCCCATATCCTAAAGTTCTTCAGTGGATTGTGTCCCACTGTTAGAAAAATGTATAAACATATCCAGGCTTTCAAAGCCATCATTAAAATTCCTTTTGGTCACAGTTCATTATCTAAAGGTGATTAAATACATCAGAAGGTCTTTCTACTTTGATCAAATACTAATTTGTACAGCTGCATCTCTAAATAAAATCATAACAGAGATTAAGAAAAAGGGAAAAGTGAGCTTGCCCATATTATTCTGTTATGAAGCAATGGTGAATATGTTTCTAGAACATTCCAGAAAAAATAGAAAGGGTAAATTCATTATTTCAAAACATATTATCTGTATTGCAATGGCTACACCCCACACTTGTACAACTCTGAGGGCCATACCAGCCTTTTATTTTAAAAATTGACATAGTAAGCAGCATGGCTGTTTGATTTTGATGCATTAGAATATTATTTAGCTTGATAGCTGGATTGTTGACAGCCCCTTAAGTTTTGCCCGAGTCAGCGTCTCTACCTCCTTTGCCTAATTCCAAGCTCCGTAGAAGTTAGTGGGAACGTATGTGAATGGAAGGTTAAGTCTGGCACTTCTCTTTGCCCTCAAAGAGCAGCAGGGCTGGATGGGAAACATGTGACAAGCCATAAAACCCCACTTAGACTCAAAGGAGTCCTGATGTTTGGTATAGACCACTGTGTTCCCACAGGGAAGAGAGGACTCACAGACTGGCAAACGTGACGTGAGAAGCTGGGGCGTTTGTGGGGAATTTGAATGTAGGCAACAACGTATGAAGTTGTATAGACTTCTTAAGCTAAGAATAGGAGTGCTGCTGAATCCGATTTCTGTGTAAAGTTTAGAACTCAGTATTGTTAGGATCAATGCTATATTTCTCAGTAGTGACGATATTATAAACTTCCCTCCTGCTGTGCTTTAGAATGAACGTCATTATGAATTCCAAATGATACTACTTTGGAAATTCAGCCATTGTTTTTGCCTCAGAAGCAGCTGTGTGCAGAAAAGGAACTTTTGTTGAGAATTCTATGAATGGTCCTGGTTCAGTGATTAGGGGTCTACAGCATTTTATTTCCTACCTAACAGAGTGAATATATATATGCATGTCTTGGTCAATAAACTGGTCCCTCAGTGAGAAGTCCTGCATTCTTTGCTATCTTAATGTATCTCTTTTTTTTTTTTTTTTTTGGTTTTTTCGAGACGGGTTTCTCTGTGTAGCCCTGGCTGTCCTGGAACTCACTCTGTACACCAGGCTGGCCTTGAACTCAGAAATCTGCCTGCCTCTGCCTCCCAAGTGCTGGGATTAAAGGCATGTGCCATCACTGCCCACCTATCTTAATGTATCTTGAGAGATTTATTCTAGACCACTCGTCTTTGGAAATGTAGTCATCTGAATCCGTACTTTCCGGAATCCTTGAGTTCTGTTCCGACCAGATCCATGGATGAGCAGAGGATGGAAGAAAACAGTATCACCCTTTTCCATCACCATGTGGACCCGGGGGCTGTCCTGGTCATAGTCTTGGATGCCGTGGTACATTTTGTTAACTCCTCCCTAGAACACATACAGAAGCCACGTTCATATTCCAGGTGCCACTATGAACAAGACTTCATCAGCAATGCATCAGGGGAAGTGAGAGTCCTTGAACTTCCTCTAAGACAGCAGCTTGTCTAACTTAGACTCTAAATTTCACCTCTCTCTCTCTCTCCATATATATATATATGTGGGACTGCGTAAGGGTATTCTGGTTCTTGGCTGGGCATGGGCTAGAACCCCGAGACTCCAAGGGAGAAACGGCAGGAGTTCGGCCAAGTCCCCAGAACTCAGAGTCCTAACAAGCAGTCCAATCTCCATAGACCTACATTGCTCAGTCACGTAGGCCATTACAGCCCCTCCCAAAGTGCACAGGTAGAGGGTGTAGCTACAGGCCTCAGGCCTGTAGAGATTTACATACTAATGAAGGTCAGAGGGCGGAGCCAATTAAACCATTCCTCCCCAGAACCTCCCCTTCCTCCCTCCCTACTTAACTCAGGCCTGCCCTGAGTTTGGGGGGGGGTGGGTACTTCCAGATCCATCTACCATCCGCCATGACAATAAACCCTTTTGGAACCAAGGACTTCCTCGTATCATTGGGGCCTGCTAGGCCTGCCGCCGCCAAAGCTCCAGCCACTGGAACCAGGGACCTTCCTCCGGTATGTGACACAGGCTGCCTGGAGGCGTCCAGGCAGCCTCCACCACGCAGGTCCCAGGCCGATGCTGCCTGGGCCTGGGCTGCTGCCGCGTGGGTCCGGGACTCCACTGCAGGCCCGCCAGTTTTTCCCACATATATATAAAATGAATGTCTGTTTATGAGATGGCTCACCGGTTAAAAGTAGTTGCCACAGAAGCCCAACAACCCAGAGCCCATGGCTCGGACCAGCTTTGCTTTGAGTGGTTAACATGGGTGTAATGCTTATTTATTTTTAAAGATTTATTTATTTTATTTATGAGTCCACTGTAGCTGTCTCCAGACACACCAGAAGAGGGCATCAGATTCCATTACAGACGGTTGTGAGCCACCGTGTGTTTGTTGGGAATTGAACTCAGGACCTCTGGAAGAACAGTCAGTGCCTCTTAACCACTGAGCCATCTCTCCAGCCTGTAACGCTTAATTTTAATGTTAATTTGATATGTTTCAGAACCTCCTGAGTAGGGAGCCTCCTTCACCTGAAGAATTAGGGGCAGCACTAGCTAAAAAGGGGGCCGCCAAAGGACTTTCTACATTTTGGTGCTTTATCATTGCTGCTGCTGCCTTTGATGATACTAGTTCCAGGTTTCCATCCTGGACTAAGGAGCATCAGCTCTCCAGAAACCTTCTAGGCTTTAGGCATCAGACAGGGACTGCTGAGATACTGGTCAACTGAGCAGCAACGACTGGGGTCTCTCCTGTGCGAGACGACCCCTGTGGAACTGACTATTTTGACTGCTACAGCACCCAGCCTCGAAGGACAACTGTTGCTGCTATTTTAACGTGAGTTGATTTAATAACCCAAACCTTTGTCTCACGTGTGTCCAGCCCGAATCAGCAATGTTCTTTCCTAGCATGACATCCTCCCTGTCCAGATTTTCCTGCATATCAGGAGTATCGTGGGGAAGCTAATTTTTCTCCCCAAATCAGGAGGAAAACACAAACTATTTATGTCACACCCAGAGTAAAACAAGAATAGTAAAATAATAGGGGCGGGGTGGCACATACTTGTAATCCCAGCACTTGGGAGGCAGAGGCACAAAGCCCCATACATACATCAACCATACATACATAAGTTGCTCCTTAGCTACTGTCTACCGTGTTTCCCATTTATACATGTGTTGTTCTTCTTCTTTGACAATTTCATACCCAAGTGCACATGTGCATTCACATACATATGTGCACGAACACACACTCACATACACACACAAATTTTAGCCGTTTTCAGACCCAATTCCCCTCTCCTTCTTGCCAGCAAGTTTCTTTCCTACTCTATGTCCCCTTTCTGTGTGTGACTCACTGAGTTTAACTGGAATTGCTTACAGAATTCTCTACCTCAGGCTGGAGAGATGGCTCAGAGGTTAAGAGCACTGACTGCTCTTCCTGAGGTCCTGAGTTCAATTCCCAGCAACCACATGGTGGCTTACAAGCATCTGTAATGGGATATGATGCCCTCTTCTGAACTGCAGGGATATATGCAGGCAGAATACTGTATACATATAAATAAATTGAAAAAAAAAAAGTCTCTACCTCAAAATATTATAGGATGAGAAAAAAAACCAAAACCAAACCAAAACCAAAAAAACCCTCCTACCTTGTTTTCAAGACAATATCTCTCACTGGCCTGGAACTCACCGAGCTGGCTAGGCTGGCCAATGAACCCCAGGGATCAGGGAACAGCTTGTCTCCACCCTCTCAGCAGAGATTTCAAGTGTGCTCGACATGATCTGCTTATTTATTTATTTATTTATTTATTTATTTATTTATTTATTTATTTATTTACTTATTTATTTATTTGAGTGAGTTCTGGGGGTCAAACTCAGACCCTCATGATTGCAAGACAAGCCTTTTATTGCCCAGGCTATCTTCCAAGCCCCAGTGGGAATTCTTGCTAAGATTATCCCAGATTCCTTTTGGGAAATGGCCAATTTGTCTGTGGGCTACTGTTGCAGTTTTAACTCAGGGCTCTTTTCTCCCAGCCTTTGTGTGTGTGTGTGAGAGAGAGAGGGGGGGGGGGAGAGAGAGAGAGAGAGAGAGAGAGAGAGAGAGAGAGAGAGAACCTACCTAAATTAAGCTGGCAGGGAAGTGCTGCTTGGGAATCCTCTAGACCATTCACTTTGGCTTAAGTCAGGCAGAGCCTAGCTCTGTGTGTTACTGTGTGAGGAGGGGTTGCTCATGTTACAGCACTTGTGTGGAAGCCACAGGAAAACTCATGGGATTTATTTCTCTCCTTCCGTCCTGTGGGGCCCAGTGATCCCAGGCATCGTTCAGGCTTCACAGCAAGTACGCTCACCTACTTAGCCATCTCTGAGCCCAAATTGATGAACTGCGCAATTTCAGGTTTACTCTCCTTAACAGACTGAAGGATTTTCACATAATAACAATATGTTGCATAGTATCTTTTTAAGGATTTAAGAATTAGCCTGATATTTGGAATGCCGAGAATCTCTCCCCGGTTCCCTGGCTCTGGCTTCCAGATTTTCAATGCATCTTATATCATCCCCTAAAATATCCATTCTTGAAGAACTTGTTTGCTCTCCTCATTCACAGAAACAAAAGCCTTTACTAGCTCCCCACAGCAAGTGCTGAGTGGGTTAGCAGACCAGGATGCAGCTGAGCAGCCAAAGGAAGCTTGGCAATTAAAGAACTGAGCTATCAAGACATGCACCACATCAGTGAATCTCAGAATCAGTGTGCTAAGCAAAAGAAGCCATGCAAATGAGTGAATACTATAGAATTGTGTTTATGTAACATCTTAGAAAGTGCAGACTAATCTGTAAATGAAAAACAGCTCAGTGGTTGTTTTTGATAACAGGCAGAGAGAAGAATTTTCCTCTCTCTCTCTCTCTCTCTCTCTCTCTCTCTCTCTCTCTCTCTCTTTCTCTCTCTCTCTCCAGGCTCTTGTTCTGTTGCTCAGGCCCTCCTAGAACTTCCCATCCCACTGCATCAGTCTCTTAAATACTTGGATCACAGGCATGCATGCGCCAGTATGCCAGGCTAGAGGGGACTTTGACTCTCTTGAGTATGGTAACCAATGTGTGTGCATTCCCAAAATAATCACATTATATACTAAACATGTATAGTTACTTACTTAATAATTATACCCTAAACAGAGTATAGTAATCCCTCTCTATCTTGTCCTAGAGCCACTGGGTAAGCCCTCTCACTCTGGTCCTTTCTTTTTGGTTTTTCGAGACACTGTTTCTCTGTATAGCCCTGGCTGTCCTGGAACTCACTCTGTACACCAGGCTGGCCTCGAACTCAGAAATCCGCCTGCCTCTGCCTCCCAAGTGCTGGGATTAAAGGCGTGCGCCACCACCGCCCGGCTTCACTCTGGTCCTTTCACACTGTCCTTCCTCTGCTCATCTTTTTAATGTCCCTGCAGCTTCCAGCCCAACTGTGCTGTGAGCACCAAGCTCCGCTTGGTCTTTAGCAAGCCTGCGTATGCCCATGACCTCCACGCCTCCTCTTTAGAAGGGATTTCTACCATGTTCCTCAATGCTCAACTCAGTCACCAGGTCTCTCTAGCACAGCAGTGGCTTCTCAACCTTTCCAATGGTGCAACCCTTTAATATTTAATACAGTTCTTCATGTTTTGGTGACCCCAAGCATAAAATTCTTTTCATTGCGACTTCATAACTGTAATTTTACTACTGTAGAAACTGTGATGTAGATACCTGTGTTTTCCAATGTAAAAGAGTCATTCAACACCCACAAAGGAGTTGCTACCCACAAGTAAAGAACTACTTACTGCTCTAGTGTCTCTGTTGGTTTTTGTGACCACGGATGACAGTCTGACCCTCTTTTCACTCTGAGGTCCATCATCAGTTGATAAGAAAGACTAAGTTGTCATTCATCATGTGTCTGTTTATGACTGGTGTCTGTGAAAGTATGTAGCATTTACCCAAGTCCCCCACATTGGCTTGGCTTTCAAATTCATTTGGGAAAGACAGATGTCATTGGATATTTTACCTGACATCCTCAGATTTGCTCTGCGTATCTCAAGATGATACTCTGCTAAGAAAGCAAGCACAGTCTCTTCTCTAGGCTCCTCATATATGCTAAGTTAAAAAAAAGAAAACAGCAAAGGCTTCTGGGAAGATTCAGTAGGGATGCTGAGAAGATGGCCCTTCCAGCATGAGGACCTGAGTTTGGTCCTCAGAACCCGTTTCAAAAAAGAAAGAAAAAAAGAAAAAAGCAGCTGGAGAGATGGTTAAGAACACCAGCAGTTCTCTCAAAGGACCTGAGTTTGACTCCCAGCATCCACGTGGCAGCTACCACTATCTGTAAATCCAGTTCCATGGGATCTGACATCCGCAGGTATCAGGCAAGGCACACATGTGGTGCACAGACATACATGCAGGCAAAACACTCAGACACATAAAATAAAAATAATTTAAAAAAAGAAAGAAAGAAAAGACCAAGCATGCAAATGTTCGTTTCAATCCCAGTGCTGGGGCGGAAGAAAGAGGGATCCCTGGGCTCACTGGCCAGCTGCTCTAGCCTACTTGGTGAGAGATTCTGCTTGAAAAAGATAGATGGTACCTGAGGAATGCACGTGCATGTGCACACACATGTCCCACATATATACATACCACACACACACACACACAGAGATTAAGCACTTATGCAGACCTACCTCCCACTTGGGGTAATCATGTGGCTTCAGAGGGCCTTTGTGGGTGCCTGGGAGCACAACCAGACAGCCGTTGTTTCTGTCAATGTGCTCCATGGCTGTCCAAGCACAAACAATTCGGTCGCTGGGTCGGAAGGGGAAGTAGTGCAGATCCTGATGCAAGGGATGCCGGGATGTCTTCTTGCCTGCAAGAGAACCTGCTGTCAAAAAACAAAGTCTTGGGATTTTGTCATTTGCCTGAAAACCTGGAACACTGACTTATCTACCAAAACCAAAGAAATGAAACATTGTGTCCGGAAATCAGTCTGCAGAGATAAGCAACAAAGTATCAACAAGTTCTACATCCTCTCCTTTCTTCCAGGTTCCGCAGGAGGGGTGGTTAGTGCTCCTTCCCTGCAATCACACCATCATCTCTGTTATACTTCATTCCTGCCTTGTTTGGGATTTGTCACAGGGCAGCATTCAAAAAGGAACGTAATGAGATTTAGGACAATGCTATAGAGTCATGCTCCACGTTCTCCCTTGTGACAGATGATAGGCATGTATCCAGCGGTTGCCACACACTCCCTGGCTTTGCCCTTGGATCATCTGCTCCCATACTCTTGAAGAAAGAAACATGGTGATATTATTATTGTTGTTGTCCTGCTATCAGAAGGAAAAGTGGAAAAGCGAATGGCTCTCATGGCTGATATCTGCTACTGGCAGAAGGATTTCTCAATACGGGTCAAAAGCCAACTGCAGTAGAACCTTCAGGACTAGTTATTAAAATGTACATGCCTGGATGCTATTTCTGGTATAGTGAGTTCTTTGAATATACATATAGGCAATCCCAAGGTGTCGTAAGGATTCAAGTGTAATTTAAAATAATAGCTCTAATTTTGTTAGTCAAAATAACGTTTTCAGGACAGGGACACAGACATGCTGTCACAGCTAAGAGCAGCTTAGAGCCATCGATGGCTTTGTGGGTAGACTATTTGCCTTGCACGCATGAGAACCCGAGTTCAATCCTCAGAACCTGTACCAGCTTGACACAAGCTAGAGTCATCTGAAAGGAGGGAACCTCAACTGAGAAAATGTCTCCAGAAGATCTAGCTGTAGGGCATTTCCTTAATTAGTGACTGACCTGGGATAGCCTAGCCCACTGTGACCATCCCTGTGCTGGTGGTCCTGGATTCAATAAGAAAGCAGGCTAAGTAAGCCAGTAAGCAGGACCAAGACCTCTGCCTGAACTCCTGTCTCCAGGTTTCTGCCTTACTTGAGTTCCTGTCCTGGCTTCCTCTGGTGATGAACAGTGATATGGAAGTGTAAGCCAAATAAATCTCTAAGTTTCTTTGGTCATGATGTTTTATCATAGCAATAGTAACCCTGACTAAGACAGAACCCATGTAGAAATGCCAGGCCTGGTGATGCATACTTATAATCCCATCACTGGGGAGACAAAACAGCAGGATCCCCAGGGCTCCCTGACCATCCAGTCTAGCCTGATTGGCTAGCTGCAGGCTAATGAGAGATCTTGCCTCAAGGAAGACAGACAAAATTCCACGGACACCAAAGTTGTCAACATACATACCCTCTCAAGAGCATATACGCACATGCACATGTGGCAGCACTTGTACATACATGAGCACACATACATATAGTTAAAAAAATAAATTGAAAAGCTTAGACATGCCGGGCAGTGGTGGTGCATGTCTTTAATTCCAGCACTCAGGAGGCAGAGGCAGGCAGATTTCTAAGTTCGAGGCCAGCCTGGTCTAGAGTAAGTTCCAAGACAGCCAGGGCTACACAGAGAAATCCTGTCTCAAAAAACAAACAAACAAAACCCACAGTGAATAGGAGTTTGTGATATACAAACTATTGTTTGCTAAGCTCTACAGTCTGTCATGTGACTATGTACGCTACCCCTACAGTCACTATGTGAAATTAGTTACTCTTCAGTGTTGTTAGAATATAAATTGTTTTAAGAGTTAAGTAAAAGTATATAATCCCCTCATTTAAAGTTTGATAGCTATACATATGACATGGGTTCAAACATCAACTTTACATATTTAATCAAACAATACTTTTCTTTTGTGTTTCCCTAACAAAAAAGAGTTCTTTACCAGAATCCGGAGGCTTGTTAATCAGCATCCCATGCATAGCCATAATATTGGGTCCCGTGAAACATTCCACATATTTCAGAATCTAAGAAAAAAGCAGTAAAAAAAATAAATAAATAAAATAAATAACTTCACAGGAAATCAGAAGCACAGGTAAATGATAATAGCATAATTGTATGCTGTATACACAGAAGAACTAAGATGGCAGAGCGGGCTGAGGCAGAAGGATGTGGAGTTTCAGAGCCAGTTTTAGATAGAGCAAGACCTTGTCTAAAACAATAACAACAACAACACCAACTTAACACCCAGATTTCAGGGCTGGCAGTGTAGTTCAGTTTATCAGCATTATGAGATGGTCTTATTTTGGATTCAGCGAAGCACTCTGCATATTTTAGAACCTAAAGTGGGGATTGGGGTGGGGCAACAACTTAACTTAATTCAGGGCAACGCCCTGAATTGGATCAGCAACATCAAAACAAGCAAACAAACAAACAAATTTTATACTGCTACTGGCAGAGTCATTACAATAAATAAATTGGCAAGAAATAGCTTTGTAACTGTTATTGAATCTTAGATGAGGCCTCTTGTTTTTCACAACAAACATAATTAACCCAGTCCATAGAAAAGCCTCTCCATCATGATGCCATGGATAGTTGGGGTGAGATAATTCTTCATTTGGAATTGTAGAGTCTCTGTGCATTGTAGGAGCTCTGGGTCCCATTAATAGCATCCATGGTCTTTACTCACTAGAAGCCATTAGCTCCCCCCACCCAAAATGTGACAACTAGCAATGTCTCCAGATGCCAATTAGCCAGTACGGGACAGAGTCATCCCTGCTTAAGAGCATAGCTCCAGCACTCTATATAGAAAGGAGTTGGAAGGCGGCAGACCTGCTATGAAGCTGACAGGAAAGGGACACGGGCCTAGATGGTGTGAACTGAGCAGATGTTGGAGACAGACTTGCAGACTGGCCATTAAGCAGGAAGGCAGGCTGGGCTCCCACCTGGGGGAGGGTGCAGTATCTGAAGAGCTCCTCATCTTCTTGGAAATCCTGGATCTTCGTAATCACCTTCTCATTTGGCGTATAAACCCTGTTTCACAATGGCCACATCCCTCATTATAGTGATTCCTGGTGGTTTCACCTCCTTTCTGCAGATTCTTTCAAACTCTGCTCTAGAAATGAGATTTACAGAGTCTTATTATATGGGCTTCCAAATACCTGGCCGGCCCTGCCCTGTTGAACCATTACCTTAAAGTACCTCATCCACAGCAGATCAGTAGGGAATCAAAGTGTGTGTGTGTGTGTGTGTGTGTATGTGTGTGTGTTGTGTGTGCACGCACATGTGTGTTCAGTCTAGACTGGCTGGCCACTAAGTGTTCCTCTCCCAGTGCTGGGCTACAGGTATATACGACCATTCATGGCTTTTACATGGGTGCCAGATATTAGAACTCTGGTCCTTATGCTTGCACAGTGAGCACTTTTCCTCTGCGCCACCTCCCTGGCCTGACATGATGTGACACTGTAATAACAGAGGCCGAGCACCCTTTACCTAAAGTGCTGGGCAACAGAACTGTTTTGGATTTTAGATTTTTTTTTGTTTTCTTAAGACAGGGTTTCACTTTGTAGCCCTGGCGATCCTGGAACTCACTCTGTAGACCAGGCTGGCCTCAAACTCACAGAGATCTGCTTGCCTCTGCCCCCCTGAGTTCTGGGATCAAAGGCGTACACCACCACACCTGGCTTGGATATCAGATTGAAAAAAAAAAAAAAAAACCCAAAAACTTGAAATATTTACATATGCATACTGAGATAACCTGGTGATGGGACCCAGGTCTACACACAGAATTCACTTGTGTTTCCATTACAACTTATACCCAGGCCTAAAGGCATCTTATGCATTATTTTTTCCTGTTTTGACTTCAACCTGTCACAAGAGGTTACATGTGAGGTTTCCAGCTATTGCTCCATGTCATCACTCAGGGAGGCTTTAGATTTGTCAGTGAGATTTATTTGATGTTAAAGGTTGAACGTCCCTAATGCAAAAATAAAATCTGAAAAGCAAACATTTCTGTAGCAACTCTGGAGTGTCAAACCCCAGTCCGATTGCCCGCTATTGATTTTCCCTTATTTTGTTCCCACAGCAACAAGAAGACACCAGTAGGATCAAAAATGCCCCGTTTTAAAAACGGGGATACTGAGGCATATGCAGACTGCCTGAACATTAGGGGAAGGACTAAGATTCAAGCCAGAAAGTCTGGCACTCGAGCTAACACTTCTAAACACTGCCAAGCAAATCACATCATTAAAAAAAAAAAAAAAAAATCTCTGAACACGTCTCAGGAGGTGGCTCGGTGACTCAGGCACCTGCTGACTCACTCAAGACAGAAGTTTGAACCTCCAGAACCCACAGAAAGGTAGATATGAGAGTATATCTGCACAGAGGCAAGAAAATTACAGGAAGCCCTCGGGCCAGTGAATAATAATGACAAACAAAAGAAGAGACTCTGTCCTCCCAAACAGGGAGAATGGAGGGGACAGACAAGCAGCACAGTTGTCCTCAGACCTCTACAGGCATGGGTTTGAAAATACACACACATCAGTTCCCAGACACATGTCTCTCACACACACAGACTATGAACACGCAGAAGCTAATCTAAACCTCTGTTACCATTACATTCATGTCATGCAGATGTAATGCAGCTTTTTGTAAAATCATAAAAAGAAGTAGTATACCGAAAACGTTGAATATCATCATCAGATACCAGATTTTTAATGACGAGAAACCCATTTTCTTCATAAAATTTTCTCTGCTCCAGGCTGAGGACATTATTATCCAACGTATACCTAAAGAAAAAAAAAAAAAACACCAAGAATATGGAATACATTTATTGGGGAGGGTGAGACAGGGTCTTATTATATAGCTCTGACTGGCCTGGAACTTGCTAGATAGACAAGGCTACCTTTGAACTCAGAGATCTGTCTGCCTGTGCCTCTTGAGTAAAGGGACCAAAGGTGTGTGCTACCACACCCTGCCTACATTCATCCTTTTTAATTCATCATTTCTATTTGTATGGCTTTAAAAAGTAAAAGTTTAGAGTGTGAAGTCCAAAACATAGGGTGCGGTCACCAATAATATATATTATTGAAAAAATATTATTTTATTTATTTATTTATTTTGGTTTTTCAAGACAGGGTTTCTCTGTGTAGCCCGGGCTATCCTGGAACTCACTCTGTAGACCAGGCTGGCCTCGAACTCGAAATCCGCCTGCCTCTGCCTCCCAAGTACTGGGATTAAAGGCATGCGCCATCACCGCCCGGCTTATTGAAAAAATACTAACCAAGTAATTATATCTGTGCAATAGATGCTTAAAATGAAGGGCATAACACCGAGCATAAAAAAAACACAGAGCAGGGAGAAAGAGAGGAAGGTGAGGGGGTGTGTCAATGTCCGTAACTGAGCAGCTGCAGAGAAATTTTGTTTTAAAACAATGGTTGCCTTTCAGTAATAGTTTAAAATTCTGAATTTAAAATTTTTCTACAGTGAGTAAGCATTGTCTTTCAAATGGAAGATCAATTCAATAAAGTATATGTGATACAGATAATATATATGTTTCTTAAGATAGTGTCTCACTTTGTAGCACAGGCTGGTCTTGAACTTGGAATCCTCCTGGCTTAGACTTAGCAAAGTCTGGGATTCCAGGCATGTGCCACACCCAAATTATACATTTTTAAATTGTCTAGTCAGTACATTTTCAGAAGCAACCAAAGTAACAAAATACACAAACTCAGATCAACCCACCTTAAGGTTGATGTTGTGGCTTTATCTAAGATATTCTTGAAGGTTGGGTGTTTCCTTTTAAACCAAGGCAATAAACATGTCAGGTGCTCAATTGTCTCAGCTGCTCAGGAGGCTGGAGGGTCCTGAGCTCAAGACCTACCTGGTGAGACCTTGCTTCTTACACACAATCTCTCTCCATGTGTTTCTCTCTCTGTCTCTCTCAGATCTGTTTCTCTTGAAAAATGCTAGCCAATATGCTAATAAAACCAAGATAAAGGCTGGAGAGATGGCTCAGTGGTTAAGAGCACTGACTGCTCTTCCAGAGGTCCTGAGTTCAATTCCCGGCAACCACATGGTGACTCACAACCATCTGTAATGGGATCTGATGCCCTCTTCTGGTGTGTCTGAAGACAGCTACAGTTTACTCATATAAATAAATAAATCTTAAAAAACAAAAAAACAAAAACCGAGAAAAAAGGTAAACTGAATGTGACATATGATGCTTGGATTTTCAAGGGTTACACATTTTCTATTTTTTTTATCTTTTTTTTTTTTTATTTTAGAATATGCTAAGGAAACTTAAGTTCTCCACAGTTCCCTAAAGCAGTACCAGTTAGAACAGTTTCTGGAAGCAATGTGTTTCTACAGTGAGTTCTAGTTGGGCAGCTTGCTGCATGTTATATCACCTGGTTGTAGAGTGGAGGTTCTATCCCAGCTACTAATAGAAAAACTTTTACACGCTGTTGCACTTTAGGTCCCTATTGCTGAGCTGAAATACCATGACCAAAAATGACTTGGGGAGGAAAGGGCTTACAATTCCACACCACGGTTCATTATCAATTCGAAGGAGCTCAGGGCAGAAACTGAAACAGGGCAGAAACCTGGAGACAGGAGCTGATGCAGAGGCTATGGAGGGGTGCTGCTTACTGGCTTGCTCCCCATGGCTTACTCAGCCAGTTTTCTTATAGAACCCAGGACTACCAGCCCAGGGATGGCCCCACCCACAATGGGCTGGGCCCTCCCCCATTAATCACTAATTAAGAAATCCGTCAGATTGCTATAGCCCAATCTTTAGAGGCATTTCTCGGTCGAGATTCTTTGATGATTAAATCCTGTGTCAAGCTGTTGTCAGAACACATACATAGTGTAGTTACAGGTCAAAATGAGATCTACTTACTGGAATTGTTCAGGAGAGAAACTGGCAGGGGAAGCCAACTCTGATACAGGATGGGCTACCTAGGTAAGAATTAAGGAAAAGAAAGTAGAATGCAGGGGCTAACCTTTTTGCCAAACACCAACCTCCTGCCTTGCTTCTATGGATAGCACAGCCAGTGTGTTACCTCGTCTCTGTTAACAACCTGAAGAGAAGCCAGGAAAGTCTGCTGCTCAGAGCAAGAAGTCTAATTGGCTCAGTCCCCATCACTCCATCACTCAGAAGAGAATGACCCAGCCAGGGTATAACCAGTTTCTATCTGTAGCTCCAGTTAGCCCCAGGCCCAGGATTTCCTTCCTCTAAACTACTGAGCAAATAAAACAGCAAAGGCCTCACTTTAGAAGTAAGGAGAAAAGCTTGGGCCTAGTGCAACTGCAGACTAAACTGGGAAGAGCCTGGCAGTCATTAGTACACAAAAAAGTCTGAGCCACCCAGTCAAGTAAACATTGAAATATCCCAGAGGCCGGCCAAGAATCCACTTGTAAGATCTTTTTCTTCCACTCAGTAACTACAGATTAGGAACAGCCCTTTTCAGTTTCTTGATATTTCCTCCTAACCCCTGAGAGAGAGAGTGTGTGTGTGTACACGCAAGTGTGCGTGTGCATAACTGCTTCCAAGCCTTGGTTTAGTGTTTTGTTTTGCTTTTGAAACGGTCTGTCACTTTGGGCCAGGCTGGCTGACAATTAAGATCTTCAAGTCTGTACCTCCTAGTGAGATCACAAGCATTATTACCAAGCACTCGCTTCTGAAGGAACTAGGCAGGCTAAGGGAACCAAGTCCCTTTCCGGGAGCCAGTTCAGTCCTCGGGAGACCTGGGCCACCTGGACCCTGGAGGAGGAGTTTACACAGCTAGTGGGAAAGTGACAACCGGAGGGCAGGTGGAGAGGGATCGCTACCTGCGGGACAGAGTCCTGATCCCGGGCCTTCTCTTTTTGACGACTGACGCCCCCTCCTGACCGCCGAGGATCCCTGCCTCTGCCGGTCTTGGTCACAGGCAAGCAGCTGTGAGCTCAGTTTACAGGGCAACTGTCCTTGGCATTTCTGGATGCAGAAGGCAACGGACAAATGGCAGGCCTCTTTGTGATGACGTCGTCACCTCTTGCTTTACACCTCCCGCTTTACACCCAGCAAGAAACCACGGTGGTAAGCAGGCTCAAAATGCTGCGGGGATGTACATCAGCCACCTAAGCCTACAGCGTCACACCCGTCGCCCTTCCAGAGAACAAGGGTTCTCGGGGGGCGGGGGGATGCAGCCTCCACCCGGGAAGCCCGGGAAGTGGGGACAAGGAAGAGACGGTGGCACAGAGGCTCTCTTGCGCCCTCGGAGTCACCACCAGGGTGGAGATGCTCCTTCCAGCCTGTGAGCCCATCCACAGCCCAAAGGATACAATCGCTGGGCTCGAAGGTCGGCCGAGGTGTCCCAGAAGAACCTGCAGCCGGGCGCAAGCGCGCGTCCGGTCCATGGTGGGGCCTAGCAGACTAAGCTGCTGCGCCTGGACCTTATTTAACTCATCGCAAGGCCCCGCCTCCTGGCAGAGGGTGGAGTACGGTCCAAGGGCAGGACACAGCGCCACCTCCCACCTCCCACGCCGGGCTGGGGGGTGGGGAGCTAAGGATGAGGGAGACAACCGAAGCTGTTTGGAAGGACATACTCCGGGCCCCTGTGTCTTTGTTCTAATCTGCAAGAAGCCTCCCTGCAGCATCGAAACATAGCGACTGGGGCGATGTCTCCCAGCAACCGGAGGCAGGGATCTGAGCCACACTTTCAACTTTGTAGTTTTAATCTATGAGCAACTAATCTATGCGACTATTTCTCCCACTTCAAACCAATAAAAATTAAAATCATCTGTGCTATTCGGAAGAGACATTTAATTTAGCGTGAATTCATCCTAAAATATTAGAAGGTTGGCTGTTAGTTTTCAAGAAGTGTGATCCACACAGTCTAGTATAATTTACATTACATTTTAGCGCGTGCGTGCGTGCGTGCGTGCGTGCGTGTGTGTGTGTGTGTGTGTGTGTGTGTGTATGTGTTTGCATCCTTGTTTGTGGTGATCAGAGAAACAATCTTCTGGGAAGTTGAGTCTCCTTCCACCACCTGAGTTTGGAGGATCGAACTCAGATGGTCAGGTTTGTTCGACAAGCTCCCTTAACCACTGTATATCTCACCAGCTAGTATAATATGTAAAATTTCTTACATAGATAAAAACTGTTTTCCTAAAATCTTTGAAATTCGACCACTATACATAATCTTAATCTCTTTGTCTCTGGTCTCTTTAGAGAGTTACTTCTAGATTGCTTCTTCATAAACATGTTATTGTTTTCAGTAGATAATTTGGTGACGGTGGCATACATAGTCCAAGAGAGACAAGCAAGTAACCAGAAAGCTACTTCCTGTTTTTAGGTGACAGTTGGTGACAGTGCCATAGTCCAGGAGAGACAAGCAAGTAGCCAGATGGCTACTTCCTGTTTTCAGGTGGCAGAGATTTGGCCAAAACTGAGAGCCGAGCTTAAATGGCCCACAATTTAAAAGCAGGACTGACTGCTTTCCCCACCCCCACCCCACCAACTTGGGAAATAGGTGTCTTCTTACTGCCCTCACCTGGTGTAAAGTGGGAACTGCAGGGAGAAGGAAGAAAACAAAACTGAAATTAGTCTGAATTCGGGTCACCTCTAGCAGAAGTGAAAGATCAAGACCGTTATTCTGAGGATGGCTGGTTTCCCTAACCAACAGAGAAAATTACAGATTTGAGGCCTGTCTTAGGGTTTATATTGCTGCGATGACACCATGGTCAAAATAGGAAGTTGGAGAGGAAGAGTTTATTCGGTTTACATTTTCATCGCACTGTTTCTCATTAAAGGAAGTCAGGACAAGAACTCAAACAGGGCAGGATCCTGGAGGCAGGAGCTGATGCAGAGACCATGGAGGGGTGCTGTTTACTGACTTGCTCCCCATAGCTTGCTCAGCCTGCTTTCTTCTAGAACCTAGGGCCATCAGCCCAGGGATAGCACCACCCACTATGGCCTGGGCCTTTCCTATCAAGGGGAAGAAAATGCCTTACATCTGGGTCTTCTGGAGGCATTTTCTCCCTGAGAGTCCCTCCTGTCAGCTAACTTTAATCTGTATTAAACTGCCATAAGACTAGCCAGCACAGGATGAACGATTGTGGAATACGAGGCAGAGTCTCCTCCTAGCTCTGTGTGTGTAACATTTCCTAACCTGTGTTTTTTGTTTGTCTTGTGATAACTGAACTTAGAACCCAGAATTCCCCATGAGAGGCAAGCACACTAACAATAAACTATCTCATCTAAACCAGCCTACCTGTTTTGTTTTGCTTGCTAAGACAACAGCTGAGATTTCTGACTATGTTGCCCAATCTGGCCTAAGGACTTCTGGACTGAAGTAATCCTCCTGCCTCATCCTCCAGAGAAGATGGGACAATAGGCATTCACCCCAGTGCTAAGTTTATATTTGTTTAAAAAATTTTTTTTAGATTTATTTATTTTATGTGTATGAATATTTTGCCTGCCCTGCATGTATGTATGTATGTATGTATGTATGTATGTATGTGTACTACAGCTTGGTGCTGACAGAGGCCAGAAGAACATGTTACATCCCTGGGTCTGGAGTTCTGGATGGTTGTGAAGAACCATGTGGGTGCTGGATACTGCGGTCTGGTCCTCCACACGAGCAACACATCATCTTGTTAGCCACTGGGCCCTCCCCTTAACCTGCTTTGATGTTTTGAAAACAACTCTTACACCTGTTTTTTAACCAAATGGCCAAGAAGTGATAAAGACAACTTTTAAAATCAACTTTTAGCGGGCGGTGGTGTCGCACGTCCTTAATCCCAGCACTTGGGAGGCAGAGGCAGGCGGATTCCTGAGTTCGAGGCCAGCCTGGTCTACAGAGTGAGTTCCAGGACAGCTAGGGCTACACAGAGAAACCCTGTCTCGAAAAAACAAACAAACAAACAAAAAAAGCAAAAAAAAAAAAAAATCTTTTAAACTAGCCTCAGAACAATTTCCCCAACTGTCGGAGTTAAGGAGAGTGACTTTTTCAATAACTATATTTGAGCAGCTAAAACAGTAGAAACTTAAAAAATACACCCAGGTTAAATTCAAGAGTTGTGTACACCTAAGAGAATTCAGTTCGAAATCTCTGGGGACACAGTTCAGGAGTGAGGCGCTGCTTGTGTGCATGAAGTCCTGCATGCAGAAACTTGCCGTCCTGGAGCATGCGTGTAACCTCAGTACACGACGAGGGGGGAGGGGCTGGGGTGGGGCGGGGCGGGGCGGGGCGGGGGCGGGGGTGGGGGTGGAGATAGAAGCAGAAGGCTCAGCAGTTCACTGTCATCCTTAGCTACAAGTGAAGTTGAGTGCAGCCTGGGCTGCCTAAGACCCTGTCTGAAAAGGGGGCTGAGCCGGGGTGGGGGAGAGACTCTCATTATACACATGAGAAATTATCTGTAATCAAACTCTAATTGAAAAGATCTGAAGCCGGGCGGTGGTGGCGCACGCCTTTAATCCCAGCACTTGGGAGGCAGAGGCAGGCGGATTTCTGAGTTCGAGGCCAGCCTGGTCTACAGAGTGAGTTCCAGGACAGCCCGGGCTACACAGAGAAACCCTGTCTCGAAAAAAACCAAAAAAAAAAGAAAAGATCTGAGAATAAATATGAATACAGGCAGGTAATCTGGTGGCAAGTTTTCTTTTGCTGTTCCTGTTTTGTAATAGGGTCTGACTATGTAGCTCAGGTTGGCCCAGAACTCACTATGTAACTCAAGTTGGCCTCAGTCTTGTAGCTATTCTTCTGCCTCTGAGTCCTGAGTGCTGGGTATACGTGTATGCTATGTTGCCCAGCCTTAGTGGCAAGCTTGAAAGTACATTTCGTTGACTCATGCACTACTGAAGGGAGTACTGCTCACTTTCTGCCTGCAACCTACCAAGGCTTCGCCTTTTCCATAGTAGAGAACTATCTAACGCTTCCAGGGAAAGCCAGCCCTGTCCTTTAACATCTGTTCCTTGTCTTGGCCAGT
This sequence comes from Mastomys natalensis, assembly GCA_021653895.1. Classification (NCBI taxonomy): domain Eukaryota; kingdom Metazoa; phylum Chordata; class Mammalia; order Rodentia; family Muridae; genus Mastomys; species Mastomys natalensis. The sequence goes on along the minus strand of JAJTUV010001721.1, from coordinate 414,106 downwards.
CAAGAATATAACAGCAATCCTTCCATCCTCCATGGTGGGTCTTGCCCACCAACATATAAGCATTGCTTTGTATATCCTACATCTTATAAAATCTTTTGATCAAGTTCCTGTGCAGTGATTACTCAAAAATTCATAGAGACAGTTTGTCCTGTGTCTGAGATGAGTCAGCAGGGTACAGGCCCTTGCTGCCAAGCACAATGACATGAGCCCTTGAGCCCATGTCTTAGAAAGCAAGAACTAACTTCTCTACGTTGTCTTCTGACCTCTGGAAACACAAAAACACACAATAAGCCAAAAAATAACGATAATAAGCATTTAAAACAAAGAAAATTCTTTTGTAGCCAATCTTGAAAGAATTATAGATATGTGCAGTCTTGGATTTCTCTCTCTTGTTTTTCTCTAAAACCCAGATGGCTTTTGAACTTATCTGTTAATGAGTTGCTCTTTGTAAGGTCACCAGCGGACACCATGCGGTCATCCAGGGGTTACATCCCATTGCATTTCATCCCATGCAATCCACTACATGTGGCCATGTGGAATAGAACTGCAGTGGCTTGCCCTCTTGTTCCCTCTCGTCTTCTTTCCTGACTGACCTTTCCTCATTCTCCTGAGATCTGTAGTCAGTCCTTTCACATCTTCTTTCTGTGAAAACCACCTTTCTCAGTCATCTCCTCCAGCCTCAGACTTTAAATTTCATCCTTAAGGTGAAAATCTCGAATTTGTAACCCTCTCTTGGACTGTTCAACTCCAGACTCTGTGTGTCCAAAGGCCTCTCTCTGTCTCTCTATCTGCCTGTCTCTCTCTCTCTCTCTCTTTCTCTCTCTCTCGTTCTCTCTCTCTGTGTGTGTGTGTGTCTCTGTCTCTCTCTTTATTTTTTCACTTTGAAATAGGGTTCCCTGAAACTCATTCTGTAGACCAGGCTGACCTCGAACTCAGAGCTCCTCCACTTTCCTCTGCCTCCTGACTGCTAGGATCAAAGGTGAACACCACCACCACTCTCCTTTGTGGGGGTTGTGGAGATCAACTTTGTGAAGGAAAAAGTGGGGTGGAGAGAGAAGCTCCACAGGCTCCTGAGACTCCTTGAAGACTCCTGATCTGCCGTACACGGCACTAGATCTAAGATCACGCCAGGAACACCAGTGAGACAGCAAAAAGGAACGGTGGTGGCTGCCCCGCCTCCTCACAGAAGTCCTAACAGGTGATGACCCTCCACCTCCTGAGTAACCACCAGGCAGAGCATGGTGATGGCGTGGCCAGATACAATTAGGTGTATATAACACTGTATATAAGCGCATGCGCTGCGCATTAAACTTAGATCTGCACCCTGATGCCGCTCTCGGGAGCTTGAGTCCTAGGATTTATCATGCAACTCTGTTGCCTCCCCTACCCAATCCTGAGCTCTGTTCCCAGACTCCTTTACCACTGACATTTGTAAATAAATAAATAAAATAAATAAAATAAAAATAAATCTGTTTTTCTTCCCAGCCCCTGTTCTGGGAATGAAACTCTGAGACAAGTTATTTATTAATAAATGCCTAGGCCACAAGCTTTGGTTCTTTCCTGACTAGCTCAAAACTTACTTAACCCATTCAAACTATTCCATGTCTACCACATGATTAGTTACCTGTCCTCAGCTTCATGTGTCCAAGTCCAAGGCTAATCCTCTTTATTCTAACCTGAGGTGAGCTACCTGCTGGTTTAAGTCCATCTCCCCAGCGTTCCTGGGCAAAGCTCTCCTTTTATTCTGTCCTGAGTTCATCTGTGTGGCTGGTTACCTCTGCTCAGATCTCATGCTTCTGGCCTCCTCTATGTTCCCTGGTGAATCTCCCTTTGTTTATTCTAGCCAGAATTCATCTACCTGCTGGTTAGTTAACTCTCCTTCAGTCCCTGACTGCTTCTTCATTATTGTCTTCCTTCAGGGTCTCTCCCAGCATCTCTCTCAACTCTCCCTTTAGTCTCACAATTTCCCAGAATCCTTCTCTTCCTGCCAGTGTCCCACCTCCTATTTTCTGCCTCAGCTCATTGGCCCTGGACTTTTTTTATTGGCAAGTGATGCTTCTAAGAGATTCTCTCTACAGAAATTTCTAACACATCAGAAGGAAACCTCTTGCTCTCTCTTTCTCTGTAGGTGCTGGAATTGAACCTGAGTCTTTTACAAGAGTAGCCAATAGTCTTAACCACTGAGCCATCTCTCTACCTCCACCCCCTTTGAGATAAGATCTTCAGGTAGCTCAGGTTGGTCTTGAACACATCATAAAGTTGAAGATGACCTTGAATTTCTGATTTTCCTGCTTCTACCTCCCAAGTCCTGAAATTACAGGCATGCACCATATCCAGTTCCAGGCTTACGTTTTCAATGCTTCACCCTCAGAGGTGGCTCTATATTAGGAGGTTGTGGAAACGGGGTGGGGAGTAACTGGAGGTGAGCCCTTGGGGGTATACTATCTGCCTTGGTTAGGGTTTTATTGCTGTGAAGATACATTACCATGTAACTCTTATAAGGAAAACATCTAATTGGGGCTGGCTTACATTCTCAGGGGCTTATTCCATTATCATCATGGTGGGAAGCATGGCAGGGTACAGGCAGAGTTTATACTGGGGTTGCTGAGAGTTCTATATCTTTATCCACAGGCAGCAGAAGGGGACTGTGTGCCACACTGGGTGTAGCTTGAGCATAGGAGACTTCGAAGCCCACCCCTACAGGACACACTTCCTCCAACAAGGCCACATTTCCCAATATTTTCACTCCCTAGGGGCCAAGCATTCAAACATGTGAGTCTATGGGGGCCATACTTATTCAAACTGCCACATTATCCCTGGTCCCTACCTGTCCTGCTATCTACATCTCATCTGTCAAGAAATAAAGAACACCCTCCACCACTTATCTAACTGGAGCCAAGACCCATGATATTCTGCCTAATAGAATGAGACCAATTTCTAAACAGGTCCACTTCTTTTCCACTACCCTCTGGTGGGTGGTGGGCTAAAAGGGAGGTTAAAGCTTTTAAGAACCATCACTAAAAGTAGGTCTTTGAAAAATCTTAGCTACGGATGAATTCTTCATAGGTGGCCCTATAGGAATCATCTCTTATAGCACACAGCCCCTAGCACAGCAGTTCATTTAAGCTGCACTCCATAAACTCAGATGTGTGCCTTTCCAAATATGGACTGGTTCAGAGTGGACCTGAAGTCAGGCTAGCAAATGGATATGTCTGCAAAACTCGAGGGCCCATGTCACCAGCCCCTGTGTTACGCTGCCGTCTGGGTCTTGGTTCCACTTAGATAAGCTACATGGGCATTAGAAATACTTCTGCTGCATAAAACCACAGAAGAGTTCAACATCAGCAGTAAATGCCGCAGCTGCAATGCCAACATGGCAGTCGGTGTTTGTGCTTTGAATGTGAAATATCCCCCATAGGCTCAGGTGAACACCTGGTGGTGGACCCCTGTAAACTGCAGAGTGCTCGGCCAATAACCATGCTCATACTTGGACTAAATGTCAGTCAGTTCTGGCTTCTGTCCATGGGAGGCTAAGAACTACTTAAAAAAAAAAATTCTTCAAAAGAAAAATTTAAATCTTTTTACTCTTAATTGTGTGGATGGCCAGTCTAAACGGATTAGGAAAGAGCAGGGAATGGTCAGATCAACTCAGGATCAAGGATCATTAAACCCAGCTCCGTGCCCAGCATTGGGGCATGTGCAGCTATAACGGAAGCTCCATCCCCGCCAGCTTTGCTGGTTGGAATCCAAAGGGCTCCTTTTTGGGTGGGCTCTACTCCCTGCTTGCAGCTTTCCTTGGGGTCTCCACTGAAGCTCCAGCTTCCATCCCAGGGCTTCGTACATCACATCTAGGAACTGTCTGGAAGTTTTCTTACCCTGATGTAGTTTCCCTGGCCTCCCAGGTCTTTCTTTGAAATCTAATTGAACGCTGTTCTACCCTTAACAATCCATGACGTTTCTGCACATTGCAAGACCATGACATGAACTATGCTGAGGTTTTCTTGAGTTGCAGCCAGGTACCTTGGTATTAGGGCTATAATGGCCTCAGGATTCCTGAATGGCTGAATGTAAGGGGAAACACTTTTCTTAGGGGAGCATGAGTTAAGATGTTTTCACCTTTGGGACTTCAGCCAATTCCTGAAACACCCTTATGGCATCTTCATTCAAAGTACTTGGCTTCTTCTTTCGGGCCTTCAGCTTGTCAGTAGCTACAGTTTCCTTGACCCCTGTTCTAGGTTCTGCTGTGATAGACACCATGGATGAAAAGCAACGTAGGGGAGGAATGCGTTTATCTCAGCTTTTGCTTCTGTCGTATTCATCACTGAAGTAAATCAGGGTGAGAGCCATGTTAGAATAAGGTATGCTCACTCATTCTTTGGTTTATACTTAGCTAGCTTTCTTTCACATCCCAGGACTACTGTCTTGGGAACAGCATATGGAGAAGCAAGACAATCAGAATACCCAGATAAAGAATGTTATAGGCCGGGCGGTGGTGGCGCACGCCTTTAATCCCAGCACTTGGGAGGCAGAGGCAGGCGGATTTCTGAGTTCGAGGCCACCCTGGTCTACCGAGCGAGTTCCAGGACAGCCCGGACTACACAGAGAAACCCTGTCTCGAAAAAACAAAAAAAACAAAAAAAAAAAAAAAAAAAGAATGTTATAGCTGAGCTGGAGAGATGGCTCAGTAGTTAAGAGTACTGACTGCTCTTCCAGAGATCCTGAGTTCAATTCCCAACAAACACACGGTGGCTCACAACCATCTGTAATGGGATCTGATGCCCTCTTCTGGTGTGTCTGAAGACAGCTATAGTGTACTCATAAATAAGTAAATCTTAAAAAAAATAAAAGGGATGTTGTATCTGAAAATACTGGTGAATTTTTACCCACCCCCACTGACTAACCACACCAGCAATTCACTTATGCAAGTATCCCTTCCAATGATGTATGTGCATGCATTCAATTACTAGTATATAATATATAGTATTTATATATAGTATATATATGTATATATATTATATGTATCTATATATAAAATAAAAGGAGAGGTGGTAAAACTGACAAATGAGAATTTCTAGTACCAGTTATTTTTAATTTCTTTATAAAAAATGTTTTTGTGTTTACATTTTCAAAGTTATCAGGACTCTAAATGCTGTAAAACATTGGAAGCAGATGCACTAGGCTGAATTCATTTGCAGAGGATGGATGAAGGTCAATGAATTTTACAGCTTTTAAAACTGCCCAGATGGGAGGCAGAGGCAGGCAGATTTCTGAGTTCGAGGCCAGCCTGGTCTACAGAGTGAGTTCCAGGACAGCCAGGGCTACACAGAGAAACCCTGTCTCAAAAAACCAAAAAACCAAACCAAACCAAACCAAAACAAAACAAAAAACTGCCCAGGTAAAGCTGCATCAGCCTCACATTTGAGAAGCATGCATTTCTGATTTTTTTTTTTTTTCAAATTGTTGACTGCACTACAAACAAAAATTAGCACTTAGTAAACAGAGGCTTGAAAGTTCAAACTATTACAATAGTTTTATTTCTCAAAGTGGACCCAAGCCCAGGAATATATCCTAGACATCGAATTTTATATAATTTTGCTTTAAAACTGTGCAAAATATGCTTGGGTGATAAACATTACATTCTACATAGTACATGTTTTTATTCCTGAAATACAATACTGGAGGCCGCATCAGCCTTGTCCTACAATCACATCGTAATTACAGTAAACTAGTGACGGTAATCTTGTTTTCACCAAGTTTCGTTTTGCTGGTACTGTGGACTAAACCTGGGGCCTTGTGAATGCTAGGCAAGTACTCCACCACTGAGCTATACTCCCGGACTTTTTTTTTTAATCCTCTGTGCTGGAGGAGAGCAAAGCAGGGCCTTATTAGGTAGCCCAGGCAGACTTTGAATGTGTGATCCTCTTGCTTCAGTCTCCTGAGTATGTGGGATTACAGCCCTGTGTCATTAGGCCCAGCTCCATAGTTTGGTGGGCTTCATTATATACTGTTCTCCTGGGAATTAAACTCCCTTTAAAGGCAGCGTGACCTAGCAAGGACAACCAATACCAACAGTGTTGATATGTGAGGTCTATCAAGTATAGGAAACTGTACAGAGAAGCATCATACTCACCAGACAGACCACAATCACTCTCTTATACAGCAAGTTTGGCTTCCAGTGGTTCTTGACTATGTCTGGATGCCTAGAAATGCTCCTAAGTTACTTGACTCAGGGCTGATCTAATCCACCTTCTCCTTCTCTCATTCAAAAGGACTCTGGATTTTCACTGTGGTCTCTGGCGTTTCATGACTACCATCCTTATGTGGATCCTTAATGAGAACGGGATACGTGATTGTGGGAAGTGGAGGATGTGTGAGCACCTGGTCAGATGTGAGAATGAGTGTCTCAGGCAGGGTGTGTGTGCATGCACATCACTGGGTCTCTCAAACACCTGCCTGTGCTAATCATCTATAAAAATAGGCAGCACATAGCGATTATTTCTGTTTCTACAGGATAAAATGAAGATCTAGAACTCTGACAACTGTTAATGTGTTTATTGCTAGGTTCATGAGTACATACACCACACAATGTACGTGCAGGTCACTTTTCTTTGCACATGGGTTCTGCAGACAGATAGAACTCAGGCTTGTGAGACAAGCCACTGTACCCACTGAGCCATCTTAGCAGCTCCAAAGAGAACAATTTTAAAGGCAATGCTGAACTCAGGTGCAAGGGGCTCGTACATGCATCAGAACGATCAAAACACTTCCATTACAACTCATGAAGAATTTGGAAGACTTAGATATTTCAAAATACTGAGCCAAAAAGAACAAGTATGTTATTGCTTCAACCCAGCCTATGGAAATAACTTACTAAACTTTAATATTCCTTTGCCTGAACTCTAGCTGCACGAGAGGACTTGACACTGGCAGGGTCCAACTTCCTTAGGAGTACTCTCCAGTGTGGAGTTTTAGACTGGTCCCAGAAGTCAGCTAAGAGTGACTGCTGGATAAATCAAGAGTTCCATGGAGACTCTGCCAAACTTACTAAACAATGTCACTTGAGTCAAGGAACTTTATAGTCTCTCTCCTCTCTCCTCTCTCTCTCTCTCTCTCTCACCACACACACACACACACACACACACACACACACACACACACACACACACACACACAGCCACAAGAAGAAAAAGGAATGGCTAAGACTAAAGTGAACCCTGACAGCCCCTTTTTACACCTCCCCCCAACATTCCTCTCGAGATTACTTTGAAATTACTGGTTCTCAAGGTTTATTATGCAAAGCCCTAAAGGGTACATTCTGGAGATGGATTACCTGGTTGCACAGCCAGAACTACTGACTCTGTGGGTCTGGGGAAAGGGCAGGCATGCTCCACACATGCCCAGATGATTCTAATGCATGGGTTTCTGAGCACCCTGAAAATACTAGTCAAGACATTTCTTAGATCACGAATCCATGGATTTAAGTCCCTGGCATTTTCTCCTCATATGAATCTTTAAAATGATTTGCTCAGGACATTAACCACCTAATTTCCTCCCAACAGGCTTGCCAACAAGAAAAGTATTGGTTTGGGGGACAGAATGTACAGAGTTAGGTCCAATTTCACCTATTTAAGAAAAAAAAAAAAAAGAAGTAAGTCCAACAGTATGCCTCCTGCACCCAGAGGGTTCCAACACGTTTTATTTTCAGACCACTGGTGCATACTTTCAAGGACCAACATCATATAGATTCCTATAGTGTCCAATCAGTGTCCTTCTGTGACAGTTTCCTCTGTTGGAGCCAGACTCGTGGGTGGCTTCAGTTCCAGTGACAGGTGCATACAGGAGACCCTGTGGCTCCTGGAGGACAGTCGCATGCTGCAGTCTCTTCCTCTCTGAGTTGCATTGGTCCAGTGGCAGTTTCCTGGTGTTCCGTGTTGAGGAGCGAGCTTGGGTGAGTTTACAGAGCTCAGCTTTGGGGCCTGTTAGTAGGAAGCCCTGTGAAACCTGAAGACGTGGTGGTGCTCTTTTCTCTTTTGAAGACAGGCGTTTGAGGACCCAGTGCCCTTGTGCTTAAAGACGGGAATCCCCCAGCTGCTTAGCAGATAAGGAAGACAAGGAAGCCTGTTTTTAAGAAACACAGGTAACACCTTTGTAGATTGCCTATTTGTTCTAGAACTACAAAATTTAATTCAAGAAAATATAGGTCCCATGAAAGACTTAAAAGTTTATAAAACTAAAATCTAGTTTTCCCCAATAAATTTTATTTTAGGCAAAACCCTCCCAAATGCTTCTAAAATAATACTAAAAAAGGGCATCTGATTATACAAGAGCAATTAAAAAAATTAAATATTTATTTGAATAACAACTTTTATGTTGGAGCTGCAATGTTGGCAATGCAGGTTTTTAACACAAATCACAAAAGGCGTGCACAAAGAGGGATGGGCGCAAAGACAAAACGATGCTAAGAATCGGGCTAAAGAGCTGCTGATTTAAACAAGAGGCCTGGAATCACTATACAAAATATAAAATGGATTAAACACTACCATCCACAGAACAGTCTTTATTATTGATTATATTTAAAAATTATTTGCGAAGTAAATTAGATATTGAATTATAAATGAGTATTATACATGAACCCCCTATCGGAAGGCAGTTCCTGGTCTCACTATAGCACAACTGTAGAACATTGCAAAACATATCCTTTCTCCTATTGGTAAAGACCATTAATGGTATTACTGCAAGTCTCAGGAAAGCTTTGTTTTTTAAAAGAACATTTCTTTTTGTATTCCAAGTGCTTTCCATGCCAAGCAAAGCACCTGCTATACTGAACTGAGTGAGCTACTGGATAAGGAAATGCCCCCGAGTTATTAGACTCAACCTTACAAATCAACACTCGAAGGAGCCATGCAACCCTCTGACTACAGGGAGGACCGTCAAGTGACTTACCAATCCTGTCTTTCTAGAATGTCAACCGAGACACTTGAAAACAGAGCAGACTGATCTGATAGGCGGAAATGAGAAGACACAGAAGGCTAGTGGCAGGCACTCTTCGCAATGCCGGCGTGGCAGAAAAGCACCTTTAGAAAGCGCCTATGCGGCAAGATACGCAGCTAAAGATTCAAAATGAATCAACAGTATTGGATAACAATATCATTCTCAACTCAGAAGCTGCCTGGAGGTTGGGTGCATCTTCAGTTAATGGAACAGGAAAAGAAGGCCATGGATTTCATTTTATTGACTGCATCCACTCATAAATCGACCTAGGGTCACCAGATGTGTAGACACAATGAGATTTGTTGTTCTTAAGAGTCTTTAATTGAAGTGATGATAAAGGAAATAGATCTATTTAAAAACAAAATCAAATAGCTATTTCTGTCTCAATTAGGAGGTGGCACCAGGTGTGGGGTTCACGTTTTGCGTGGCTACTTGAGGTGCAACTTCAATAATCCGAGGTTTGTCGATGATTCTGGCTGTGCGGTTGCCCTTCTCTACAATCCCAATAATCCATGCTTGGTGGCCCTCGCCATATTTGGGGGACTTTATCTCTGCACAGAACCGAGCTGCTTGCTCACGTGGTAGGCAGATTAGTAGGCCTCCTGGCAAAGAAAGAGAAGAGGTTACGCTGTGGCACTGGGAGAGCAGACGGCTCTCTGTGCCTCCAGCAAAGCTTATACTTAGAGTATTTTGGAAATGAGTTAAACCACCTTGGTAAATTCTTACTTCAACGAACCAGCTGACGTTAAACTGAAAATGGTGGACGGCACTTTCCACTCCCACCGTGGAAACATGAGCAGAAGAGCAAGGCATGTGGAGTCAGCCACACCTTCTGCTCCATACTAGGAGAGGCAAACAAGAGAAGGCTCCTCTCAGTGTGCTCCCTGCATGGGCTCCTCATCTCACCAAGAATGATGCTTTTAAACTTAAGACTCATGAGAGTCTTTACTGGAAGATATCTGGCACTAGTCTTGACTCTTTTTTTTTTTTTTTTGGTTTTTCATGGTCTTGACTCTTAACTTTCTGCAAAACACAGAAACATACCAACTTTTCTTCCTGTTTCTAGGAGCCAGCCAGAGAGTTTGAATTTCTAAGTAACTAGGGAAAAACATATTGAATACACTCCACTTGTAGAAAACAAAGGAACCAACTCAGTGACTGTGGCTATTCATTTGGTGCCCACTAGGAGGCAGAACCAGCAGCCAAAGGAATTCTAACTACTTCTAGAATCAGTTTTGAACAGCAAGCTGGGGATGCCAAGTCCTGGAGGAGGGCTCTGTGGACTCCACCCTGGCTTGATAACAGAATCTCTTAGCAACCCATGCAAACCAGTATTCTGGGAGTTGGGTTGAGGAATGTATATAAAGTAGTTACAGGGCTGGAGAGACGGCTTAGTGGTTAAGAGCACTGACTGTTCTCCCAGAGGTTCTGAGTTCAATTCCCAGCAACCACATAGTGGCTCACAACCATCTGTAATGAGATTTGATGCCTTCTTCTGGTGTGTCTGAAGAGAGGAACGGTGTGCTCATATACATAAAATAAATAAATCTTTTTTCTTTTTGAAGTAGTTATGGAAAAAAGAAAATGGAAATGGGAAAAACTGAAGACAGACAGGAGGCAAACAGAAACCCAGCAAGATAAAGGGGGAAGAAACATGGGGAGAGGAAGGGCACTCGAAACACTCGCTATGCCACACGCTTTAAAAGACCATTATTGTCTTTAATTATGTTTATGCTCATGACTGAAGATGTCCATGGAGGCCAAGATATTAGCTCTCCAGAGCTGGAATTAGATGCAGTTGTGAGCTGCCAGATGTGGGTGACTCCCCTCTACAAGAACAATGCATGCTGTTAACTGTGGGGCCATCTCTCTAACCCTATACTAATACACTCTTAAACAACAACAACAAACCACCCTTTTTATATTTGAGACTAGATCTCAGCACACAGCTTGGGCTGACCTCACACTTGAAGTCAACCTCCTGCCTCTACCTCTTTTCTTGAGACTGATGAGGTCTTGCTATGTTGCAGAGGTTAGCCTCAGACTTGTAACCATCCTGCCGCTTCCCGAGTGGAGGGATTCTGTGCTAAATACCAAATTTAAATGCTAAAACAAAACCCACAAAACAAACAAAGCAGCCCCTATAATCTTCTGTGTTGTTGGAGTTCAAGGACTAAGTTTCCAGAGACTCAGACATGATGCGTCTTTCCTGAGCTCCCATCTTCCACACTACTATTAAAAAGGAGAACACAGACACACTCGATTCGAAACAGCATCTCAATCCCACTGGAGGGGACTGCAAATTCCCAGCAGGGGTAGGCATGGCTGTCAGGCTCACTGAGTCGAACCCTCAGGCCAGGGAACTGGGTCCTTCACCTACCTGATGTCTCTGGGCAGGTCCCATGCATCAGACCGAACATGTTTCCGCAGGCTTTGCTCACGGCGGCCATCTTCGCAAGCACGGGAAGATTGTGAATGACAAACGACACCTCGTTCCTCTGTTGCTTGGCCAGGTTCTGCGCATGGCCTAGAATCCCGAAGCCTGTGATGTCAGTGGCTGCGTGGGCATTGAACGTGTGCATGAGGCCTGCAGCTGAAAGAGGCAGAGGAAGGACTTGAGAAACACCCACCTGTTCTCCACTCAGAAGCTCTATACGGGGATACGGTACAAGAAAGCAGTCTGAGGGAGCAACAGAGACCAGGGTCAAATGCTGGACGCTGAGTGCTTACTGCAGCTTAAGCCGCTCAGTCACAAGGAGTTCTATCAAGGCCAGCATCCTAGTAAATAAAAAGCTGTGGAGAGGAATTATCTTCATGGAAGGAAACCTGTCAAAGCCAACCTGTAATCTACTAACAAGTTTAAAGGTGTCTGACTTAAAAGTCTAACTTGCCAAGTGATGAGATTACAGGCAAGTGCCGTACTGGGCTGTCAAGTTTTCTCACTCAGAGCAGCATTTTGCTGGGATCCCACATGGCCCATGGGAACATTGTGCATTTCGTATGTTTGATGAGTCAAGCTTGTAGTTTGCCATCAGCTAGGATCCATGGCATATCTGCGGCCTCGCTGTGTCTATGCTTGTGTAACGGCACATCCCAAGGAGCAGCTTCACTGCTCGGCCTCATGGGCCTGTTTCTTTTCCTTTCCTCCCTTCTCATCCTTTCACTGTCTTCATGCTTTCCCTTCTCAGAAAGGCCATGGTTTTGCAGACTGGTTCTCTCACTTACAATATGCAAGAGGCTTTTCCATGTTCTTTCGCCGCTTGACAGCTGCCCTTTAGAAACTGTTCAGTCATGTTTTGCTATCTGGATGTGTATGCCATTTTATCTATTCACCCAACTGAGCAATTATCTGGCTGATCATTAGCTTGGCAGTTAGGGGCAAAGGTATAAACAGTGTGTGCAGACTGTGTGTGCCTATTCCTTTTGGGGTAAACAGTCAGGCACACACGTTACAGCACATGGCTAGCAGTGACATTAGTGCTGTAACAAGCGGCCCAACTCTGCTGGAAAGTGGATGTGCGGTCTGCATTCTACCAACCAACCGAGTTCCTGCTGCTCCCCGTGCTCATCAGAGCTTGGTGCCTGCAGGTTGGCGTTTTGACAGATGTCTAGTGAACCTCACTGTTTCAATGTGTGATTCTCTCAGGACATACAGTCCTGAGCATCTCTCGGGGTCGTACTGACAGGACATCTTCTCTGATACAGTGTTGGTTCAGATCTTTGATTTTGTTGTTTTCTTATTAAGAACCTGCCATGACTTTCGGCCATCAGGCCACTGTTAGCAAGTGTTCTGCAAAGCCTCTCCTACTCTGTGCCTTGATTTTTCTTCTGTGTATACATGTATGTGACATGTGTATATGTGGCCACCAGAATCAACTGCAGGTATTGTTCTTCAGGTGCTATCCATCTAGCTTTTTGGTTTTCAAAAATATCTTATTATTTTATGTGTATGAGTGTTTGTGCTACATTTGTGTGCTTGGCTCCCATGGAGGCCTGAAGCGGGCATCTGATCCTCTGGAACTGATGTTACAGATGGTGGTGCTGGGAATTGATCCAGGTTCTTTGTAAGAGCAGCCAATTCTCTTATTGCTGAACCCCCTCTCTAGCCCTTCATTTTATTTTGAGATGCTGAGACCTGAGGCTCACTGGTGAGAATAGGTTGACTGGCAGCAGGCCCTAGCAACCTCTGTCTCCCAGCACAGGCATTTCACGGTACACCACCATAGCCAGTTTCGTATTTATGTTCGTCCAAGGACTGGAGCCCAAGTCCTCACGACTGTGGGCAAGTACTTCCTCGACTGAGCTGTTTTCCAAGCTCATTCACCACCTTAGCTGGGGGGTACAGAACAATTTCATCTAAGTACATTCAACTCCATTTGTTTTCTTTTGGATAATATGAGACTTCTGTTACATCTTTTTTAATCTAAGAAACCACCTGAACTTTCCTCTATGCCATGCTCTTGGAGGCCTACAGTTCTCTGGTATATGCAGATCTACAGCTCTGTGAGTGACTCTAGGGAAGACAAAGCCTATATATCCATTGCTGCACACAGATGCCCACTTGCTCCAGCACCACCTGCTGAAAAGCCCACCTCACCGCGGCTGCTCTGGCTCTGCGCCACTGCCAGACATCAGTGCGACTGTGGTAACAGCTCTACTTTCTTAGAAGACTTTCTAGTAGAACACTATTCAGTTACTGAAAACTGTGGGTGCTGGTACATGGATAGAACAGTCACCAAGTGAGCATCACTAAGTGCACGTGGACCAGTGACCACTAGTTTAAGGCGGTAACAGGAAGCTACAGGCAAACAGGTGAAAGTCACAGAGGAATACCTAAAATGCAAACGAAAGCGGTTTTGGGTGGATAAGTATGTGTAATTTTCTTCTGTACTTCTTTTTTGCTGTTGTTTTTAAAGAAGTATAAAATTATTTAAAAATAACCACAAAGTTCTGTGTAATCAGGTGCAATATAATTTGCAATAGTTGTTTTTTAGTTTTTTTTAAAAAGAAAAACATGACAAAGATTTACAAAATATTTTCACAGTATTCATTTAGCCTTATTCAGTTAGAACAATTTTTTAAAAAGATATTTTATGCTCTAAACAAATGAGACACATATGAGAAATATAAATGAGACACATTCCACATCTATCTTTACATTTCTATTTCAATATGAGTACATTTCACTTTATTACATAAATATGAAATCATGTACAACTTCTATGCACTGAAACTTAGTTTAATTAGACCTTTAAGTACCATGCAGTCCCAGTTCCCAAATGCCTCCAGAAGTGCAGGTAAGCGCTTGTGTGCAGGACTCAGTAGCAATTATGTATCAGAACTGTCGAGACTGTAAGGTTATCTTTACCTTTACACAGTAAAGTGTTTCCCTTAACTGTTTCCCTCCTATGTGAAGAAATAAATCAAATATTTTGTGGAATTGGAATAGCATTTTTAAAAACAATTTCCATCAATGAAGATTTATTGTCGTAGGACAACAATAGGTAAAAATATACCAAAACAAAAACTCAAACATTAAAAAAAATAAATAAATAAAAGGGACTCATTTCAACAGAAGTCAGGCAGAGACAAGAGGCTTTACCTCAGGGTTGGCGTTGCTCTACTGATTTGTATTGTTTAACATTTTCTAGGGAGGGGAACAATGTGACAGAAATACACTGTACTGAAAATTAAAACAAAACAACAACAAACTCTTCTCTATCAGAAGCATAAACCCATCCTCTTTCTTCCCTTCAGGTTTCTGAGTCAGGAACCACTTTGCCCAGGCTGGCAGGCTGTGACCTCTGACCCTCTTTCATCCTGAATAGTTGGCTTGATAAAATACATTTGTGAAAGTCTTGGGCCTTCTTGTTATAACTGAGTTAATGTTTATGAATGACAAAGTCTGTCTGACTGTTGGTTTTACATGTCTGCTTGTTCTCCTCTGCTGGCTTAGCTTTGCTCTACTGCCAAATGCAGCAATTTTCTACATAGCCAATTAAGACATCAGTAGCTGGAGAAATGGTTCCACTGGGTAAAGCCCCTGCCATGCAAACAGGGCCCTGAGTTCAGACCCCTAGAATGGACACAGGCCTAGGCAGCATCTGCATTTCTAGCATTCCCAAGGTGAGACAGGGACAGGAATTCCCCAGAAGTTCACACATCTGGCACACACAGCAGCGAACAAGAGACCTGGGTCACACACAGTTAAGGTGAAGATCAACGAGATTGTCCGAACTTTCCCTGAATTTCACATAAGTTCCCAAGCACCCATGTACCCACATTCACACAGGTGAATACACAGTGGTAGGGACTGAGGGGCAGGGAGAAGAGTAGAGTAGTACATAAAAAACTAAAAACCTCTAGAAGCAGTGCTTAGGATTTCTAGAAGACCCAAGAGAGGTTCCCCCCAGCCCCACTTAATTATAAAATATTTAACTAGTGTGAACATCAAATAAAAAAGTATACAATACTTAAAGTAGGGGCTGGAGAGATGGTTCAGAGAGTGTGTACTGCTCTTCAGAGAAGCCACGTTTACTTCCCAGCACCCATGTCAAGAGGGTTATAACCTCATGGAACTCCAGCTCCAGAATCTGATGCTGCCTTCTGGCCTTCAAGGGCACCTGCACACTTGTGTTCATACAAACAGACACATAGAGAGATTTAAAAAATATTTATATGTGTTTGCTGGGCAGTAGTGGCGCACACCTTTAATCCCAGCACTTGGGCGGCAGAGGCAGGCAGATTTCTGAGTTCAAGGCCAACCTGGTCGACAGAGTGAGTTCCAGGACAGTCAGAGTTACACGAGAAACCTTGTCATAAAAAAAACAAAAACAAAAACAAAACAAAACAAAAAAAGACAGATGCTTAAACTATGTCAAGTGATTGCCTTGGTATGCTGGCTTGGTTTATGTCAACTTGGTATAAGCTGGAGGGAACTTCAAATTGGAAAATGTCTCTCTAAGATTGGACTGCATAAGATAGTGTTTGATCCCTGGCACAAACTGCCAAGGTCAGTGGAGGCCAGCCAGTCTCAACAACAAACAAATAAATAAAAAATGAAATCTGACAGGATATCCCACTCTGTCCTTAGGATGCTAGCTCCCCAAAAATGGCTTACTCTTCTTATCCCAGAAAAACAGCTAAGCTCTCATGGTGACTCTCGCGGCTGCAATTTAGCAAGCGAACAGGTTTATTAGTAGGCCATAGCCTCTAAGAAGAATCTTGGTTGTAATTTGATCAAAGTGTGTGAGGGGAGGGAGGCCTGACAGTGCACACTGTACACATGATGGAGGCACTCAATCAGAAGCATGGAAATTTGAACAAGAGGAGATCTATTGCCAACACTTTATATAATGAATGCTCTAGCTAACTCAATACCCTGAATGTATCAAACTCAGATCCAGTTTGAAGGGGCTCACCATGAGTAGCTGGGACATCTTTGTGTTATTTGACTAACAAATCACACACCTGAAGTGGGAAAATTCTCATGACCAGTTAACTACACAAATGACACTTCATGGTACATCTAAATTCAGTTTTCAATGCTTTGTCTTTCTTGTAATCAACAGCTGGCTTTAGGATCGGCTTTCCTTGACATATTTGATACCTGTAGGCAAAACCTGCTCAGCCAGAGTCATTTATTTACATCCCTTATTTACAGGTTTTATATATGGCCAAAGAAGCTATTTTACTACAGGTAAGACAATACTTAGGGCCAGGGAGAAAGTATGGATTCAGTCAGTCAGTAAAGTACAGATTCAATCCCCAGAACAAGTGAAAAACCTGGATATGGTGCCATCTGCTGAGGAGGTAGAGACACGTGGACACCCAGGACTTGCTGGCCAGCAGCCCAGCCTAAGAGTGAGCTCCAGATCAGTGACCCGTATCTCAAAAAGCAAGGTGAAGGACACTCAAGTTGACTTTTGCCCTCTCTACATACACATGCATGCACCTTCCTACACAAACACACACACATATATTAAAGATCTGACTACTATGTAGCACCTGATGTGTGACTTTTTTTTTACATAAGTGAAAAGAAAAAAAATCCTACACAATAAGATTGTTTACAGCTCTCCATTCAAGTAAAGTCACTATCTCTTAACTCCTTTAAAGTCATGCTTTGACGCCTGTGCAGTGGTTGGAGTAATGGCCACCATAGACTCATAATTACTGTTTGAGGATTAAGAGGCGTGGTCTTGTTGGAGGAGGTGTGTCACTGGAATAAGCCAGGTTTCAAAAGCCCACACCATGCTCAGTTGGCTCTCACTGTCTCCTGCTCATGGATAAGGATGTAAGCTCTCAGGCACTGAGACAGGCTCCCCACCATGATATTAAACAGACTCACCCTCTGAAACTGTATGGATATGGTGTTTTGTCACAGCAACAGAAAAGTAACTAAGAGTCCATTTCACAATTGAAAAGGCAAACTGTTTCTACTGTATTATTTTAAATTAAAAAGTAATTCATTACTTCTAAATTTTATATATATATATATATAAAAATATATAATAAAATTCTAAAGTAAATATATATAACTGTGCACATGATGCCAAGTGCTCCTGGAGGCCAACCACTCAATTCAGTGCTAAGAACTGAGCTCTGAGACTCTGCAAGAGCAGGTGGCCCTCTTAACTGCTGAGCCATCTCTCTAGTCCACCTAGTGGGATTCTTAAAGCACGCTCTTGACAACTGGCTTGAAGGAGGAGGAAGGCACATGAAGACATTATAGCGAGATGTTATTTAATACAAGCCACATTTAGCACTTTTTTTACTGAGAACATGTCACATGTAGGTTCTCCTTAACTTACGTCAGGGTTCAATCAACTGATGTCACTTTGACATTAAAAAGTTGAAAAACAGGCTGGAGAGATGGCTCAGCGGTTAAGAGCACAGTCTGCTCTTCTAGAGGTCCTGAGTTCAATTCCCAGCATCCACATGGCAGCACACAACTCTGAACTCTAGTTCCAGGGGATCCTACACCTTCATACAGATATAAATTCAGGCAAAACACCAATGAACATGAATAAAGATAAATAATAAATTAAAGAAAGGAAATTTAATTAAAAAAAAAAGTTGAAAAACATTAGGAAGCTGTTATAAATGAAACTTTAAATTAAATACTACCTACCTATAGATTCCCAGCAGTAATGTATGGAACCAAAGTACACACCAAGAGGAGGAGTACAGTCACCAGCCAGGATCTTCCCCTGGCCTCAATTTCCTTATTTTGTATGACTGAAGACTTGAGAAAATAACACTAAGCACTAAGACTGGATGCAGCCAACTAAACTTAAGTTCCCATCTGTTACTTGGTTTTTCCCAGAACATTTGCTAAGCTCTGAGCAGAACGGCTTCTGCCTCATACCTGTCCTGTTGAGCCGGGCCATGTTCATCATTGCCTCTTGGTATGCCAACTCTACGTCTTCTTGGTGACCACTAGCTTAATTTTATTCCATTTTTCGGGCTAGCCATAGGAACACAGGTGAGAGAGAGAGAAAAAGAAAATGTGATTCATTTTCATTTCTAACCATGTGCAAAATGAATACTTTTCTTGGTCATCTTCTGGGACTGGGCATGTGGATGCGTGTACATCCTGCAGTGATCAAGCCCAGGGTCCCACACATTCTGCATCTCCTGCAGCACTGAGCCACACCCCAGTCACTGGGAATTTTATTTACCTAGTTGTCAAGACACAGACGTGTTTTAAGTCAATACTCTTCTGTGATTAGAGTTTTTCAGAGGAACTACCATTCTCTCTGTGGCTTAACTCATATTTCTGTAGTAAAATATCATAGCTTGTTGGAGATGTAAACTTAACAGGCACACAGCTGCACCCTGTTCTTATTTGGCCAGGAGTAATCCCTTTATTAACATTGTTTTCAAGGGTTGAGATATCAGGCAAGCTCTTGCCCAGTATTCACAAAGCCTTGAACACTACAAGAACAGAAGAGAATTTCCCATGTCCTTGGTTCCCTTCCCATCTCCTCTACTAGGTTGACGGCCTCTATTTTTATGTTATACCCTTTTCTTTAACTGACTCCTGCAGTGAAGCTATCTTGATACAAACAGATGTGAAATTTTCAACTGTCCATGCTGAGGACAGCTTTGGGTGAGCAAATAAAGTTATCATTAAAGGGACAAAAAGACCTTTGTCTGATTTTCAAAGAAGCTAGCATCATGATGCTTACATCTTTGCTTACGTGTCTTGAACACTATATAAACAAAACCCAAGGTGCTGAGGTCGGAGCTCAGTAGCAGAGCTTGCCTTGCTAGCTCTGTGAAGCTGAGCTTGGTCCCCAGTATCACAAAACCCAATACTTCCTACCCACTGTTAGACACAAGGAATAACTTCATCCACCCTTAATCCCAGTACTCCCATCTCTCCTAGAAGCAACACCCATTCTGATGTCTGTCTCTATCATTGTTTGCCTGTAAAAACCCAGGATCCTCAGATGATAAGATTCTAAAACTATATGACAACTGCCTCTAACCTTTATTAAATAAACAAGACATTATGCTATTACTTCCTTTTTAAAATTCTAAATATTCGCCAAAAATCAATAATAAAGTAAGGATGTGTGAAGCAGAAGTGGAGAGACTACGCAGGCTACGCAGTCATCCTAGACAGCACCTCTGTGGGCTGTCCCCAGAGCAGCTTCCCAGACTGCTTTACATCACTGAGGAAAGAGGGAAAAGAAATAAATAATATGGCCATTTTTGAGATTTTATTATCATTAGTTTTATCAAGACAGGGTGTCTTTGTAGCTCTGGCTGTCCTGGAACTTGCTCTATAGACCAGGATGGCCTTGAACTCACAGAGATCAACCTGCCTCTGCCTCCTGAATGTCGGGATTAAAGGCGTGTGTCACTGGCACCCAGTGAGGATTTTTTATATTTGATGTATCTGGGTGCTGGTACCTATATAAGTATGTCTGTACACCATATGCATGAAGTGTCCAGAAAGACCAAAAGCAGGCACTGTATCTCCTGGAACTGGAGTTGCAGACCTTTGTGAGCCAGCACATGGGTGGGAGCAGAGAAGCCAGGCACTCTGGAAGAGCAGCCAGTGATCTCAACTGCTGAGTAACCCTCTCTCCAGCTCCGAGGGTTCTTAGTGGCTACATCAAGCCAAGATAAATGGCCAATAAATGATGTAAGCCTTTATTATTGCTTCCAACTATTTCTCAAGACTGGTAGGTTTCAGATGATACTTGTAGAAATGTGAGGACACAGCAGAATCTTAGTCGTTGTGAACTGTTATGCAAAGACATCCCAGTGTGATGATGCTTTGGGAAATATCCTCCTGCCCATCCTCCACTACACTCACACATCTGTATGTTCTTCATTATTAATCAATTTAAAGACAGCACGAACATATCACAATAACCCTAAACTCCATGGCTAATACATCAGCACCTGACTTGATTCCTCAAGCTGGGACCTATGTACTTCAAACAGTATATGGGCTAAATTTGTGAATCTTACAAATTCACTTATGAGAATATGGATAGTTCATCTAAGGACTTTACTGATAACCTTATAGGGGTAAAATTTAAAGTTTTCACTTCACAAACCCCCTCCCATTTCAAACAAAACAAAACAAAAACCACTCTGACACTGAAAAGCAACTGTGAGCATTAACTGTTCCACCCACCTCCACTCTCGGTCCAGCCCACTTCTGAACAGCTTTTACTTACAATATCCAGCCACTGGTGCACAGCAACTGCAACCTGTGTCCCCAGGGGCTTTGTCAGTACCAGCACATCCCCTGGCACTGCATTATCCGGCCTGCAGAAAAGAAAAACAGTGTGTCCTGATCAAACTAACTAAGGAGGCAATATTAAAGCAAAACGGGAATCTTGTTTAAAATAAATGTTTTTGCACTAATTCTTTCCTTTTCTTTGTGTGTGAATGCACATGCATGTGCGTTAGGTAGAAGCCAGAAGTCAATATTGGGCAGTATCTTTAATATTTTCCAGCTTAGTTTTCTGAAATAAGGTCTCTCGCTGGGCCCAGGACTTACCATTTTGGCTAGACCAGTGGCTAGTGAGCCCCAGGGACTTGTCCGTGTCTGTCTGCCCTGCTGGGAATACAGGTGAGCACTGCCAATATCTAGCTTAAGTGGCTGCTGGAGATAGAACTCAGGTCGTCATGCTTGCCCCACACATGCTGTCTGTTAGGAAAAGGGAAGCCTCTGAGATGCAGGATGCTTAACGGGCATGCCTTCAGCTCCTGGAGTCAAAGGAGCCTCCACTAATTACACGATGACTAACCGTGAGCACTGTGCTCAGCTCCACTCTGCTGAGCAAGACTCACAGCACCAGGCAGAAGGCAGCATGGTGCTACTCACTGGTCCATCTCAGCTGCCTGGGGGACTAGGGCAGGGAGATCAAAGCCTGTTTTACATGGCAGCCCTAAGGAACATTTAAAAAGAGAGATGGGGGCGGTATATAGAGAGCTGAGGATGTAGCCAATGGCAGAGCCACTGCCTTCCACACACAGGTCTGGGGTTCAACTCCCTAGTACTGGAAAAACAAGCAAACAAGCAAAACCCACGAAGCAGAACAGCAAAGACCAAGCCTGTAAACCCACAGTTAATCTGCACATGGGAAACTGGGCCTATTCGCTCAATGCTGTGGAGTGGAACCTGGCAGAGCCTTCCTGACAGGCAGGCTCTCAGCATTACTGGCACCTGACCTAGGGATCCTCAGAACTAGTTCTAATGATCTGCTCGAAGGTCATGCCTGGAACATTAGTTACAGCATCAAAATTACTAAACATAACTGAAACATCGATAGCAAATATACAAAACTAACAGGAGGGTGCCTGCCTGTGATGGCGCAGACCATGCCCACTGTACTGTAGATTCTTTTCACATCTTTTACATTCTGACCCAGGTTTACATAGTACCTATTAGTTACTAATTAAAAACTGAAGTGAGGGTCAGCTGATGGCTTAGTGGGTAAAAGTGCTTGCCACCAACTCTCCTCTGGACCGGTTGCATCAACTCTCAGAACCTGGGTTCAATTTCCTAGGACTCCCTAGGAGGGAGAATCAGCTCCTGCAAGTGGTTCCCCACCATACAAATACATAAATAAATAAAATCAATAAATGTAAAGCAAATAAATGAAGGACAGAGTGCTTTCTTAACATCAAACATGGAAAGTGACAATCTATGTTGAAATCCATTTCCAAAGAATACAGAGAAATGCTCCCTCACCCCAAAGCAAGCTGTAAGACAAGATGCTTGTCCTCACCAGTCATTAAAGAGACACAAGTCAAAGCCACAGTGGGGTGCCACGTATACTCACTATACTGGTTCTGAGCAGAATAAGAATGACATCATAAGACAGTTTCTAGAGGGGATATGGAGAACTTGTGTCTGTACGTACATAAAATAACAAAACTGTACCTGAAGAGGGTTCATAGTAATAGGAGAAAACAACTCAAAAGTTCACCAATCAATGGACAGACTGTGGTATACATAGACAACAGCTTATTAGGCCATAAAAAAGTACTGTGTGGCTAGGTAGTGGTGGCATACACCTTTGACCCCAGCACATGGGAGGTGGAGGCAGATGGATCTCTGTGAGTTCAAGGCCAGCCTAGTCTACAGAAAAAAGTTCCCGGATAGCCAGGACTACAAAGAGAAACACACTCTTAAAATGGCATCACATGCCTTCTTTGGTGTGTCTGAAGACAACTACAGTGTACTCATATACATAAATATAAATCTTTAAAAAACAAAACAGAACAAAAAAGTTTAAAAAAAAAAAAAAAGCACCATGGATTTGTGTTACAATTTGATGATGTGAGAGCAAGTAAAGCCAGGTACAAAGTGTCCTACAGAGCAGGGTTCCATTTATCCACAGTGCTCAGAACAGGCCACCTTACAGACAAAGAGCAGCTTACTGGTCTCCAGAGCATTGCAGGAAGGGAAAACTGGAAATGCCTGCGAGTAAGGACAGGCTTGGGTGAGGGAAGCAAGCATTCTGGGTCCTGGACAGGATGATGATCATTCCTGCCTGCACTCACAAAACCAATGACCTGGAGACTTAAAACACTGACACAGAGGTAGAGCTCATGGTGCAGTTCCTGCTTAGCAGACACAACAAGCTGTGTTCAATCCCAGGTACAAGAAATACAAGAAACCAAACAAAACCAGAAAAGCTGTGGAGGCAGGAGGATGAGTTTGAG
The DNA here is from genome assembly GCA_021653895.1 of Mastomys natalensis. Lineage (NCBI taxonomy): Eukaryota > Metazoa > Chordata > Mammalia > Rodentia > Muridae > Mastomys > Mastomys natalensis. The sequence continues at coordinate 390,913 of JAJTUV010001721.1, read as the reverse complement.
GTCAGCATGAGATACAAACTGAAACCTTGTTTAAAAAAATCAAACCAAAAAATAGACAAATAAAATGCTGAATAACATGTTACATGTTTTTGTCACGTGAAATTTACAAAGTCTAAATTTGCTCAAGAATAGGATCAAAGTACTGAAAAGTGCTACTACATGTATGAATATATAAACACTATGCTAATACACAAAGTGAAACCAACCAAGATGGAGCTGAAGGACCAGAAAGTGATAATGGAGTGGGATAGTCTCCACTCAGGGTGATGGACGTGTTGAAGGGACACAGGTGACTCTATGCTCTGGAAAGGCCCAGAGCCACTGAACTGCACACTCTAAATGGGCAAATTGTACAGCAAGTGAACAACTCCTTAATATACCTTATCTTTAGGGAAAATGAGAAAAACACATGTTCCAACATGAACCAAAGCCAACTTACATGATAAATTCATTGGGCTGGCAGACGGTTGTGGCGACTCCTCCCAGAACAATCCAGGGGTTTAATACTGTTTGGCCGCCCGTGACAGAGGTTCCCGCTTCCTCTGCTGCATCTTTAAAACCCTGGATAATTAGGGGTATCACTTTATCCCTCTCCTAGGGTTTAAAAGGACACAGATGAAAAGTCATGAATTCTGTTTGAACCCCAGAAAGGATGGTTCTACATCTACAGTTATAGATTTAAAAAAAAAAAACCTTCTAGAGAACCAGAAGCTGACAGACAGGGTAGAGTGCAATAAAGCAGGGGCATGTTTCCTGATGCAAGCACACTGGCAAACATATTCTGGTTACAAAGTGAACCAAGCCCAGTTTCTTAACTGTTTGGGGTATATAATATGCCATTTGCCCACAAGGCATGGTGACTATCAGAGGCCAGTTTTTGGCTGGTCCTGAAGAACACCAGACAAGCTAACCATATAAACACAGCCCTGTTTTCAAAAAGGATTTTGTTAGCCAGGCGGTAGTGGCGCACGCCTTTAATCCCAGCACTTGGGAGGCAGAGGCAGGCGGATTTCTGAGTTCGAGGCTAGCCTGGTCTACAGAGTGAGTTCCAGGACAGCCAGGGCTACACAGAGAAACCCTGTCTTGAAAAAACCAAAAAAAAAAAAGGATTTTGTTTGCCAAGAAGTGGGAAGACTTGCTGAGAGATTCCATGTAATACATCCCCAGAGAAGCCCTTCCTGTGAGAACTACTGCTCAAAGTGCAAACTGCTAGGGAAAAAGACCACAGAAAACTTGGTTATCTATCAGTAAATCACAACAAACTGACTGGGGAGAGCATACGGAACGAGAAAGAAAATAAAAAAAATACATCTTATTAGAGTAAACTAAATAATGGGGCCAGAGAGATGCCTCAATGGTTGAGATTATACATAAATGTTTGATTCCCAGCACCCGCACAGCAGCTCACAACTACCTCCAACTCCAGTTCCAGGCACACGTGGCGTACTTACATACATGCTGGCAAATATTCATGCACATAAAATAAAATAAATAAAAATAACCTAAATAGGAATTCATCCCTGGTTCAAAGAACAGGTAAAAGAACAGAGTGCCAGGCATAACAGAGACGTGAGCCTGTGAAAGCCTGAAGCCTGGTCCTCAACAGAGACCACTCTCTACCTGAGGGGCAGGAACTCGGAACCTGAGCCACATGCCTGGCATCAAGGTACTTTTAATGTAGCTAAGCTTTATTAAGTCCTCCCCTTCTCTCTCTCTCTCTCTCTCTCTCTCTCTCTCTCTTTCTCTCTCTCTCTCTCTCTCTCTCTCTCTCTCTCTCCTCTCTCTGGCATCAAGGTACTTTTAATGTAGCTAAGCTTTATTAAGTCCTCCCCTTCTCTCTCTCTCTCTCTCTCTCTCTCTCTCACTCTCTCTCTCTCTCTCTCTCTTCTTCTCATACACACAAACTTAGCTTTTTATGTACCCAGAAGAGAGTTAAGGTGGGAGAAAAAGAGGACAGGTACCCTTATTTTCATTCACAGATAAATGCCCCAAAGTGAAGAGCTGCAATACTAGAGCCCATGTTTGTAAATGCAAAATAAAGTGCACCTGTGACTTACCCGGTCAGTCATTTTATTACTGACTCCAAGGAGCATCAGCATATTGTCACATTCTGTGACACCCATTGCATAGAGGTCACTGAGGACATTGGCACATGCTATCCTGCCCTAGGAAAGAGAGGAGAGATGTGAAAAAGCCAGGGATTTCCATCTGTAGAACCAAAGATGGAGCCTATGAAGGCCTCCAAGACCTTGGGAGTGTCCAGGAAGGGCAGCTCCCGGATGACGCTCAGCTGGTACCTTCACTTAACTGGCAGGCCACCCACTCACCCATGGGAGCAGAACAAAGAATTCACATTCTTTCCCATCTAAGATTCAGAGCCCCAGCTCAAGATGGGGCAGGGTGGGGGATCAGGAAGAGAAGCAGGTAGCACCATGGTCTGGGAGAGACAGTCATTTAAAGGCAACCTTGGAAACCAGCACTCAGTAGACCATGGGAAGTGTTGCCTCTGCTGCTTACAGAAAGAGATGATTTTTATGTTGTTGGATTAAGAAACTTTTGCAGCTTCAAGTAGAAAAAAGCAAATAGGAAACAAAAGTAGGAGAAATAAACACACAGACTGAAGTAAAATTGAAATAGCATTTCCCAGTAAATTCTACTGCTTTATGAGGAGTTTAAACAACATCCAATAGGATGTGGTAATAAAGACTACTGCTCTGGAAGATCTTTTAAATGTTAAGTTGCTATTGTCTAAATTATCTTTTTATAGGTAGTAGAGAAAAATAACAGGGTTTTCCTCTGATATAGGATAATCAACACGGATGTAGCACTTTTTCATTTTCAGTCACTGTTTATGTTCTTGGGACTTCCAGTCTTGCAGCCTTCTGCAAGCCCTGTCAGTGCCTAGAGGTGAATCACAGGACATAGGCAGACATGTAATAGCCACTGTCGCACGCTTCTAAGAGATGCTGGAAAGACAGCTCTAGGCAACTTCTCTGCCACCTGTGCTGCTTTACAGAGAATGTATTTGCTAATACCCTCTTTACTCACACCGCTCTAGAGAGTCCTCATTTTCCTACCCATGGCCCGAGTCCTTACATGTGACACTTGATTCCAGTGTCCCTGCAACCCAGGAAGGACAACTGACATTTTAAACAAGTGGGATATTCCCATTTCTTCACTGTTGGTTAAAGACTAGGCAGAATACGGGCTGCTGGCTGTAGCGTGTAACAAATGATTAGAAGCATGTCTGCAGCCGGGCGTTGGTGGCGCACGCCTTTAATCCCAGCACTTGGGAGGCAGAGGCAGGCGGATTTCTGAGTTCGAGGCCAGCCTGGTCTACAGAGTGAGTTCCAGGACAGCCAGGACTATACAGAGAAACCCCGTCTCGAAAAACCAAAAAAAAAAAAAAAAAAAAAGAAGCATGTCTGCACAGTGCATGGCCCATAGCTACAACTCTATGTGTCCGAGCATGTGCATGCGTTAGAGGACAGAGACTGATGTCGAGTGTTTTCCTCAGTCACTCCACCTTATTTTTCAAGACAAGATCTCTTATTGAACCTGCAGTTCAGCAATTGTTCAGCAAGTCCCAAAAATCCTCCTGTCTCTGTTTCTCAGCATGAGTACTAGAAGTATGTGCTGGCTTTTTATTTGGGTGCTGGGGTCTTCCTACTTACACGGGGAAGTACTTTTCCTTGCTACACCATCTCCCCGGTAGTGACAACCTGAATGCCATGGTCAGGTAGATCTCAGAGTGGCATATGATACAGTGGTGAGTGGGCATGTAAGTGGTTGGGTAGCTGGTAACCAACTTACCCTGACATTTATAAGAATAAAAAAGGTTCAAGAAGTCCAATTGCAAAGTAAACCAGGCATGGTGGCGCACACCTTTATTTTCAGCACTGGGAAGCAGAGACAGGCAGATCTTTGAATGTGTGGCTCTACATAGAGAGTTCCAGGACAGCCAGGGCTACACAGAGAAACCCTGTCTTGGAGGAAGTCCAATTGTGATGAGATTCTCAAGTTCCTCTACTGTGGGAGGAAACATTTAGAAGCAGTGTTATTACAAAGTATAGCCAGAAACAGCCAGGAGCAGTAAATTTTACAAACATCAGAGAGACAGGTACAAGGAAGGAAAGCGGAGAACACCACCAACTCTTAGTATTCTCTCAAAACAACAGATGCTGTTCTGCACACACTATAAAGGCAGCAGACAGATCTCTCCGCGCCAATTGGTTCATGCAGTGTCAACTGAGAAGAGACAGGTCAGCCTGCCATGATGGCAGGAATCAGGGAACAGTAATATAATTTGGATACAGCAAAAGTGGAAAAACACAACAGCAAAACATAAAACCCAAACCCAAAGGCACACATAACCCCAGCTGAAACCAAAACTGAATGCATAAAGTAGTTCCAATTATAAAAATACACAAACTTACCATCATATAAGGGTCATCGACGATTGGATAAATGTAATCTGTGGTTTGAACCAAGGAAAGACCACCATGCCGCAAAGGAATGACGCAAGTATCCATCCCAATGCCTGGCGAGATGGACATTCCCAGCACCCAAAAAATAAAAGAAGAAAAGAAAAGCATTTAATCCTGTATGAGCAGCACTTTGGGCAGGAAGGATTTCTACAACAAGATAGCAAACCCCACACTGCCAATCAAACTTTGTGTGTGCCATCAAGAGGCGTTACTGAAATGACTGAAACAGAGCCAGCATAGGATGGAAGACATGAATTAATTGTTAATCAGCAAGACTGCAAGACAGCATAAGACCTGAACCTTACTGAAGTCTTTAACACTTTATATTCCTGAACCCTGTGATGCCCTGGCTATCCTAGATTCACTGTGTAGACCAGGCTGGCCTCTAACTCACAGAGTTCCACTTGCCTCTGTCTTCCAAGTGCTAGGAATAAAGCCATGTGTGTTATCAAGGCATGGTGCTATTATCATGCTGGCTCATATACAATTTCTCTGCATGAGGAAGCTCTACAAATGGAACTGTTAGCTATGAAAGTGATAGCTACTCTGATATTAATTATCCAGATGTTATTATAACCTCCTAGATAGTATTTGTATCATATTCCCGTACAGAAAATGCCAGTTAGCATTACATTTAGTCTGAAGGAACCGGTAAAGGGCAAAGCAAGAATTTAAAGTTCCCAACCAAGTGTGTGCAAAAATACTCAGGATCTGGGTAACTCAATTTTTTGTTTTGTTTCTCCAAAGCACTTTCTACACCATACATACTTCTGTATGTACACGTTTGCACCCAGACACAGAGGTCAGCATCTGGTTTCTTTCCAATCTTACTTTCACCTTATTTCACTTTCAGCTTCAGTTAGGATGGCTCTCTGTGAGCCATCCTATGTCTTTCATCCAGCATTGTACTATATAGTACTTGGTTTCAAAGTCACTTCCTGATGCCCCTGGTGTGGGCAAGTTGGGGGACGTATTAGATATGGTCAACCTGATGCTGGACACACCTTTTGGAAGTTCAGGATCCTATTAAAAAGACAGCCAGCCCTAGACTATGGTTGACAATATGTTTGTTACTTTCTGTCAACACAAAATAGACACAAATCTAGACATAGTCAGGAAGAGAGAAATTCAATTGAGGAATTCCCTCCATAGCCCCGGCCTAGTGGGCATATCTGTGGACATTTTCTTGGTTGCTACCTAATTGGTACAGGAGGGTGCAGCCCAGTGTGGGCAGTGTCATTTCTGAGCAGGTGCCCTGGGCTGCTTTAAAACGCTGGGGACAAGCCAGCACACAGTACTCGCCCTCCTTGGCTTTCCTTGATGAAGGACACCTGCAAGTCAAATAAACCCTTGCCTCTCCAAGTTGCTTTTGGTTATGGTGTTTATCACAGCAACAGAAAAGCAAACCAGAACAAACTAGGACTTTCTCCATAAGGGACAGTAAGTAGTTCAGGCTTCGACTCCACTGTCACCAAAGTAGCCACAGACATGTTCACACATGAGTGAGGCTGCACTCCAATGTAATGTTCTTCACATACACATGGCAGGTCAGAGTTGTACCTGAGGCCACAATTGTGACACACTAAGTTAAAGGAGAGACCTTGGTGAACTACTGCATAAAGTATAAAGTTCAGACGGGACAAGCTTAGGGAGGCACCATCTTTTTTTTTTTTTTTTTTTTTTGGTTTTTTGAGACAGGGTTTCTCTGTGTAGTTCTGGCTGTCCTGGAACTCACTCTGTAGACCAGGCTGGCCTCGAACTCAGAAATCCACCTGCCTCTGCCGCCCAAGTGCTGGGATTAAAGGCGTGAGCCACCACTGCCCTGCAGAAACTCTCTTGAAACCTGAGTATGAAGCTGACAGGAAGAGCTCCAGGTGCCATGCTGGTCTATGGACATAACTAGGTTGATGCTATTGTATGTCATACATGTTCACATGACTGACAAGGAGATGAACCTCTATATAGAGAATGCAAGCTTCCAGGAATATTACCAGTAGGCCTTCATCACAGAGAGTCAGGAGCTTATCTGTGGTATATGGGAAGCTGGCTGGGGCTATACAGCTCAGGAGTAGAGGACCTGTCTAGCATTCATATAGTCATATAGCTCTGGTTCGTGTTCTCTCTCTCTTTCTTTTTTTCTCTCTCTCTCTCTCTCTCCCTCCCTCCCTCCCTGAAATTGTAAGGAAGGAAGAAGGAGTAAGCCGGAAATGGGTCTCTAAAAACTAGAGCTGCAACTAGAAAGCTGAGGATAGCTGGGGTAGAGGAACAGTGTCACGTGGCCTCTGGACGGGTTAATGCAAGACTGAGAAGCTGACGCTTAGCTACAGGGAAGTCTAGGTTTTCTCAAAGACAGAAACCTATCAAGAATAGAACACATTTGCTGGGTGTTGGTGGAACACACCTTTAGTCCTAGCACTGGAGAGGCAGAGGCAGGCAGATCTCTGTGAGTTCAAGGCCAGACTGGTCTACATAGTCAGTTCTAAAAAAACAAACTACATGAATGAATGAAAGAAAGAAAAAATACTATAGTACCAATAACCTATGCTTGACAGCTTCCAAGTATAGAAAACAAATGGACTGGTTTTAAGAAACACCTACTTTCTGGGGCTGGAAGAGATGGCTCAGCAATTAGGAGCACTGACTGCTCTTCCAGAGGTCCAGAGTTCAATTCCCAGCAACCACATGGTGGCTCACAACCATAGGCTCTGATGACCCCTTTCTGAAGACAGCTATAGTGTATTCATACAAGTAAAATAAATGAGTAATTCTTAAAAAAAAAAAAAAATTCCAGCCGTAGCCAAGCAGTGGTGGCACACAGTGCCTTTAATCCCAGCACTCGAGAGGCAGAAGCAGGTGGATTTCTGTGAGTTGGAGGCTAGCCTGGTTAACAGAGCTAGTTCTGGGACAGCCAGGGCTATACATAGAAATCCTGTCTTAAAAAACAAAAAACAGGGCAGCGGTGGCGCAGCCTTCTAGTCGCAGCGCTTGGGAGTCAGAGGCAGGCAGGGAGGCAGACAGGCAGGCAGGCAGGCGTATTTCTGAGTTCAAGGCCAGCCTGGCCCAGAAACTGGAAGGAAAACAAACAAACAAAAAAAACTTTAAAAAAAAAGCCAGGCAGTGGTGGTGCACGCTTTTAGTCCTAGCACTTGGGAGGCAGAGACAGTTGGATTTCTGAGTTCGAGGCCAGCCTGGTCTACAGAGTGAGTTCCAGGACAGTCAGAGCTATACAGAGAAATCCTGTCTCAAAAACCAACCAACCAACCAATCAACCAACCAACCAGACAAACAAACAAACAAAATCCAGGAATAGGGCATTTTCTCAATTAGTGATTGATGGGAGAAGGCCTAGGCTATTGTGGGTGGTGCCATCCCTGGGCTGGTGGCCCAGGATTCTAGAAGAAAGCAGGATGAGCAAGCCATGAAAACAAGCCAATAAGCAGCATCCCTCCATGGGCTCTGCATCAGCTCCTGCCTCCAAGTTCCTGTTCAGACGTTCTTCAATGATGAGCAGCAATGTGGAATAAGCCAAACAAACCCTTTACTCCCCAGTGTGCTTCTTGGTCAAGGTGTTTCATCGCAGCAATAGAAATTCTCACTAAGTCACATCGGCGATAGTAGTAATTATGTAGATCTTTAAGCATGTTTTGGCTGTTCCTTTAAGTAACAGATTTACAGAGCCATGCGTAATGGGGCTCTCCTTTAATCCAGCATTTGGGAGGAGCTCTGTGTTTGAGAAAGAGAAACCACTAACGGATACAAAGAGTTCAGAAAAGAAAACAACAGTGCCCTCAGCTCCACTGAGCACTCTGGGTCAACTTCAAACCATGCATATGTGTATGTGTGCAGCCCAGAGTACAAACTCAGGTGTCAGTTCTTTTTTTGAGACAGAGTCTGTCAATGTCTTGGGAATTAGCAAACTGGCTAGGTTGGCTGGCCAGCCAGCAAGCCCCAGGAACACAGCTGTCTCTCTCCCTTTCCAGCACTGGGATTACAAGTACACGGCACCGGCACCGCATACATACTTTTGTTTTTAAAGATATGGATTTGGGGGAATCAAACTCACTGAGGTCCTTGAACTTTACTAACTGAGCTACATTCCCAGTCTGCTCTCCCGAATCTGCAACAGTCTGAGAGGCACACTTGAAACTTTTCAGCCCATATGTCCTGCAAGGCCCCCAGTCACGGCCCTTAAAGCTGTTTTTAGGATACTTAAGGCAACACCTTCACTAGGGCAATGAAGAGAACACAGCATTGTAGAGGCCATTTGAGAGAAAAGGCAGAAAGGAGTTTCTGCTTATTTTCTGCTAACCAAAACATTAAAGTAAAAAATGTCCTACTTAGTATAATGATGTCACAATATACTCTATAATTTCAAACCTGCCAACCATGTACACTGTTGCTTTTCAAATTCTTTCTTTAAATAAGTGGCATTAACAGTCACACTAGCTACTGAGACCATCTGACAGACCTGAAGAGTCAAAGCAACACAGGAAAGAAGTCTGGTTGTTGACCACACTTCTGGGGGTTAACAGATGCTGTACATACCAAGTCGAGGCATAACAGCTCCCAGAAACTGCTCATCTTCTTGGAAGTGGTTCTCTTGTAAAGATTCCAGCAATTTCTGCAAGACATCTTGGGGCACTTTGCAGCCTGTGCCTTTCAGTTCAGTAAACCTGGTTAGCCGGAAGCTCTTGTCCAATTCGTAAGTTTCCGGGTTAAAGGACTCCCGAGTAGACATGGTTCTGCGGCTGCACTCTCTTCACAGTTCAGCCCCTCCCCTCCCTCGATCCACTGGGCTTTCTACTTGTGATCCACCTAGGTACCACCAAAACATTAAAAAAAAAAAAAATGCCATTGTTAAGACTCTGAACTGGTATTTGTCAAGAATCAAGTGAATGAATACACACCAGAGAAACATACATGGGACAGGATTGCCTAGACCACAGGGAAATACTTTGTTAAGTTAGGGTAAACTGTAATCACAGATAAGGTAAGCTCCCATGACACCTGCCACCTGGGCAGTAAACTCTCTGAAGTTCCTCTAGGGTGCAGAGCTAAGAGAAAGAGAAACCACTTTCTCTACTACTATATAACTACTGGTATTCACTATGTGTCAGCCTAAAAGTTCTATGCGCTTTAGAAAGCAAAGATCCTAGCTACAGTGACTTTTCTGGAAAAACCTCTGGCTGTCTTTTGCTCTCTCACAGAGAAAAATAAAATAGCCACCAGAAAACTGTAAAAAGGGGGACACAAATGCATCTCATGCAATTTTTTTTTAAATTGAGACAGGGTCCCTCTGCATAATTTTGACTGTCCCGGAATTCATTCTGTAGACCAGAATGGCCTCATAGAGATGTTCCTGCCTTTGCCTCCTGTGTGCTGGGATTAAAGGTGTTTACCACCATTCCCTGTGAAATTCTTCAAGATACTAAATCCTAATTTAAAAAACAAGTCTCCCTCTGAACCAGACACCACAGCATCAAACTATGGGAGAAGTCACTGAAGGACAGACACTACTTAAAAACAAAACAACAAAAACCCAAAGGCTTCCCATGGCTGTAAAACACAGTAACAGTTCAAGAGAGTGCTTGCAAAGTTCTCTGATGTTTTTAACATTCCTAGAAAGCAAACATCCTGCCTAACAAACCAGTACACTCATCATTGACAAAACACACTACTGTTCATCACTAACTCATTACAAAAAGAAACAGTATCAGAGGAGATCACTAGTGTTACGGTACTGGGTACCACACACTGCATTTCTGCACAAGCTCTTCTGGTTGCAGCCTTCCATTTAATTCAAAACTCAGTAAGTGCTCCCGGGTTTACAAACTTTCTGACTGATGCTTTATTGGGCATAGGATTACAGACACCCTAAGTTTTAGAGTCGGCTTCCCCTATAAAATTTATGATTGAGAACATAATTCCCATTTATAGAGTTTTCCATTCCCCAGAAAGCACATCACTTCATTTAACTAAATTTCACAAAGCCCAAATTTGGGCAGTAATCCAAACCCGTCGTCACAAACATGACATGAGCAATGATTTCAGCGGGAAACTACAGACACGGATTTCACGCATTTTCATAGAAACCAAACTTCTCTAAAGGGCAGTGCGAGCCAAGCAAGTTTCCGAGTTGGGAATTCTGAAGCCATTTAACAGATTGGAAAAAGTGCGAATTACAATTCAACTTCGAAGGAAGGTTTGGAACAGCACATCCCCTCGAAAAAAGTGTCTGCTTCACCTCTACCTGGTACAAAACGGGAAAACTATCTTTCATAAAGAGTTTATTTTCCTACTTCCAATCCTTATGGCCTCAACCCAAAGGCTCTGAAGAGCTTTTTTTTCACGTTATTTTCCCTACACTTTCTGGTTAGGAAAGTTTAAAAACGCCTTACATCAAGAAAACTCAGCAGTTCAAAAACTCCCAAGTGCAAGTCACACCACTTGACCTCAAAGAAAGCTCAAGCTATTTGAAAAGGATGAAATTTGGGGGTGTGCTTTGAACGGAGGAGAGAGTACAGCCGACCTCGAAGCCACATGTTTACACCTTTAAAACAATGACATGAATATTTAAAGACCGCGTTTAACCCCTTCGCTCCCGCGCGCGGGGCGGGCTCCGGCAGCCGGGTGCGGTGGGGTAGCACACCTACCTCCCCCCCGCCCCCAGGCCCCGCGTCTGCTCACAGGCCCGGGCGCCGCGGCGTGTGCGCCGGAACCCCGCGCCCTCCATGGGGTCGGGCGCGAGGATGCCACTCAGGGGACACCTTAAGTCTCAGGCTGCTGCCTTTAAAGGCACGGCGGGCGCGGGCCGCCGCGTTCTTTGTACAGCGCCGCGCCGCGGGCAGGCCGCCGGCAGGGCCATGCCGCACCACAGGCCCCGCGTCGCCGCTGCCGCGGTGACTGTCGCCGGCGGGGACCGGAGGGACGCGAGGGCGGAGTGGGGGCGGGGAGGCCCCCGGCGCAGCGCCAGGACACCGGGCGGCTAAGGCGGAGCGCGCGCGCGCGGGGCTCCCCGTCCGCGCCGCCACACAAAAATGTCGGCGGGCGAAAAGATTAACCCCTGCGTGGCCGCCGCCGCCCTCCCCCTCCGCTCCTCCCTCCTAACCCCGGCCCCGCGTGCCGCGGCGGCGACGGCGGAGGAGGCAGCGGCGCGGGCGGCGCTTCTTTTTTAAAGCGGCCCCACCAAACCCTGGGCTCGGCCCCTCTCCAGGCAGGGCGCGCGAAGGGCTCCGGTGCACGGCTCCCCGGTCGTCCCGGGCGGCCCGGAGGGGGATTGCAACGGCCGCGCCGGGCCTGCGGCCCGATATTCCCCTTTAAGCCTGCTGTCTCGCCCCCCCTCGCCAGGCCCGCCGCTTACCGGCTCGCTTTGCGCCCTCCGCCTCCTCCCGAAAACGGGCCGCGGCGCTCCCACAATGCACCGGGCGCGCCGGGCTCCCTTAAGCGTCGCCTGAATAAAAATGCTGCTCCCGGTGGCGGCGGCACGGCCCCGCGCTTGGACGCCGCGTGGAGCTCGGCCTAGGCTGGGCGCGGCCCTCCGGGAACCGGACCGCCGCGCTCCCGCCGGCCGGGCGCGCGAGGGTCCCTTTAAGAGCGGCCACCTCCCTTTAAGGCGGCGGGCCGGTGGCCGGAGCGGCTCCGTGTTGCTGGTGGCAGTGGCGGCGGCGGTGGTGGTGGCTGCGTGCGGCCCGGGAAGGGGGCGGGGGCGCTGTGCAGAGGCCCGAGCGCGGCAATGATTGGTCTCGGGGGAGGGGTGGGGGGTTGCAAACCCAAGGAACGGTGGCATCCGTTGCATGATGCAAAAGAAAAAAAAAAAAAAGGGGGTAGATTGATTTCAAAAGTTGCGAGGAGCACTGGCAGCAACCTTGAGTGATGGGGCCCACCTACTTTCGCATCCCTCTGTCCCGCGAGAAGGGACCAAAGTGGTTTTGTTTTTTGTTTTGTTTTTTGCACAACCTGGCCCGGTGCGACTCCCGCATCACCCACGGGACGCAATACCTGCTCCCAGATCTCTGCTGCAACGAGACAGTGACCGTGGGAACAATTTGCAGAGGCGTTCAGGAGCCAAGGAGTCCTCAGCCCCCAGTGAGACATTTGAAAACCCAACTTAACCCCGCGCTCCATTCTCAGTGACTCCCATCTTTTCTTCATTCTATTGTTTAAGCGTAGCTCCGCGTTTCATTGGAGTACCAGTGAAATATGCAAATGTCCTGTGAAGTTTCTTGAATCTTTGAAACGCATTTGAGACGCTGGGGGTGGGGAGTTTATTTGCTCAGTAATATCATTTGTTCTAACCATGTCCAAGTAAACACGGCAGACTAATCCTGTGTGCTTGAATTGACATTGGTGATGCGGTTTCACTTCATGAAGTAACTTCAGATTTCCGACTTTGTAATGCATTGCTGGTGCAGAGTGTGTCCATTCGAAGGATTTCCCTGGAAAGCTGAGCAGAGCTAACTTGGTTTGGAATAGGTTCTCAATATTTTCTCGATTTGGTGATAGCCGAACTGGGCTTTTATGACTGTTTTTAGGTTTGAACACCACGCGAATGTCCTTTTCATTCCTGAAATTGCTGTTTACCAGTTTCTTAGGATTGGGATCTAGGATGTAGAGTGTGGCCAGATGGACACAGGCGCCTCCTGTCTTTGTGCCTTTTCTCCACAATACGTTTGGGAGAATACAGTAGCACCTGGGCTCCTTAGCATCAGACTTCAGACATCGATTGATTTATTGTTGATGAACATGTAGTTTCCTGTGAGTGGTCTGGAGAGGACACACTCACAGTCTCACCAGATACCACACCAGGACTCCAAAACCAGAGGGAAAAGGTTATTAAAGATACCTTTGTCCCTCTCAGCCTTTAAAATTTGATTTTGCATTTTAAACAATGTGACTTTTTTTTTTTTTTGTCTCTCACTTAGTTAAAAATAAGACTTCACAATGAGGAAAAAAAAGTTTTTTGATGTGGATGACACAGAAGGACCCCATGTCCAGATTTGTGTGCCCCTCCAAGGAGTCTTAGCTCTTTGTTGATGTTGAAGAATGCTCTTTCTCAGTGGTGATGAAGAAATAATGCCCTGGGTTAGGGGGTTATTGTTTTAATGAAACTGTATTAAGCCTGCATGTGTGCTTGAACTGGAAGCATGGGGAGCAGCCAAAGGGAAGGATTTGGTGCGATTTAATGTGTTCCAAAAAGAGGGGAGCATCAGATCCCCCAATTTTTAATTTTGGGAACTGAATGACCAGTGATTGATGCTTCTGATACTGGATCTACTGGGAAGCTAACAAGTTTTGTAATAACTTCAACCTTCAAGATGCTAAGCTTTGTACCTGCTGGATACTCCAGGTAACTGGGAAAGCAGTTTGGAGTCTTGAGATGCAAATCTCTGTACCATCCACTTGTAAATGGTACCCTAAGCCTCAGAGAGAGGTAGGATTAACCCAGAGGGAGATCTTGGACAGAGCACTGCATCCACGGAAATGCAGGGCTTGGGTGAACAAGGCTCTTCCCTGCCTGTAAGATAACAAGTATTTCCAAGCTTACCCTTTTGTCCCTAGCCACCGGCTGGAGGTCTTCAGCAGCTCTGAAAACAATTCCCTGCCTCTCTCAAGTTCTGGGCATGGAACCCAGGGCCTCAGACATGCTAGCCAAGAGTTCTACCACTGAACTCTACACTCCAACTCAAACAGTTCTCTGCAGTGTAGGCTGCAGGGTCTTGGAGCCACAGATGTCTTGATTTAGTGGGAGGCATTGCACTTTTGAGGCTAGCTAATCCAGTGGACCATTGTCCCATCTTACTGTGACCTTTTCGTGTGCATTGCTTTACTACGGAACTCCCTCTAGACAGCTCTTCTGCCTACCTGTCCTTCTGGAGGGCTCACCTGAAAGGGCCTCAGAACACCATTCCAGGGAGCCACCTCCCTAAAAGCCCCAGGTTCCACTGACTCCGTCTGAGACAGAACTCTTCTGGCTTGTACGATGATGCTGAGGCTTATAAGAATTTACTAGCTCCCTTGAAATATTCCATCCGGCAGGCACAGTGAGTTGTAGCCACCCATCCTCCCAAAAGATATGTCCAAGCCACACCATATCACCACAGGATGTGTGATTGTGGCCTTATGTAGAAACAGGGCTAGCTGGAGTTTCACTTACTGGTGTAGTGACCATCTAGCATGTGAGAAGCTCTGGGTTGCATCTCTAGCATTGCCAAAACAGCAGTGTGGGGGTCTTTGCAAATGACTTAAGTGATCATTAAAAATGACAAGATAAATACAGATGGGTCTTAATCTAATGGCTGGTGGTGTTCTAAGGCATAGGAGTCAGGACTGGGGAGATGGTTCAGTGGGTACAAGTGTTTGCTAGGCACGTCTGATAACCTGGGTTTGAATCCCCCAGTCCATATAAAAATCCACTTAATGCACATAAAAGCTGCACGGCTATGAGGAGATGGGAGGCAGCCAGCCTGGCTTTCCTAGCAGTGAAGAGCTCTTGTCTCAAGTAAGGTAGAAAGGCAAGGACTGACGCCTAAGGTTATCCTCTAGCTTATCACATGTGTAACATGGCACGCACGCACACAGGCACCTACACAAACACACACCAAAAGGAAAAAAAAGCAAGGCAGACACGTTGGTGCAAAGCTGGAAACCCAGCACTTGTGAAGCAGAGGCAGGAAGATCATGAGCTTGAGAGGCCAATCTGGGCTACACTGACATGAAGACAGTGGCCAGGGATAGAGACTGACACAGCCATGAGGGAGCACCCCAAGGATAGCCTGCAAACACTGGCTCCACCACAGACTTCCCATTGCAGGCTGAGGACTTTCTCATGATTGTTTAGGGAACTTGACTCAGGGAAAACTAGATCCCTGGCTTCCACACAAAATCATTTCAGGAGTGGACAGGAGGAAAATTGGAGTGTAACAGAAAAGATCCCCAAAGCATGAGTGTGGACTTCTCAAGAGTGGTGGCCTATTAAATGGCATTTTAAACATGGATCTTAAGTGGAGATAGGGGAATTAAGAGAGGTGCTCTGGGAGTGAAGAGAACTCGCCCAAGTGTGTGTGTGGGCTCCTCAAGGGAGAGTAGCAATTAAGTGTCTTAGCAATAGACTTATGTATCTTTTTAGTGACTTTCAAGGAACGTCTCAGAGGGTTGCTAAGAAACCTTTTCCTTTTTCTCTCTGCTGCGCGATATTCTAGGGTAGGTCCAGTGGTGCCTGGATGGGATTATAATCTGATGTGGTCAAGCTAGGCATCATTAGAGTTGCGCTCAGGGATTAGGACATCTCCCTTTACTGTAAAGGGGTTTTCAGGCAAGATTCTAAGAAAACCACAGCTCTGCAACTGGGAAGGGAGAAAGGAATTAAGTAAATGTTGACTATGTTAAATTTCTTTTTAAAGATTTCAGTTGCGTGTCTGTGGGGGTAGGGGTGTGTGTGAGTGCTAGTACATGAAGAAGCTGCAGGTGTCAAAGCTGAGGTAACAGACACTTGAGAACTACCCAACAGGGATGCTGTGAACTGAACTCTGGTCCTCTTCAAGAGCATGAAGTCCTAACTGCTGGGCCACCACACCAGACCCACGTTCTTTTTTTTAGCTGAGATAGGGTGTCACAATGCAGTTCTGGCTCACCTGGAGCTCATGTGGACCACATTGCCTCTGCCTCCTGGATGCTGTTGTGCTGGCATTCTTAACTAGGGGCAGTTTCACCCAGGCTCCTCTCCTCTTCCACAGACCCCTGGTTTTTCTCCTTCTATTCTGTCCCATATTGACACCTAACTTTAAGTTAACAGCCTTCAGAAACCTGAGACTGGATCCATACCACTTTTAAAGTGCCCAGTCTTGGGGTTGAGAGATGGCTTAGAGCTAAACAATGCGTACTGCTCTAGCGGCTGCCTGCTGGCCATGGCAGGCAGCGCAGTCATTGGGAACTCTAATGCCAAAGGTATCCAAGGTCTCTGACTGGTGAAGGGGGGGGGGGGGGAGGAAGGGCACGTCTGCTCCTAGGTATGGTGGAAGAGAAAGCTTACTGTAGTCAGGAAGGAGAGCATAGTCAAAAGTGGACCTGACGCTGAGCCTTGTGAGGAGAAGGGGGAGGGCAAGAAAGAGGTAGGTCTTAGAGAGAGGAACCAGGTGCAGCTGCTAAGAGGGTAAAGGGTAAAAAAGAAGGGAGGGGGAGGGGTAACTAAATGGTAACGAAAATAGCTGGATTATACAGGGAAGAGCCACTGGGGGAAAGGACATTCCAGCCCCTGTGCTGGAGAGAGAGAGAGCGCGCACACACAGGACATGCCAACTACACTCTGTAACAAGTAGGGACTGAAGGATGCTGGGAGAACCTGGCAGCCAAGTCTACCTTGATATGTTAAACAGACCCCTCAGCCATTGGTCCTAGGGTTTGGAACTTAATATTCTGCACCTCTGCTCTTGTACACACCCCACCCACACACAGACACATCTTCTAGCCCTCCACTCATGTAACACACCCCCACACACACACACAGACACATCTTCTAGCCCTCCACTCATGTACACATACCTCCACACAGACACATCTTCTAGCCCTCCACTCATGTACACATACCTCCACACAGACACATCTTCTAGCCCTCCACTCATGTACACATACCTCCACACAGACACATCTTCTAGCCCTCCACTCATGTACACATACCTCCACACAGACACATCTAGCCCTCTTGCAGTAGTTCACCTTTGTTTAGAACCTACTACAGTAGAAGATGTGCCCCTTTATAAAGCTCTTTAGGAGCTGGGCCTTTTCCTTTTATGGGAGAAGGATGTGCCAAGGCGGAGGCAATCATTTGCAAGCTTACCTTCTTAGTTAACAGTCCCACAAGGTGAATCTCACAGGAGAATTGGGGACAAGAGGGATACTTGGGGCCTGAACCCAGAAATTTTAAGTGGGCAAAAAGAAACAAGGAAGGGAGAAAGCCCAAAGGGATGCTAATCCAGGGCTAACCAAGGAGGGTAACTGGGATTCAGCCTTGTTGAGCTCTTTAAGACACCATAGGGAACATTCCTGATGCCCTAGAGAGAAAGGTATGACGTAAGTGTTGTTGACTGTTGAAATAGCGCTCCATCAAGGACACTAATGTCCCAGTCTCCAGAAGAATGCATATGGTATGTCACAAGGAAAGAAAAATTTATGGTCCGGATGGAATGACATATACTAATTGGTTGAGCTTTAAATAGAGCAATTATCCTGTGTTATTGGGGCAGACCAGATTATAGGGATAACTTCAAATTTCCTTAAGATCATAAGAGATGTGGCACAGGCCTGTAATCCCAAATACTCAGAAAGTTGAAGCAGGAGGATTGCATAACCAAAAGCAACGTGGAGAGGAAAGGGTTTATTTCATCGTACATGTTATGGTCCATGATGAAGAGAGTCAAGGCAGGAACCTGGAGGCAGGAGCTGATACAGAGGTCATGGAGGGACCATGCTTACTGGCTTGCTTACCTGTTCTTGCTCAACCTGTCGTCCCCTGCCCCCTTTGAATTGTTAATTGAAAATAATTTTTATACAATATACTCTGATCATAGTCTCCTCTCCCAGATTCTCTCCACCCATCCAATCAATGCCTTCTTTTCTTCTCCCTTTATAAAAGAACTGGCAAATAAACCGAATTAAACAAAAAAAAAAAAAAAACGAAGGACAATGAAAAAGCACCAAGAACACACATTGCCATAGAGCCCACACAAACACACTGCAAATACATCACAGACTTACAATAAAAACAAATATACATATGCACAACAATGATACAACAACACACATCACATAAACAACACACCTACACCATACACATAATACACACATACACACATACAGCACATATATATACCTACACATGCACATATTATACACAACATAACACATACAACACTCAAAAAATACAAAATCAGAACCCATGATAATAAGCAAAAGACAGTAAGTAAAAAAAAAATACCAAACAAAGCAATTAAACCACTCCCCATGCAATCCCTACAACCCCAAAACATTGTATGGTAAAAGAAATTAGCCATCTACATCTAAGATGGACCATCCCATCCTGCCCCGTGAGACTCTGTGAGAACCATATGTTCTTGCAGTGGTTATCAGTTAGAAGAGAACTTCCTGGTTAGGGTGGCCGTGCCATTTCGTCTCTTGCACTGGCACCTATCTACTTGGACGTGCAGGCCCTTGGTGTGGTAGCACAGTCTCTTCGTTCTTATGTGCCCTTCAACCTTCCTTGCCTCCTTTCCTCCCCTTTTGATAACTCCCTTTGGCCCTGAGGGTCTAAACCATAGGCTGCCCTTTTCGTCCCCTGGTTTCGAAACACCCTGCCCTTCAGGTAAATGACGATAGAGGTCCAGCCCCATGGTGGGAACTAAAACACCAGGAAAGAGAGAGAAAGCAAAAAAGGAAAAGAGAGAAAAAGAGAGAGAGAGAAAAAACGGACTGGCAGAAGATGAGCAGAGTAGTGGGTGCTTGTTTCTGGCTATTGCCTGCTCTAGGAAATCATTAAGTAAAATTTAGCTCCAACAAGTTCCAGAGTACAGAAGTTCATTGTTTTTCAAACAAAGGTGAAGCTGTTTATTCATTGTCCTGGCTTCCTACCTTGAACCGAGGCACCCTTTACCCTTTCCCCTAAGATAGGCTATCTTTCTTTTATTCTGGCCAGGGCCACTGGAGATAAGAAATTACAAACTATCCATCCTGTGCTCAGGTACTGTCCTTGGCATTTACTCAGTGGTGTGCTAGCTTTATGGTGGAGACAGTTCCAGAGAGACCTGGCTTCTGAGTCTCCAGAATTGACCCTTAACTGATAAGATGCAAGATGAGGGCTGGCCAAGATGGCACAGGCTTGTAATCCAAGAGACTGAGGCAGGAGGATCATGAGTTTGAGTCCTGTATAGTGAGTTCCAGAGTAGTTTGCATACAAAGTAAGATCCTGTCTCAAAACAAAATAGAACAAAACACAAAACAAACAAATCACCCAAGACAAACAAGAATGTAAGCTGAGGGTAATGACGGTGACAGAAGAAAAGGAAAGACAATTTATCCACACTGCTCAGAGCACTCAGAGCCAGGACACAGACAACACACACAACTCCTTTCCTGGGTGTCCTCCAGCCTTGACCTTCTTGGCTAGAGATTCTCTGAACACAGCACCTTCCTGTGTTCTTCACGGCACCCTGCAAGACGTCTGTAGTACTGTTTTTCCTTCCTGGACAGTGAGGTTTCCACCTCCTTGCTTGGTAGGGTGATCCAAGTGACGGATGGGTGGTCGTATGCAGGACCCTGCAGATCTCTTTTCACCTTCAGAGTAAGTGATTCGTGCATGGGGTAGGTGCGGCCTGACTCTTGGCTGCAGGTGACCCCTCAAGACCTGGCGTATTGTTGATGCTACCTTTCTGATGATGTGTCCCAACATTCCTTGCTGTGTCTCCTAACGTAAGTCTTTGCCTCACGTAAGTCTTTGCCTCCACTCTCTACCCTAGCCTAGTGTTACTCATGCTAGGCACAGCTTGGATAATGCTGCACCCCCTCCTGAATACCTGGGGCCTTTGTTTATGGAAACAAGATCCTTACTTGTGAACCCAACATGTTTTTTTTTTTTTTTTGGTTTTTCGAGACAGGGTTTCTCTGTGTAGCCCTGGCTGTCCTGGAACTCACTCTGTAGACCAGGCTGGCCTCGAACTCAGAAATCTGCCTGCCTCTGCCTCCCAAGTGCTGGGATTAAAGGCGTGCGCCACCACTGCCCGGCTACTGGTCTCTGCATGGGCCGGGAATCGAACCTGGGCCTCCCGCGTGGCAGGCGAGAATTCTACCACTGAACCACCCATGCCCAACTTGTTAAACAAGTGGTGGAATAAGCGGCAGTCTACTACAGTCAAGCTCTGGGCAAGATGCTAAGACCCTCAGGGCTGATGAAATTCCTGGGAGAGCCCCAGGTGTTTACACATTCCCCCAACTTAAGGCCATTGATGCCTTACATTAAAGCTCATTACACAGTTGCCCCAAGCATCAGAGACTCTTGTTCTTATCCTTGAAATGAAGATGACAAACACCAGAATTTATAGAGGTCAAGAACAGCTAGTGTCTCTACCTATTTTGATCTTTAATTAAGTTGATTTAGCCTGTGTGTGTGTTGTGTATTGTATGATAAAACTTTTCCTGGAGAGACAAAACACATTTGTCTTCTCATCTCAGATAAGGGAGCCATGACAGACCAAAGTGCAGATACCACCAAAGTCCAACTTGGTGAACCAATAAATTTTATTGGGACAAAGACAACTGTCTCACCAAAGCGCAGTCCAGGATGGGTGACAGCTTATATAAATTGGGAAACCTGGATCATACTGCCCAGCTACAGACAGCTAAACAGGTTGGAGGGTGTCCTTCCCGGTGCCTTAGTTGGTCTAAATCTCCTCTAGGCAGTTCTTTCTGAGAGTCTTTACAAGTGGGCTCTGCTTACCCCGGCAGGGAGGGGCCTAATGAATCTGGTCAGTTTCAGGGAGTTCCTGAAGCTGTTTTTGTGTTGTTTACCTTCCTTCTTAAGGAGGGCCTCCTACAGGATTGAATGTTTTAATCTAGAGGAGAATTACACAGCAGTGTGTGTGAATGGTGTATATGCATATGTATCTCATGTACATGCATGTATATATGTGTGTGTGGGGGGTGCCATGCTCATGAACAGTTGCCAAAGGAGGCTCTTGAGTGTTGTGGTTTGGTATTCTGTCTTATCCTTTTAAGACAGGGTGTCTCACTGAACTGGCATCTAAGCTTATAGACAGTCAACTCCATCAGTCTTCCTATTTCATCTGCTACAGTGCCAGGGTTGCAGGTGCATATGAAGTCATGCTTTTCTGTGGGTGCTGGGGACCTCAACTTAAGCCCTTATGTTCACACAGCAAGCACCCTTCCCCACTGAGCCATCCTCTGCCTCTTATTTAGATTTATGATACAGGGTCTCATGTAGTGCAGGCTGGCCTCAAACTCACTATGTAACTGAGGCAGGTTTTGATCTTCCTGCCTCTACCTCTGGTGTGCTGGCATTACAGATGTGCACCAATGTGCCTGTGTGAGCTTTAATTTTAAAAATGGGAAATGCTAACACTAGTGCATTTATTATCTTATCAGATGAATGGATAAAGAAAAGCGGCATTCAGACACACAGTGAAATCTTATGCACACCGCACCCACACCCCTACCACGAGTTCAGTGTTTCAAGATGGATAGAACAAAGGTTGTTGAGTGAAGTAAGTCAGGCACAGAAAGACAAGTACTGTCTGCTCTTATTCGTCTGGAGTCTAAAACCCAGATCCCACAGGAGAGAGGAGAATCGGATTACAGAGGCTAGGAAGAGAGGGAGAAACTGAATGACAAATAGAGAAATTGAGTCAGGTGGGAGGACTAGCTTCTAGAGTTCTCTACTACACTGTGCTGTGGCACACAGTGATTTATTATGTATCTCAAAGCAAACAAGCAGAGGAACCGTTGCAAGTTCCCAGCACAAAGAAATACTAATTACCCCAATTTGGTGGTTACACAATGAATACATGTATCTAGTTAGCACCTTTCCACAATAAATGTATATAATTATGTGTCAGCTACAAGTAAAACAGAGCAGCCAAATGTATACATTTAATAACATTAGGCTCTTTGTATGAATGCCCCTAGAACTCTGTAATGCAACTGTGCTAGTTTCTGGGAAATTAGGAACTTCATAAGAAAAGTTCGTCTTTATGCTTTTAAAATTGGAGCTATGACCTCAAGGGAAGGAGACATAGGTCTGTCTTCTTCTTCTTCTTTTTTTTTTTTTTTTTAGCTCTTCTTCTTTCCTTTCTCCTTTCTTCTCTCCCTTTCTTCTTTCTTTCCTGATTCTTCCTCCCTCCCTTTTCCTCCCTCCCTTCCTTCTTTCCTCTCTCTCCCTCTTCTCCTTCACAATACAGCAGAGTGGCATCTCTCCTTTCAACCTGTGCTATGTTGCCTAGCCTAGCCTCAAACTCAGCATCCACCTGCCGTGGCCTCTTACAGGCTGGGACCTGAAATGTTTGTCACTGTGCCTCATTAAAGAAAATATAAGAAGCCCAAACCAGAAAGGGAAATATTAATAATTTTGACACTACTAAAGCTTCTGTGTGATAAAAAAGATTCAATCCGCACAAAAAGACAAGCCACAGACTAGCAGTAGGTACGTGTGTTGTTGCTGTGCTGTGGAGAAGTAAGTTAGCAGAGAAACACTCTTCAGAATATGTGAAGAACTCTATAAAGCAATAAAAAAGAATTGGAAAAAAATAGCAAAAATATAAGTAGGGAGTTTACAGAAGAGGGAAGCTGAATGGGTTGCATGAGAAGATTTTCAATCTCATCATAATCCAGAGAATGCAAATTAAAATAAGATGCCTACTTTATATTTAGCACATTGGCAAATACTGAAAGTTTAGTGAGAGTTATTATCTATCTATCCATCCATCTATCTATTATCTATCATCTATCTGTCCATCTGTCTATCATTCTGTCTGTGAGTTCTGACTAAATGTTGCCAGGAGGGGGAATCTTGGCATTCTGCATTCTCTTTCTTCTTCTTCTCCTTCTTCTTCTTCTTCTTCTTCTTCTTCTTCTTCTTCTTCTTCTTCTTCTCTCTCTCTCTCTCTCTCTCTCTCTCTCTCTCTCTCTCTCTCTTTCTCTCTCTCTCTCCAGCCCTCTTTCTCTCATATGCTTTAAAAAAATCTTTATTTATGTATTCAAGGTATACTGTCACTCTCTTCAGACATATCAGAAGAGGGTAACAGATCCCATTACAGAGGGTTGTGAGCCACCATACGGTTGCTGGGAATTGAACTCAGGACCTTGGGAAGAGCAGTCACTGCTCTTAACCTCTGAGCCATCTCTCCAGCCCCTCTCAGATGCTTTCTTAGTTTTGTTTTTATAGATGTATGAGTGTGTGGGGTATGTGTACCCAGGCCTGCATCTTCAGAGGCCTGAAGAAGACAAGGGGTATCCTGCTCTCTCATTGACCCTGGAGCTAAGCTGGCAAGAGCTTGGAGTTCTCTGATTGGAGCTCACTTCCCCTAATGTGCATTTGGATGCTGCCAGGGAACCGAGAAGCTGTCCACGCCCTCTCACCCATGGGCAGCTTTTCTGGGTCCATGCACGCACAAAAGAGTGTGTAATGTATATAAGAATTAAAAATAAAACTCCATCAAGAAGTGCCTATAATCCCTGCACTTAGGAGGCTGAGACAGGCTTTGATTCAAAAGAGAAAAAGGAAAAAGAAAAGAAGGAAGAAGGAAGGAACACAGAAAAATGGAGTATGTGGGGAGGTCACTGTTGCTGGCTTCTTATGCAGGTAAGGGCAAGGCTTCTGGAGGCTGGGAGATATGGATTCGTCCCTGGGGCCTTCAGAAAGGAGCTGCCTACATTTTGATTTTAACCCTGTCTCTGTTACATGGCATCTGCTACTAGCGTGTGTGTCACACGCGCACGTAGATGCACATGTTTGTACAGGTGCACATGCAGGTGACCGGAGGTAAATCTCTCCCGTCAATCCTCAGGAATTGACCCCTTGTTTGTGAGACTCTGTTTCTCATTCGTGGAGTTTGGTAACTGATTGGCCAGCCAGCCCCAGGGGTCCACCTGTATCCACCCTCCCTGTGCTGGGCCACCCACCGGTTCTTTGTTTTTGTTGTTTTTAATGTGGGTTCTGGGCCTTGAACTCGGGTCCTGGTATGGTTTTAAAGCAAGCACTTAATGGACTGAGTTATCATCTCTCTAGGGCTTCTAGTGAAGTGTTTCTGAGCAAGTTTTACCTAAATAGTCTTTGGAGGACTTTTTGTCTTCCAGATGCCTGCCTAAATGCTGGATACTATAGTAAAGAAAACTGTCTGGGACCTTTGATGTCCTCTTTCTCTCCTCATAAAAAGCTACCTGGAACAATCAATCACCTTAAAGGTGATTATGTGCGGCAATGGTTCCTCCCTGCTTGCTTGGCTCTGTTGCTTTGGGCTGTGCATTGTGACTGGGAGCATGGTGAGCAAAGCTGCCTAACTCAGGGTTATCTGGGAATGAGAGAGGGAGGGAGGAAAGAGAGGAGGACAGGAGAGTGGGGGAGGGGTTACAGTGTCTTCTTTGACATTCCTGTGTGATACAGTCAGACTCATCTCCGATCCATTAGTACCACTGACTGGGAACCAAGTCTTTTAGCCTTTGGGCACAATTATCCAAACTATACTAGCCTTAGCCTTGGGGCACATTCTCCTGCAAAGACTTTCAAAGGCCAGTCCCTTGACAGACAGTGGTAGTAGCCATGCCTGCTTTTAATCCCAGCACTTGGAAGGCAGAGGTAGATGGATCTCTGTGAGTTCAAGGCCAGCCTGATCTACCAAGCAAGTTCCAGAACAGTCAAGGCTAGACAGAGAAACCCTGTCTCAGAAAACCAAAAACCAAAACAAACAAACAAAAAAAGGCCAGTCCCTAAACTGTCTGCATCTGGTCTCCAGCCCTAGAATTTGGTGGGTAAGCATATTTGGGGTCCTACTGAACTCACCTGTTGACTGACTGGAAGGAGAGCCATCCGTGTTGTGGTAACCCATCTGAGGGCGTTCAGGTGCACAGTCTAGGGACCTCTGCTCTTCTCACCTACCTCAAGGAGCTGCTCATCCCATCAAAGGTTGCTGCAGGGGTCACAAATGAAATTCTTTTTAGATTCTTACATATTGCTCATTCAGTAGGGTCATAGGGACAGCCCTATGCTATAGGACAGGGTCATGTCACTAAAGGAAAACCCTAGCTGTGGTATTAACTGCCCTACCGGGTTCGGAGCTCCGATTTGGATAGATCTGATTGTTTCCTCTTGGAAGCCCAGGTCTCTTTGGCAGCCTTTGTGGACACTCCTCAAGCTGCCTGCACTGCCAACCACTGAGCAGTTTATACTCAGAGGTACTTAGCATCCAAGGCAAAGTGGGATACAGCCCAACTCCTAAAGTGTGGGGGGAGGGGTGAGATGCTCTGGCCTGTTATAAAACACTCAGAATCTCTGCCCAAGCAAAACAACTATTTAGTTTTTATGGTGTGTGTGTGTGTGTGTGTGTGTGTATGTCCACATGGGGGATCTGCATGTATGTGTGTGTGTGTGCATGCATGGGGAGGCCAGACCATGCCTTGAGTGTCATTCTCAGAAATGTCATCCACTGTCCCAGCCTGCACTGCTTCACGCTGCCCCACGTTTGGGGGCCAAGTGCTCCAGTCCGTGAGTCAGTCAATGGGGTCTAGCAAGAGAGAGAGTGGGGATGGAAGGGCAAAGAGACTCGAAGAATAGAGACAAGACAATCTGATCAAGTCCCTTTTATTGAAAGGAAATCCTGGGTATTTATACGCTTTACCACGTGCCTTGCAGCCGTGGGCAAGCAGGGGGACACAGCTGAAGACACTTTACCACTGTGCACCTTGCAGCTGGGGCCACTAAACAACAAAACAAGATATGTGAGAAAAACAAGATGTTTATCAGAGTGTGCTCAGCTGTTGTGGGCTGTTAAAAAACAAGTCTCTTGTCAGGGTATATGGCTCGAGATGTCTGAAAAGATGATAGCCGCTTTCTGCTAGGAGTTGGCTCCTAACAATCCTCCTCCTTTGAGGAATGGTCCCTCACTGGCCTGGGGCTCACTAATTAGGTTAGATGGACTGTCCGTCAAGCTTCAGAGATCTGTTTCTGCTTCCCTGGTGCTGGGCTTAATAGTGTCTGCCACCAAGCCCATCATTTTTTTTCCCATTAAATTCAGGAAGAAGTTTATTTGTGCCATAATATTTTTATTTTTTTTATTTTTGATTTTTTGAGACAGGGTTTTTCTGTGTCACCCTGGCTGTCCTGGAACTCACTCTGTAGACCAGGTTGGCCTCGATCTCAGAAATCCACCTGCCTCTGCCTCCCAAGTGCTGGGATGAAAGGCGTGTGCCACCACTGCCCGGCCATAATATTTTTATTATCATTATTTTTATTCATTCACTTTACATCCCGCTCACTGCCCCTTCTCCTGGTCACCCCATCCCACAATCTTTCCCTGTCCCCTCTTCCCTTCTCTGAGAGGGTATAGGCCCCCCAATGCCCATCACTTTTATGTGGATTTGAGGACCAAACCCATACTTTATAGGCTCACACAGTATGCTATTTACTGAGCTATCTCTCTAGTTTCCTTAGTTTGGCTTTTAAAGTCCCTGAAGACATGGCTTCCCTTTCTCTCTGCCCTTCCTGTGATTATATAAGGTCCAGGAAAAGCAGAAAGTCTACTGGCTCATAGGGGTGTGCTTGCCTGTCTCTGAGGTGTATGCTTTATTATTCTATCTTATTTTTCTTTCTTCTGTCTGGGACAGCTGCCCTGGACCACAGCTCTACTGCTCTGTCCACGGGTAGAGCTTATCGCTCTAAATTAGCCTCAGAGGCCATCTCTTCCCCTTTAGCCAGAAGTCATTGCAGAGTCTGGTCAACTTCTGGAAACTGCCATTTTTCTGTCACCTTGTCATCTATCCCAGACGTTTATCTATATCCTCATAGGCTGTGGACTTTTATGCAAACATCTTAGTCAAGATGATCCCTTTAATAACACAAAGCATATTTTCTAATGTGAGGCTACAAAAATGCATTCTTCAGAAACGTGAATGATGCAGTGCTTTGCCCTTGGGTGTCTGGAATGAGTGAAGCACGTAGCTATATCCAGGATGACCGCAGCCGTCACAGTCTAGAATTGGTGTGGTCTGGAGACAGTTCTGTTAGTGAAGAAATACAGGGAGCAGGGTGGGTCACGTTTATAGAGAAGACACTCAAGAAGCTCCAGAGGATATATAATCTCATAAATGGATGGTGTGAAGGGACAGTGTGGAGACCAGGCAGTCTTCCTTTCCCAGGGAAACATGAGTTGGGGTTACAGGATCTATATAAAGAGTCAGGGCATAACGGGCATAACGGGTGGAGTTTGAAATCCCAATACTGGCAAGGATCCCTGGGCCTCACTTGCCAGCCAGCCTACAGAATCTGGCAAGCTCAGGATGAAAGTGAGAGAGCCTGTCTCAAAAAAAAAATTAGATGGACAGTGAGGAACGACACCTGAAGTTGACCTTTGGTCTCTACATGCAGGCACACACAACATGCCAGCACACCCACGTACGTCGACACCCATACCTGCAAGTCACAGGGGTGGTTTCATGGACATCAGGGCAAAAGTGAGATTACAAACAGCACTAAGAGTGTGAGGAGTAGTGCCCTGGCCAAGGGTCATCACTACTGCAAGGTTATTTCAGAGGTGACTTGAGGTGTTCATATGCTACGGAGAACTTAGGCAACCCCCTGCCTTTCAGGGTCTCCTACAGATAACATCCGGTGGAATTTGAGACTTGGTTGTTAAACGCACTTGCTTGTCATTTGTGACATTTAGAGGGGTGATTTTTACTCTGGGGACTGTTGATGTATTTCAAATAGATTTACCCGCTTCTCCTTAAAGATAGTCTTTGTATTATTAAGCAAGCTGAGCTCTGAATTACAATTTTCCTTCCAGTGCATTTGGCGCAATTCTCACTGTGACCAGCAGATGGCAGCATAGCCAAGTGTTCAGAGTCAGGATTTGCAGTTTCTGGGGGTTGGAGCAAAGAGAAAGCAGTTCTGTGCATTCTTTCCCTCTACTGCCTATAACCTGCAAGTGTGTGTGTGTGTGTGTGTGTGTGTGTGTGTGTGTGTGTGTGTGTGTGTGTGTGTGTGTGTGTGTGTGTGTGTGTGTGTGTGTGTGTGTGTTGTTAATAGCTGAACACCTTCAAGACATCAAACATAGAGGGTGTTCCAGGCATTGCTGTGGAAACTGCCACTGCTTGCAACACCATTGTGCGGCTGCGCTCTGACTTGGCCATGAAATCTGAAAAGCTCAGCACTTTCTCTGAGCTGGTCTTGTTACCATTCTTGTAGAGAGAAAGCCTAGTATGTGGATGCACAGAAGAGATAAAATCACAAGCTAGGAAGGCATGTCTTGTGGAATGCCAGATACAGAAAACAAATTGCAAAGAAATGGGGCAAACTTCACGCTGGTATAGAAACACGGACAAGCAGGGGTTTCTGGGAAATTCTGATTTGTTTACAGTACTGAAGATTGAACCTAAGGCCTCAAGCATGCTGGTCTATGTTCCCAGTCCTCTTTTTAAATTGTGTAGTCTAGCCTCAGACTCACTCCATAGCCCAAGCAGGCCTTGAACTTGGACCTCACCCACCCTAGCCTCTAGAGTACCCAGGTCACAGACCTGCGCAACAGGCTCAGCTTCCATGCCTGTATTATGATCTTACCACTCTAAAATTAAAGAATTGTATGATACCCTTAGCATACTGTTGCCATTATTTGGTGCAATCACAGTCTATTGCTATCGCTTTGCTGCAAGAAGAATACGCTGCTTGATGTCTTCAACAATCTCTTCACTTCCATGAGATAAAGAAAGCATTCTAAGGAATCATTGCAACCTCTCCTCACAGCTGTGCGACCTCAGAGAGGGGCCCCAACCTCTTGTTTTTTGTTTTGTTTTTGTTTTTTTGTGTTTTTGAGACAGGGTTTCTCTGTGTAGCTTGGGCTGTCCTGGAACTCACTCTGTAGACCAGGCTGGCCTCGAACTCAGAAATTCGCCTGCCTCTGCCTCCCAAGTGCTGGGATTAAAGGCGTGTGCCACTACTGCCAGACTGTGCCCCAACCTCTTTATCTGTGCTTACACCGACAGTATAGGACTGACCGTAGTAGAACCAACTCTTTGAGTTCTTTGGTTGTATGAAATGTGTGCCTAGCACTGAGGGGACACGTGGACACAGTGACTATTTGGTGACTGATTAATGGTTAGACTGATTAGTGCCTAACTATGACTTTAGGCACTGAAATAGGTACCTTCCAAATCTCAGAGTCTGCAGTTCTACAGGATGCAGGGAGATGATAACATCTACTGTTCTTTGGCATTGTTGAGTTATTGCACTGAGTCCCTGGATGGAAGGTGCTTTTGTAGGTCTCGAGGGCACTCTTTGGCAGCACCAGTGATGGAATCAGGGCCACAAACGCCAGGTGAGTGGTCTGCCATTGAACCACCTTCTCAGCTTCAAGGTAGCCAAGGATAACCTCAAACTTCTGTTCCCCCTGTCACTACTCCTGCAGCAACTGTAGGCATGTGTCAAAGTCACCGATCTATTGCTGGGAAGAGATTCCATGACTATGGAAATTCTTATAAAGGAAAGCATTTAACTGGAGCTGGCTTCCGTTCAGAGGTTTACTCCATTATTGTCATGGCAGGAAGCATGGCGGCTTGTAGCTGAGATTTGTATATCCAGATCAGAGAGAAGTGGGGGTAGGATGGGGGAGGGAGAGTGGGAGAGATAGATATGAGGGGGGGGAGGGAGAGAGAGGGAGAGAGAGAGGGAGAGAGAGGGAGAGAGAGGGAGAAAGAAAGAGAGAGAAAGAGAGAGAAAGAGAGAGAAAGAGAGAGACTGACTGGGCTTGGCTTGAGTATTTGAAACCTCAATAAGGCCACGCCTCCCAATCCTTTCAAACAGTTCCCTGGTGAGCAAGCATTCAAAGCTAGGAGCCTATGGGGCCCATTCTTGTGGAAACTATCACACCATGCAAGACCAGGCTCAGTTAATGGGTGCTAGGAACTGAAGCCAGGGCCGGTGCTAGGAACTGAAGCCAGGGCCTCGGGCATGTTGCTGCCTCCATTCTACCAACTGAGCTACATCCCAAGTCTTGTGACCAAGTGAAAGTCAATGGAATAGCAAGCTACTTTGTTTCAATAAATGAACTTTTTTTTGGGAAGCCCATGTCTGGGCTCAGTGTGAAACAGCTGACCTTCCCCACAGGAGACTCCGAGATTAAGATGTAAATGCTGATGTTTTTTGGAGCTCATGAGGAAAAACAGATAAGTAGAACAAGATATTATGACATTGTGGTCACATACACTTGTAAATCCTGTCATGTCTCCATTCAAGAGATTTATATTGTCTGTAAGTACCTTACAAACTTGGCAATTTTGTTTAAAGGAAATCACGTCTCTAACCAAAGGAAACATAATTGAAGCCCAGCTGCAACTTTCAATTGTCTAGTAGCCATGTTGAAAAGACACCCATGATGCTGAGCTTGACACTGTTTTATTTACACCCACAAATACTAAAAAAATGTCCTATCAACATGCAACCACAAATTTTAAAAATCATTAAAAATATTTTCAAAATGAGGTTTTTACTTAGGATATGTCTTAGTTACTTTTCTATTGCTGGGAAGAGACACCATGATCAAGGCAAATTATGAGAGAAAGCATGTAATTGTCGGTTTGTTTACCCTTTCAGAGCGTGAGTTCAGGACCATCATGGTCTGGAGC
This sequence comes from Mastomys natalensis, assembly GCA_021653895.1. Taxonomy (NCBI): domain Eukaryota; kingdom Metazoa; phylum Chordata; class Mammalia; order Rodentia; family Muridae; genus Mastomys; species Mastomys natalensis. The sequence continues at coordinate 360,041 of JAJTUV010001721.1, read as the reverse complement.
AAGGCAGCAGGCAGGGCTGACGTTGGAGCAGTAGCTGAGAACTTACATCTGACCCAATCACAGGAAGCAGAGAGAGGGAAGACACTGGGCCTGGCACGGGATTTTAAAACCTCAAAGTCCATCCCCTAGTGACACACCTCCTCCAACAAGGCCACACCTCCTAATCCTTCTGAAACAGTCCACCAACTGGGAAAATAAATTAAATATATGAAGCCATATGGGCTATTTTCATTCAAACCACCACAGGGTACATCCCAGGGTGTATAGGACTGACCACTTGTTAAGAATTTAGAAGCCAGCTGGGCAGTGGTGGCGCACACCTTTAATCCCAGCACTTGGGAGGCAGAAGCAGGTGGATTTCTGAGTTCGAAGCCAGCCTGGTCTACAGACTGAGTTTCAGGACATCCAGGACTACACAGAGAAACCCTGTCTTGAAAAACCTAAAAAAAAAAAAAAAAAAAGAAAAAAGAATTTAGAAGCCACTGGTCTACTGGTTACTATATTGGATAGTGTGAGATCAGAGACTCCACAACCCCAGACCTAACCCAAAAGTTCCCTGAGAGTTGCATAGAAAATATTAGGAAGCATAAAGTTTCTAAAACACAGTTAACTGATTCATCTTTAAAAATTTATTTTTAGATTTATTTACTTTACTTTATGTGTGTGATTGTTTTGTCTGTGTGTATATGTACAGCATGCCCATGCCAGGTGCCCTCAGGGGTCAGCAGAAGGCACTGGATCCTCTGGAACGGGAGGTATGGATGGTTGTGAGCTGCTGTATGGTGCTGGATCCTCGGCAGGAGCAATAAGTATCACGCTCAGCTGCCGATCCAGCTCTCCGGCCCTCTATTTTGAATTATGTGTGTACGTATGTGTGTCTGTGGGACAGAGGCGGGTGTTGGACCCCCCTCCTCCTCCAGGTGGACATAAAGATGTTTGTGAGTTGCCCAGTGTGGGTGTTGGGAACTGAACTTGGGCCCTTTAAAGAGCAGTAGGCACTGCTAACAGCTGAATCATTCCTCCCCCGCCACATCCCAAGATGTTTAAATGTGGCAGGTGTGCTGGAGAGTTTTATGGCAACTTGACACAAGTCATCGGAGAGAGGAAGGAGCCTCAATTGAGAAAACACCTCCATGAGATCGGCCTGTGGGCAAGCCTGTAGGGCATTTTCTTAATTAGTGACTGATGGGGGAGAGCCCAGCCCATCCAAGGTGGATGGTGCAACTCCAGGGCTGGTGGTCCTGGGTTCTATCAGAGAACAGGCTGAGCAAGCCAGTAAATAGCACCCCTTCATGGCCTCTACAGCAGCTCCTGCCCTGTTTGGGTTCCTGCCCTGGCTTTCTTCAATGATAGTCTGTGATGTGGAAATCTAAGCCAAATAAACCCTTTCGTCCACAACTTGCTTTCTGGGTAGGCTTCATCACAGCAATAGGAACCCTAACTAAGACAATAGGCAATTCGATAGGACAGAAAAGTACAAAGGAAACTAATAATGCCCACCATTGAGTGTACCTGCAGCCAGAACCAATTAGATAGATCATCATCAAGGTTCTGACTTAATCAATGTATAGATTCAATTTTTTTTAAAAATTGGGTTATTAAGCCGGGCGGTGGTGGCGTACGCCTTTAATCCCAGCACCTGGGAGGCAGAGGCAGGCGGATTTCTGAGTTCGAGGCCAACCTGGTCTACAAAGTGAGTTCCAGGACAGCCAGGGCTACACAGAGAAACCCTGTCTCAAAAAAAAAAAAAAAAAAAAAATTTGGGTTATTTACATTTCAAATGTCTCCCTTCCTGGTCTCCCCTTTGCACTCCCCATCCCATCCCTCCTCCCCTTTGCCTCTAAGAGGGTGCTCTGCGGCCCACTCACCCACTCCTGCCTCACCCCTCTAGCATAGATTCAAATTTTGGGAAGTGGTGGCTCTGAGGAAGGTAGGGTGTGACTAGAGAAAATGGGTCACTGGGCGTGAGTCCTTTCAGGATTGCTATCCCCAGCTCCTTCTATTGCTGAGCCGTTCTGCTTCCGGTCCAGCATGATGTGAGCTGCTCAGCCATTCCCTTTACACCATGACAAATGGAAACCTTTGCAGCTGTGCAGAGGAAATCTTCCTTCCCTGAGCCGTTTGTCAGGTATTTGTTACAGTGACAATAAAACTAGCCAACACAGTCAGAATGTCAGAAGAGAGGGTGGCCTGGACAAGGCTCATGTGACAACAAGGTTAAGTTCTCATTCGATACACTTTTATACAAAAGTATAAAAAATGAGATCGGTGGGCAGGAGAGAGGGTAAGAGCATGAGATCTGAGATTGGATTTCAGAACCCCAGTGACAAGTGGGTGGATCCTGTGTGTCCTTTTAACCCCACTGTTGTTGGGGATGGAGATAGAAAGGTCACTGTGGCTGGCTGGCTGCTAGCCTATCTGAAATGCCAACACTAGGTTGAGGGGAGGGCCCTGCCTCAAAAGGAATAAGGCGGAGAGTGATAGAGGAAGACCCCCCTTCTGGCCTCCACACATCCCTGTAAAACACATATACACACACACACACACAAATACACACAGCACTTTAAAAGCATTAAAACATTTTAAAAATGTCGTCTATTAAAAAAGAATTAGCTCTAAGTTAATGACCACTGCTGATAAAATCCCTTCCCTGGGAGAGGTATCAGTAGCATCAGCCCCTCCTAAGTTCCCAGTAACAAACTGAGGTCCAGTTTCAGCACTATTCACCCAGGGGAACCCAGGAGTTTATTAGGGTTACTTACAGGGCAGTGGGTGAAGGGTTATGGGCAGGAACGTGGGAGGCCTTAAGGCAGAAAACACTGGAAGGTCTTTACCCAGCATGGGCGATAGCTGCATAGATGGGGCCCCTTCTCTCTCATCTGTTTCCTCCACATACCTCACAGCCTCTGGCCTCTCCACCAAGACCATGTTAATATGTCAGAATTGGATACAACTGGTTGGGAGGGGTGAGTACTCAGGGGAGGGTCCTATGGCCCTCCTTATCCCCTTCTGTAATGGAAGGCTCTTAGTTTGAAGGCCCAGCTGTGATGATCTTTTAGCAGGTTCAGCAGGATGCTTGAAGATGGTGGTAGTTTGACTTAGACAATGGCACTTTTTACATTTCTCTCAGTGTCCTAGGCAGAGATGAGGAGAGGCACTTGCGGGGTGCTGGGAGGTGGTACCGTCTTATGTCCATATGTTGCTCTGGAGTCTAGCTCTACCACTGCTTCTATGTCTGGAGGGCAAGGCAGGAGTGTCCAACCTTTGGAAGCCACATGAGACATGGAAGAGTTGTCTTGGGCCACACATTAAATCCAGGGCTGTCCAACCTGCCTGTAGATTATGAGAGCATAGATTTTTATTTTGTATGACACTGTGACTTGATGAACTCTCTGGGCCACAAATGGCCTGAGGACAGAGGGTTGGACACTTCTGCCAGTGTGCTGAGCCTGATTTTAAATTTGTTTTTATGTTTGTGTGTGTGTGTGTACATGTGTGTACTCACATAGGTGTACAATGCACTCACACATGTGTCTGCATACTTGAAAGATTTCGGTGCGCAGTTGGGAACAAATCACAGCAGAGAACAAATCACAGCAGACCAGGCGGTTCCGCGAGGGGGGTGGTTTATTTGGGCAGAGGACAAAGGTGGGGAGAGAAAGCAGGACAAGATGGTCGGAAGAAGAGAGAAGGGAAAGAAGAGAGAAGTGGAGGCCGGACATGACCACGTGGAGAGAGGGGGAAGGGAAGGGGGGAGGAGGCAGAGAGAATCTGCAGGCCAGAGCTCAAGAGAGCAAGAGAGAGAGGGGCGGGGCAAGCAGCCCCCTTTTATAGTGGGCAGGCCTACCTGGCTGTTGCCAGGTAACTGTGGGGCGGAGCATACCTGGCTGTTGCCAGGTAACTGTAGAGGTGGAGTTTAGACAGAATACTAACAATACTAATACCACTCCTCCTATGTGGAGGTCAGAGGATAACCATGTGGGTTTTGAAGATTCAACTTGTTATCAGGCTTGGTGCCAAGTGCCTTTACCCTCTGAGCCACCTCACCAGCCCTTGAACCCATTTTTAAAAGGCTACAGATGATGTATCTTACCCTAACTGGAGACAATTTTAGGTCTCGGTGTCAGCCTAATTTCTGGCATCCAGACACCCCACTGTGTCTGCATCTGATCTCCATGCCCCTCCTCCAGGCTTCCGGTGTCTCGTCGTTGGACTAGCTTTCTTCCCTGAGACTGCACATGCAGATGTTATGCTTGGGGCAAACTTGAAACATTCTTTTCCTCCTGACTAGCTCTGACAGTCTTCTTTTCGCTTCTGTAAAGTCGTTTTACAACCCTGTGTATTAATCAGTATGGTCCATCTTTGGCGCTGAGTCATTTCACCTGAGACAGAGAGGCCGGTTCTCTCAGCTGGGCAGACTGTTGCTCTCCTTTGGAGAGGATGGGGGACTCCCTGATACTCTCAGTCAGCTCAGTGCTTTTCCAGAATAACCAAGCTACTGCAGAACTCAGTTAAAAGTGTGTTTGCTTCCCCCTGCCAAGTACTCCTCTCAACTCAAAATCTGTTAACAATTTAAAAGTCAAATCTGCCTCTAGGATTACTGATCAGGCCATCTCTTTTTGTTCCAGTTCCTTCCGGTTCCAGCCAGGTGCAAAGACACCTGATCCCGGACAATAGATCTCCCAAGGATGCTCCAAGAGCATGGGAGTTCCCAGGTTACCTCTCCAAAGGCTGGTGCATGCAACTCAGCTGCTATTCATCCTTATGGCTGCTCATAGAGGGCGGCGGCAACCTGTTTTCTATCAACATAACAGCTCATCGCAGGCGTCTTGAAACAGCTGTGTAGACCCAGCGGTCCAGTGGGAGCCACAAGCTTCCAGTCATCTTTCAGCCAGCATTTCTCTTATCTTTTCTTTTTTAGCTATAAGACAAAATACTGTATTTTGTTGGTTGACATTTTCCAAGTCCTTGTCTGGCCTTTGGTGTTGCAGCAACTTTTAAGCAAGGGGATTGATGCCTTGGGTTGCTTTCTGCACAAAGACATAGAGAGGAGCAAGAAAGGATTAGTGTAGCCAAGTGGCTTTGCCCCTCCTGCCTGGGCCTGTCTGTACCATGAACCTGGCTTCTTCTGGCCTGCTCTTTTATCCTCTGGTTAGCCGTTAGCGGTTAGCGTTTGCTTTCCGTTTGCAGCTGGTCACTGGGGCTGGATAGATAGCTCGGTGCACACACTGCTTGCTGTGCATTATGAGGACCTAAATTTGGTTGCCTAACACCCATGGAAAAGCTGGGCATGAGCATGTGTCTGTAACCCTCAGAACTGAGGAGAATGTCGGGGAATGTGGGGACTGTGGAGGTTCACTGACCGGTCGCCCAGCCTAGTCAAAACAGTGAGCGGCAGGTTCAAAGAGAGGCCCTGTCTCAATAAAATGAGGTAGAGAGAATGTACTCAACTCAACGGGGACTGCTAACCTTCACATGCGCACACATGAGTAAAGCATATACGTGTATACATGCATGCACCACACCACACACACACACACATACACACACACACACACACACACACACACACAGAAAGAAGTTGGTCAAATTAGCTTTATTTAGGACTCTTGTTTTAGATACGCTGCATAGATAATAAAATCTGTGTAAAGTATATATTCAGTCTTTTTAGTCCGTTCTCAGAGTTGTACAATTCCAGAACGTTTTTTTGTCACTGCTGAGAGACACTGTGCCCATCACTAGTCACTCCTCATTCCTCTTCCCCTCAGCCCCTGGCAACTACTCACCTACTTTCCGTCTCTAGACATTTGCCCAGTCCTATAAAAGCAGTCACTACGCGAGGCCCGGCGTGGCTGCTTCTCTCAACAGGCAAGTCATTTTCCAGGGTCATCCGTGTTGTCCCGGGAGCAGTAATTTATTCCTTTTTCACCTGGATAATGTTTTGGTCATTCATCAATGGATGAGCATTTGTGCTTAGGTTTCGTTTCCATGTGCCTTGGGGATATCACTCAGAGAAGACAGTCATGTCTATACAATGATGCTGTTTAATTTAGAAAAAAATTAATTTATATTTCTCTCTGTGTGTGTGTGGTGTGTGCGTGCGCGCGCGCAAGAGGAATTATTTATTTATTTTATGTACGTGAGTACACTGTCACTGTCTTCAGACACAACAGGAGAGGGCATCAGATCCCATTACAGATGGTTGTGAGCCACTATGTGGTTGCTGGGAATTGAACTCAAGACCCTCTGGAAGAGCAGTCAGTGCTCTTAACCTCTGAGCCACCTATCTCTCCAGCCCCATAGGTTAAGTTTTTTTTTTTTTTTTTTTTTTGGTTTTTTCGAGACAGGGTTTCTCTGTGTAGCCCGGCTGTCCTGGAACTCACTCTGTAGACCAGGCTGGCCTCGAACTCAGAAATCCACCTGCCTCTGCCTCCCAAGTGCTGGGATTAAAGGCGTGCGCCACCACCGCCCGGCCATAGGTTAAGTTTTTAAGGAGCAGCTAAACTGTTTTCCAAACAAGCTGCAGTGTGGTGGATTCTCACCAACACCTGCAAAGGGCTCTAATTTTCTTACCATCTCCCAGCGATTGTGATGGTCTGTGTTTTTTATTCGAGCCATTAGTAAGTGTGAAGTGGGGTCTCATTGTGGCTTTGATTTACATCTTTCTGCTAATTAATGATGGTAAGCTTCTGACATGGGCTAATGGCCATTTATTTTTATTTATTTATTTATTTATTTATTTATTTTTTTGAGAAATGATCTATTCGGGTCCTCTGCTTCTTTCTTTCTTTCTTTTTTTTTTTTTGAAATTTTATTTTATGTGTATGAGCGTTTTTGCCTGCATGTGTGTACCATGCAGTGGAATCCAGGTGGAGGCCAGAAGAAGGCATAAACCCACTGGGACTGGAGTGACAGACAGCTGCCTGTGGGCGCTAGGAACTGAACCCTGGTTTTCCTGAAGAGATGCCTCTTAAGTGCGGAGGCATCCCTCTCTCTGCCTATTTTTTTTTTTTTTAAATAGTTATATTGTCTTTTAATAACTGAGTTGAGTTCTTTCATGTATCCCCAAGTCTGGACTTGTATGAGATATATGATTTTTAAATACATTTCCCTTTCTGTGGACATCTTTATACTTTTTGGATAGCCTCATTCAAAGCATACAAAATTTGGGTTTGTTTGAACTCCTATTTGTATTATTGTTATTATTATCATCATCATCATCAGCAGCAGCAGCATTGTTATTATAAACTTGGGGGCAGTGTTTAGGTAAGGAAGGGGCAGAGTTGTCTACATCTCCCAGTTGTTGAGTTAGACAGCAGCTTTGAGTGCTTCAGTCATTCCACTGATGCTGATGGAGCTGACTTGAACGTCATCTGCTGACTTTCTCTGAGCTTAAAGCCACTCCACCATTCTGGGAATCTTAAAAGCCCTCCTTTAATCTCTCCTTTAATCTCAACCCTCTCTTGCTGTTTCAAACTCACAATGAAACCCAAGCAACCCCTTTCAAGTTATATGGCAACAGTTTCAGATCGTGAGCCACTTGAGTTCTTTAAAAATGAATTAAAAAATCAATTATAAAAATTAGAATTGGTTGATTCTAAAGGACCAGTTCAATCACGTACTTGCAAGGAAAGGGCTATTCAGTAGGAGGGGAAATAGTTGCTAGCCTCTGGCTTGCCTCAGGCACTCAGTAAGTTGATATTGAAGATATGATCTTAAGGATCAAAGCAGTTGCTGTTTTGTGTAGGGTGGTGGAAAGGTGCCTACCTCTGAAGGCAGGAAGCCAGTTTTGTCTCTGATTCTGAGACCTTGCCTGAAGTATCTGATTTCTGGTCTTCATCAGTGGGTAGGCAGGAGTGTGCACTTGCTACTTAGAGATCCGATCTAATCTGTTTGATCTGAATACGAACTATCTTCCCCCGTTTGTCTCTTTCTACTTTTTTTCCTTAATGAAAGACAAAACTTACCATTCCACAGTACACAGTTCAGTAGTATTAGTACATTTTCCCTGTAGGAAAACTACCATCTTAGGTACCCTGGAGCTTCTGCCCTGTGAACCTAGCTACCTGCCCATAGTCAAAGACCAATCAATCAGGGCTACCCTCATTTGCATAGAAAGCACTGTGTGGTGGGGAGCCCAACCAAAAAGAGAATTGTTTCCCCCCACTCCCCCCAAAAAATCATGGTTAGGTGAATTTTTCTGTTACTCCCTTGCTCATACATTCTTGTATCTCACTAAACAAACCTATGTTTTTATATTCTGCTGACCCATGAGTTCTTTAATTCCCTGCTCTGGGTGCCTGTTGATTGACGAGTGACTGATTCTTATGTTTTCAGAAAGTAGCAAGGAACAATGTTCTTCTAATGAGTTCCAGTCACAGACTAGAAACAAAATAATGCAACAAACTATAAAATAATAATGAAAAAATAAATGCAGAAATAGGTAGGTTGCCATGAGATGAGAGAAAAGAGGAAAAACAATACTTGCTGAGAAGTGCCAGGGTTATTACTACTGTTATTAAATTATCCAGAGATAAACGAGGAAATTCACTGAATGAAATGCCAGTTGTTGTCTGATCTGGAGAAACGGGTCATTGGCCATTTAGAAAGGATGTTTTGTCATTTGAAAAATACTCTACAACAGGAATTTTGTGAGGAAAAATTTAAATTACAAAATCTTGACTCTATAAGCCCCAAAGACACACTGAGAAATGTAGATTCCTAGAAAAAAGTATATTGCTAGATGCAGAGATGAAGAATTCCTGACATGCCTTCCAAAATTCGAGGATAAAAAATTAGATCGCTAACTTAATTTCAAATTGCACCACATCGAGTTGAACGGGAAATGACCAATTTATGTCGTAAATGAGAAAGCAAATGGCCATGAAAGATGTGATCTCTGTACGGCTCGGTACTGAAGGCACTGCACCATCAGCCTCTCAGCTGAGCTTCTGGGAGTGCCCAGGGCAAGGCTGGGGGATAACCCTCCCACCTCAGGACAGAGTGAAGGCTACCAGGGCGCAGGGCAGGGCTAGGGCAGTCACAGCTTGTGAATTTCAACTTGAGACTATTGAAACTGACCAGACAGTATAAATTCTCTGTGTGTATGTGTATGTGTGTGTGTGTCTGTGTGTGTATGTGTATGTGTGTGTGTGTGTGTGTGTCTGTGTGTGTCTGTGTATGTGTGTGTGTGTCTGTGTGTGTATGTGTATGTGTGTGTGTGTGTGTGTGTGTGTGTGTGTGTGTGGTAGTATCATTTTCATAGGAATTAAAGGCTGGGCCAGTTTGTCCGGAGCAGCCTGGATCAGTGGGAGTGCGGGTGGGGAGCACAGAAAGCTGAGACGGATTTTATTTTATTAATTATTACCGTGTGTATGTCAATACATGATATCTGTATGTGCACACAAATGCCGCAGCGAGTGTATGGAAGCCAAGGGCAGTTTTATGGAGTCATTTCTCTTCTTTCACCTTTATAGAAATTCTAGGGATTGAACTTAGTTACTAGGTGTCTGCTGCAAGCACCTTTACTGTCTGAGCCATCTTGCTGGCCCCAGAGGAAGGTTTGTAAAAGAAAGAGAAAAGTAAACCAGTCGTGGCAAGTTTGTATGATTGGAGGTGAGATATAGCCAAGGATTGGTGAAAACTAGTCACCCTGCCTGTCCCCGAGCAAAGATTTCAGTGTGACCAAGGGCAGATGAAATAATAATTCAAGGCCTGATTGCCAAAGACCAGAGACAAAAAGATGCTGGAAAAGGTTGAAAGTTCAGGGAAATAAAAGAGGATTATCATTCAAGGGCTGTTTAAATCAGAGAAAAGGAGAAATGGCAACGGACCTGGAAGTGGCTAGGGTATGGGGGTGGGGGACGAGGAAAATGGGGAGGAGGGAGGCAAAGACCACAGGGTAAGCTGCACCTGCAGGGGCTGCCAGAGAGAAGGCAGGGAACCCAGGGGTGGCCAGATTGTGTGTGCAGCTTTCTGCTTGCAGAGTTCTGGGCCACCACAGAAGTTCCTAAACATGACCAGACTGAGGTGCACACAAGGTATCGTTTCAGCCTGCTGGGGAGGGAAGCTAGGAAGCCCTTCACCCTATAATGGTTTGGTTTTTTTCTACATTTGCCCCAGTTCCTGAATAATGACATGGAGGTGTATTTATTTATGAATTAATGCCTAGGCCTTAAGCTAGGCTTGTTCTCCAACTAGCTTGTAACTCAGTTAACCTGTTTATACTATTCAATGTCTGCCATGTGGCTGGTTGCCTCTCCTCAGTTTATTAAGCATGACTTCCTCTGAGAGTCTGGATGGTGACTTCACGGTGCCTGATTCCTTCCCAGAGTTCTTCTCTCTCTTTCTACTGGACATCCTGCCTGTTCTTTCCTGCCTTGCTATAGGCCATTTAGCTCTTTTTTTTTTTATTTTTTTTTTTTTATTTTTGGTTTTTTCGAGACAGGGTTTCTCTGTGTAGCCCTGGCTGTCCTGGAACTCACTCTGTAGACCAGGCTAGCCTCAAACTCAGAAATCCGCTTGCCTCTGCCTCCCAAGTGCTGGGATTAAAGGCGTGTGCCACCACCGCCTGGCTCATTTAGCTCTTTATTGACAGGTGGTGCTTTTACACAGTGTACAAGAGATTTTTCTCAACACCACCCCTGAACCACATCCTCTTCTGTGTTGCATTCTGGGAGAAAAAAGTCCTTCTGTCTTCTCTTGTGTCTCTGAGTGTCTGTCCCCTTCAAAAATGTTTAGGTGGAAACAAAGAACTGGAGAGAAGGCTCAGCGGTTAAAAGTACATACTACTCTTACCAGTTTGGTTTTAGCCTCCAAGGCTGGCAGCTCATATCCGCCCATAACTTCAGTTCCAGAGTATCTTCCTCCCTCTTTTGGTCCCCAAGAGCACGTGTACTCATATGCTTGTTCCCACATACATACACATAAAAGTCACAAGTCTTTAATCTCAGAGGCACATGGATCTCTATGAGTTTGAGGCTAAATGGTCTCTATATTGCTAGTTCTAGGCAAACCATGGTTGTATACTAAGACTTCTTCAAAAATAAAAAGAAACTAAAGTGGAAACTTAGGGCTCTTTGGAAAGTCAGTTGGATGGTGTTTTGCTGGGGCAAACACGTGAAGCAATGTTTTGCTGAAGCAGACACAGGAGAGGGGATGATTTGCTAAAACAAGCATGTGAAAGGACATGTGATGAAAGATTCTTTGCTAATGGTACGAATGTATTGGTCTGCCTTACGTTGCATAGTTGAGCTACATTTGTTGGGACTCCATAGAGAGAAATACACCAAAAAACTTCTGGTAATGCACTGCAGTCTTGCTCCTCCCTTAGACTCAGGCTGATTGGATGCCGGTGCTGAGCCAAGGCACATGGAGGACACGTGATGTTTGGAGAGTATAAATATGACTACACAGAGTGATGGAGACAGAGCTTGGCTTGCTGGTACAGCTAGCTGTGCAATGCTTGTGGGTCTTGAGTCTTTACTGATCTTTGCTTCCCTGAGAGAGGCACAGCTGAGAAATTCTCCTGGTGTCCCTCTGGGTCCCTCTTGCTGACTCGAGCCAAGGCTGAGGCCTGACTGTCTCTGCTAGGTTGGGTCACCACTGTTGCTAACCCGACTCTACTGAACTGGGCTGCTGGTGTATTTGTGAGATGTTTGCGAGTGATCAAGCCACTGCCGCCTGCTAACCTGTGAACCAAACTGCTGATTTCTAGACAACACACATGGAGTTGCTCCAAAGAACCTACCTTCCTTTCTTTCTTTCTTTCTTTCTTCTTTCTTTCTTTCTTTCTTTCTTTCTTTCTCTTCTTCCTTCCTTCCTTCCTTCCTTCCTTCCTTCCTTCCTTCCTTCCTTCCTTCTTTCCTTCCTTCCTTCCTTTCTTCTTTCTTTTCTTTCTTTCTTTTTTTTTTAGGTTTTTTGAGACAGGGTTTCTCTGTGTAGCCCTGGCTGTCCTAAAATTCACTCTGTAGACCAGGCTGGCTTCAAACTCAGAAATCCGCCTGCCTCTGCCTCCCAAATGCTGGGATTAAAGGTGTGTGCCACCACTGCCCAGCCAAAGAACCTTTCTAAACAGGGTCACTTCCCCCATATCCTTTTTCACCCACTACCTCTGGTGGGTAGTAGGTTACCAGGAAGGTTAAAGCATTTAAGAACCATCATTAAAATTAAGGTTTGAAAAAAATTAAAGTTACAAGAATCCCTTAAAAATTCATGTTGTTTATTTATTTTTGCAGTTTTGAGACTCAAATCAAGAACCCTGAACTCACCAGGTGGCTCAGCTTGGTTTGGAATTTAATGTTATAGTCCTGGCTGGTCTTGAACTCTTGATCCTTTTATACGTCTGACTTTGTATGTGTGTTTTCTTCCCAATCAGGGAGAGGATGTGACAGAGACAAAAAGATGTGAGGTAATAAGTCATCGGAATCAAGGCAGATTAGAGAACTAAATTAGTGCACAGAACAGAAGGCAAATCTTCAGAAAAATATCTGAGCAAGGAGTACAGAGGAGCTCTATCTCTGTGATGGTTTATATATACTCGGCCCAGGGAGGTGTGGCCCTGTTGGAGTAGGTGTGTCACTGTGGGTGTGGGCTTTAAGACCCTCATCCTAGCTGCCTAGAAGCCAGTATTCTCCTAGAAGCCTTCAGATGAAGATGTAGAAGTCTCAGCTACTCCTACACTGTGCCTGCCTGGATGCTACCATGTTCCTGCCTTGATGATAAAGGACTGAAGTTCTGAACCTGTAAGCCAGCTCCAATTAAATGTTGTCCTTTATAAGAGTTGCCTTGGTCATGGTGTCTGTTCACAACAGTAAATTGTAACTAAAACAATCTCCATGATGGATATGAAGGGACAAACGAAGACAAATTCAAGTTAAGATGGAGATTCAAGCAGGAGCCCATGGTGAGACAGTTCCAGGGACCCTTGAGGGAAGGCTAGTGGCAAAACATTGATGAAAAACTTATAAAAATCAGTACTGACAAGATATGATATCATTATAATATGCCCACAAGCTTTCAAACTTTCCTCTTAAGGGGATGCAGAAGGATACATGAGTTTAGGTGTTCAAATTCTAGCAAGAGAAAAAGTCGAGACTTTCTTTTGAGGACTGAACCAAGGGCCTCATGCTGAACAACGTTTATTCTTCAGCCCTGTTCATTAGGTGTTTTACAAACTGTTTTTGGTATCTGCTTAGGGGCTTTTTTTTCAGTGCTAGGAATCGTTCATTCTGGAATTGCCAGAGGTTTTTGTGTTTGTGGATTAGCTGATTTTTATTTGAGTTTTGTTTATTTGAGACAGTGTCTCACCCTGAGTTCAGGTTGGCCTGGCACTCACTAGGTCACCTATGTCGATCAAACTCACAGCAATCCCTGTCTCAGCCATTGAAGTGCTGGAAGGAAGAGGGATAGGGATTGGTCAACAGTTTTAGGGTAGGCCCAAACATGGGCAGTTTTGACTCTTGTCCTTGGCTGGAAACAGAAATGCCCTTTGCCTTCTCTGTGGTTCTAACCTTGGACCTTGTATTCTCTTATGAGCAAGCCTGTCTGGGAACTGTATATGGGACCTATGAAGGAGTCTGGCAGGTGCCTGGGATGGGCAGCTGCATGAGGCCACTCTGCCTATGCCTCAGCTTCTGTCATTAAAGAGCCTGGGGCTAACAGCTTGGTGGCACTCTGCTTTCTGGGGTTTGTTTTTGCTGTTGGCAGCTCTGGCTTCTTTCCCTTAAACTCCCAGCTGCAATCCTAGAATAAAATTCCTTCCAACTCACCCTCCTGCCTCTGAATTTCCTTCTAGTCCTAAGACAAAGGACCCGGAAGCCACTGGCCTGGTGTTGCTTTGGTGGCCTTTATTTGTCCAGAGCCCTAGGCCCCTGAGGTATACCTGCCAAAACAGAGTGAAAGCCCCTGTGGCTCTCAAAGGCCATCTTTGTTATATGCCACCATGCTCAGCTATTGCCCTGGGCTTTACTGCACACTTGGAGATTTGAAATGACAGCAAGCAAAACTGTATTTGCTCTTCTTCTCTCTCCTAATCACTCTATGTGTGTGCATACACGTAAAACACACACATACACACACAAATACCCACGTGCGCACATACATGTACACACCAAGCTCATAAACACTCCTCAAACTCACCCCCCCAATCTTACACAAAATATATACACATATACACCAAACTCACATATATATAACACAAACATACACATATCAAACTTACACATGCATAACACATACACATATATCCCCCAAACTCATAAATACACACACATACCAAACTCACATACATAACACACGCACACACACCAAATTCATCCACATAACACACACATACTTCACACTCATACACACATACATCCCAGTTTCACACACATACACCCCAAACTCACACACATACCTCAAACATACACACATACACACACCCAAACCCACACATATTCTCTCTCTCTCTCTTACACACACACACACACACACACACACACACACACACACACACACACAGTCTTTCCCCTAAATGCTGTGAGACTTAAGTACAAATTTTTTTCTGAATATAAACATTGTTTCTGTGCCCTCAGAACCAGAACCATTCTGAGGAAGTTAATATTTAGGTAGTTGATATTCGAGAGGTTGTCTTATTTAAATGTTAGCAACACCAGGCATATTTTTTAACCCCTTTCCTCTTTAAATAGCAATCCAATTATAGTTTACCTATTGCGTTTGACTATTTTGTCTATTGAGAGTGTATACATTTTTTAAACTCAATTTCATCTATGAAAAAACCATTTTTTCCCCTGTAGTTCTGGGCACAGGATGCTGGTATTGTGGGCACACAAGAGTTCTACCACTGATTCATGCCCCTTGTCCACTTTGTTGTTTATCAAATGAGGAAGATGCTATTCAGATGCTGGCTTTTCCAGACTCATCCTGATCTTCAGAGGTGCCATATTACTTAAGAATCTTACTGTTACAGTTAAAGTATCTTCAAATTTGAAGATAATTTGTACACACATGGCTGATGAAATGTCAGTAATTCCAAGCCCCAGGTACATGTCAGACAGTATGGTGACAGTCACATTCATCTGCTAGTGCAGGAGACATCACTGTTTATCTGCTTAGTAGCGGAGTGGCAGAGGGCCTGGCTGGGAGCTCCTCTTGCCTCCCCAAAGAGAACCAGCTGGGATTCAGCTGACTCCTGAGTCTTCTTCCTTAATAACTAACTACTCTGACAGCTCAAGGTATTTTTATCTCATCTTGAGACATTTTATTTGTAAACAGATGTAACTTTTAAAAAGTTGTTTCTCTGCCCTGTCTCCAAGACAATATCTCCCTATATAGTCCCAGCTTTCTGGGAACTCAGATAGACCAACTGTTCAAACTATAGAGACCTGCTGCCTTGCCTCTGCCTCTGCCTCTACCTCTGCCTCCCAAGTTCTGGGATTAAAGGTATGCTCCACTATACTCAGCTGAATGTTTTGGAAGTTTTAGGAATACATGGAGTGCTTTCAACAGTTAATGTATTGTTTTGTTTTAAACTTTTACTTAGCGTTTCTGTATGTGTATGTGTGAAGGTGTGCCCACTTGTACATATGAGGAAGTTAGTGGTGGACGTCGGGCATCCTGCTCTATCCCTTGGTGCTTCATTCCTCTGAGACCATGTCTCTTGCAAACCTGGAGCTAAGCACGAGAGAGCATCAAGTAGCAGTAAGTTTCCTATCTCTGTCCCCCTTATATGGGGCTTCAGATGCATGAGACCACACCCAGATTTTCACATGACTTCTGGAGATGAAAACTCAAGTTTTCATACTTGTGTGGCAAGCCCTCTTCCCCACAGAGCTGGGTCCCCAAGTGCACCAACCAGTGTCTTGCCAGTATTCTCAGTCGTTGGTGCTAGAGAATCAATCACACACCACTTCAGAGAAAGGAAAAACGTTGAGGCATGGTCAGGCCTCAGCCCTTCTGTAAACGTGGGGTAATAGGAAAATAGGTCTCACTTGTCAGTAAATGGGGACCAAAGAGATTCAGTGACTACATGAAAAAGACCAGGTCAGATACAGATGATCACATTGTGAATCATTAGAAGTGGTTTCCATCTCTTTGTAGACCCAGGTGGACTGGAACTCTCAGTGATTCTCCTGAGATCACAGGAGGGAGTCCTCATGCCCATTAGAGTCAAAATTCTTGTATTATTTATTTGTTTATGGTGCTGGCATTGAACCAGAGGCATGCTAGGTAAAGTGCTCTACCTCTGAGCTATCCCAGCCTTCTTTTTTACGTCCCGTTTATAGTTTTGTGAACTCTATGAAGATGCTAGAAGGCCTGAGGAGAGGCTGGGACAATGCTTTGTTTAGCAGAGCTTTCCCAGGATCTGGTGCAGAACTCTGTATTTGCTCCTGTGTGCATTATTTTTCTCATTGCTGTGACCAAATAACCTGGCAGAAGCAGCTTACAGCAGGGGGATGCTGTTTTGGTTTTGGTTTTGGAAGTTTCAGGCAACCACAGAGAGAAAGGAAGGCGTGGGCAGGCGAGGCTCTGTTTGTGGTGGTGGGATCCTCGAGTTATGGAGAACCAGGAACAGAGAGCTGTGGAGGGAAGGCTGGACTACTAACCTGGAAAGACCGCCCCCATGACTTTCTACCGCTAGCCTGGTCCCACCCCTGAAGGTGCCACAGCCTTCAAATTAACATCACAAGCTTTCAGATGTATCCTCAAGTCTTTGGAAATGCGCATTAGAGTCAAGTCATAACATGTAGTTATTCAGAAAGTACATGGATTCAGCAAATTCTTTCATTTGCTAGACATTGAGCTCATTCCAAGCCTCGAAGGAAGAAACAATCAAAAAGCTGATTTCTGCTCTGCATGAAGGACTATGCGGTTACTACATATGCGGTTACTACATAGGAGCTTCAGAAAGTCTGGGAGGAACCCCTGACCCAGGCTTGATAGGGGGCAGAAAGGCTTCCAAGAAGTGTTGCTTAAGCACACACCGACTCCACATTTGCTGGACTGGATGGGTTAAGTCACAAGGGGAGTAAACTATTCACATACGTCTTTCTGCCTTGATTTGTAAAACGCCAGCAAGACTATAGGCTACAAGAACGTAAGGCCAACTGTAGCTCACATGCAGGAAGCCCAGTGCTGGGACGGGAGCACTCCCTTATGTATCTTCGGAATTATCTATTGATTTTTTTTTTCCCACGATGGATGGACAGGCAGGGACGGGATTCGAACCAGGGAGAGACCGAGTCAGGACGACTCCGGAGCGCGGAGACTAGAGCAGTGCACCACCTTTGGCCGGCTTCTATTGATGTTTTAAAATATTTACTTTTATTATTTTGTGTGTGTGTGTTCATTTGTATATGGAAATGTGCATATGACTGTGGGCTCCCACAGAGGCCAGAGGTATCAGTTTCTCCTGGAGATGGAGTTACACCCAGGGTGGCCACTGGTAACTGAAATCTATGAGTTCTTGAAAGAGCAATGGGTACACTTAACTGCTGAGCCATCTCTCCAGCCTCAAATCTCAAATATTGGTTTGTATACAAGACTTATTATTATTGTTGTTGTTGTCATTGTCATCGTTGTTGTTGTTGCTGCTATTTGTTTGTGCAGAGTCCAGAAGAGGTGAGGCTGGAGTTTCAGGTAGTTTTGAGCTGCTCAGTGGGGGAGTTGGGAATCAAACTTCAGTCTGTAGCAGGAACACGAGCGGTTAAGGACACTCTTAATCCCTGAGCCTTCGCTTCAGCCCTACAGATGTTTTTATTAATTAATAAAAAAAAAAAATCAAAAAAGGAATGGGGAGACGGTTCTGTCAGGAAGGTTCTTACTGGGAAAGCATCAGAGCTTGAGCTTGGATCCCAGCACCTGTGTAAAAAGCCATGAGTAGCGGCGTGCATGGCCACCTAACCTGGGTTTTGGGACTGAATTCTGGCTCTCTGCAAGAGTAGTGAACATTCTTAACCACTGAACCATCTCTCCAGCCCTGATCCTTAGTTCTATATTGTTTGGGGGTATATATGGCCACAGCTCGAACCAGAAGAAGGATATAATTGTTGTTGTTGTTGTTATTATTATTATTATTATAATTATTATTATTGATATTTTGAAACAAAGTTTTGCTATATAGTCCTGGTTGCCTGGACTCTCTATGCAGATCTGGTTGCCCCTGAACTTGCAATGTTTCTCATTCCTCTGATCCCTTCTTGTTCTTCTCTTCTCCTCCTTCTCCTTGTTGTTGTTGATGTTCTTCTTCTTTTTCTTGTTCTTCCTTCTCTTCTTCCTCCTCTTTTTTCTTTTTCTTCTTCCTCTCCCTTTCCCTCTCCTCCCTCTATTTTTAAATGTATGAATGCTCTGATGGTGTGCACATCTGTGCACTTGTGAGCCTGGTACTCTTGGAGGACAGAAGAAGGCATTGTATCACCTAGAACTAGAGCTAGAGATGGTTGTGAGCCATCATATATGGGTGCTGGGGATTGGACCTGGGCTTCATGAATGCTAGACAAGCTTTCCACCAACTGAGGTACATCCTCAGCCCCGCCTCTGACTCTGGAATGCAGGGATCACTGGCATGAGCCACCATGCCCAGCTCTAAGGTTTTTGTTTTCTCTCTTTAACACAGGGCCTTATGTACTACAGGCGGGACTCAATTTCCCTAGGTAGCCAAAGATGACCTTGAATTTCTAATCTTCCTGTCTGTATCTCCCCATTTCTGGGAAAGAAAACATATATACCAGCATGTTGGGCTTAATGGGAGTTTTTGATAAGGACTGTTTATAGATGAGTCTAATATGATTATGAGGGTTAGCATATTATGTTAGTGTGGGACTGCATAAGGGTATCCTGGTTCTTGGCTGGGCATGGGCCTGGAACCCCGAGACTCCAAGGGAGAAACGGCAGGAGTTCCGCCATGTCTCCAGAACTCAGGGTCCTGACAAGCAGTCTAATGTCCATGGACCTACATTGTTCAGTCACGTAGGCCATTACAGTCCCTCCCAAAGTGCACAGGTAGAGGGTGTGACTACAGGCCTCAGGTCCTAGAGATTTACATACTAATGACAGCCAGAGGGCGGAGCCAATTAAACCGCCCCCAGAACCTCCCCCTTTCTCCCTCCCTACTTAACTCAGGTCTGCCCTGAGTTTGGGGGGGGGGTACATCCAGATCCATCCACTATCTGCCATGACAATAAACCCTTTTGGAACCAAGGACTTCCTCGTGTCATTGGGGCCTGCCGGGCCTGCTGTCGCCAAAGCTTCCAGCCTCAGGAACCTTAGACATTCTCCTGGATGTGGGACCCGCCTCGTGGAAGTTTCCAGGCAGCCTCCCCAACTGTGGCCCCGTTTTCCCACATGTTAGCATGTTCAAATCCAATTTGTTGAAAAAAATTAGACTGACCTATATTTTGTTCTGAAAATCTGGGTAAAGGAAGCACATACAGAAACATTTAAGGCTTCTCATAATCCCCACATCATACAAGAAGATGCTTTATAGATCATGAACGGCACACATGCCCTGTCAGACAGGTTGGAGTGCGAATTGAGGCTGGGCCACTCATTAGCTCTGCGACCTTGTGGGAAATGATTCTATTTCTCTAAATTGTAGTGTGGATAAAGCAGATGCCCACATGACAGGCCTGCTGGAAGGTGATCATCAGGGTAGGTAATGCTACCAGGATGATGGTAAGTCTGTGAACTGGGAACTCCCACATGGGCCTCAGATTATTTCCAAAAACTAAGATGGTCAAGATTCTAGGGCACTTGCCCCAAGAGTAGGTGGGATGCTGCTGCCTCTTCCCAGGGTTCCAGGCCCACGATTTGAGCTGTGTGGGCAACACACCAACAGGATATCCTCAACTGCTTTATGGGAAAGACTGGCTTTCTCCATGAAAAAATGAGTAGGATTTCAATAATGAAAACTGGAAACCCAATGCCAAAGTAAATGGTAGGGGATGGAGAGATGGCTCAATTGGCTTACCAATTACCTAATACATTAAGGCAAGCGCTTTATCTGAGTTCAATTCCCAAAGCCTGTGTAAAACAGCTAGGTTAGTAGTACATGCTAGTACTTGATGTACATTGACTTGGACTGTGCTGTGTCAGTAGGCTGAGAATTGTGCAGTCGATAGAAATTTACTGAGTGTCTTGAAAAGAGAGTGGCACAGAACTGTTTATCTCAGAGGTCAGAGGGGACAAAAGAATGTCATCCCCAACAAGCCTGTGCCTAGTGCCTATGCCCTGGCAGGAGAGCAGGGCCCTGGTGCTCCCAGCAGTCAGAAGGTGGAGCTCTGGCTGAGAAAGGCTGGGGATGCAGAATAAGAGCAACTGTAAGATGGCCTATGTGCTGGAGATACTGGGGATTGTAGCGGCCATTTGTTCCAGGCTCTTTGGGGTCTGAGCATGTGATAAGACAGATGTTTGCCTCTGCTTTGCTGCTCCTGTTGTAGTAGAGGCAAACATGGGAAGGAAAGAGGGTAACACTCAGTGCATTAGTGGGACAAGCCAAGTATCCATTGTTCAAAAGTGGCTCCTTACTTGATGTTCAGTTTCTTATGTGTTCTGTGGTCAGCCATGGTCTAAAAACATCACATAGAAAATTCCAGAAATAAGCTATTTGTAAATTTGTACTGGCTGGTTTTGTGTGTCAACTTGACACAAGCTGGAGTTATAACAGAGAAAGGAGCCTTCGTTGAGGAAATGCCTCTATGAGATCAGCTAAGGCATTTTCTCAATTAGTGATCAAGGGGAGGGCCATTATAGGTGGTCCATCCCTGGGCTGGTAGTCCTGAGTTCTATAAGAAAGCAAGCTGAGCAAGCCAGGGGAAACAACCCAGTAAGTAACATCCCTCCATGGCGTCTGCATCAGCTCCTGCATCCTGATTTGCTTAAGATCCAGTCCTGACTTCCTTTGGTGATGAATAGCAATGTGGAGTGAAAACTGAATAAACCCTTTCCTCCCAACTTGCTTCTTGGTCATGATGTTTTGTGCAGGAATAGAAACCCTGACTAAGACAATATTCCAAGTAACCTATATGACTGTGTACTGTTCATCTGTTTTTTTTTTTGTTTGTGAGACTTGATCCAGGGCCTCATTCTTGCTAAGTATATACATTGTATTGAGCCATATCACTGCACCTACAATTGCATATAACTGCATTATAATTGTCTGGCTTTTATTAGTTATTATTGTTCTCTTACTGTGTCTACTTTAGCATAGGTATACACAAATAGAACAAAAAATGTATGTAGTATAGAGTTTGGCTCTGCCTATGGTTTCAGACATCTGCAGAACATGTTAGACAGAGCGTGTTCTCCTGTGTGGGGAAAGGACTCCTGCATTTCAAACCATCAAGGACTGTCATCCCTGGGAGTCACCATGCCCACCCTGCCAGGGCTGCTGGTAACATTCACAACAGAGAAGTCTGTTTGTTTCTAGCATGGAAAACCTTTGGTGCTGTGAGGTAATCCCTGCTTGTCAACCTTCTCTCCCAGAAAGAAGATATTCATCAACTGTCCCCCTGAGGTTGTAGCCCTGAGGTTGCTTTTTTTTTTTTTTTTCTGTGATGTACCGATTGAAGTGGGAAGAAGTGAAGTTATTCTTTTAGGAACATAGTTATGCTCTGGGAGGATTTCTTCAATATGTAGGATGTAGCAGGAGAGAGGAGCTTTAGGGAGATTGAACTTGACAGTAACTATAGCAACAAGCTGAATAAGACTCTCAGGCAGAACAACTGGAAGGTCATTGGTGGTCTTGGGTGTGGGTAACAGGAGACAAGCACGGGAGACCAGAGGGTGGACTCTGCACATCAGGGATTGGAAAAGAAGGGAAGAGATGAGCTGCTGTCATTCACGGGAATGGGATTCTGTTCTGGGAGTGGATAGATTAAGGACTGCCACAAAAGAAGGGAGAATTAATACATCAGGAAACTGGAAGAGATAAGGAGAGGGGGAGGTGGCCAGTGGAACAGATGCTGTGGTTAGGAAAAATGGCTAAAAGATAAAACCAGAGATGGATTAATGAGAAAAAAGCAAAAGAAAGAGAAAAGGTGGGAGGAGGGAGAGGAAAGGAGGGAGGCAGGCAGGAAAGACTTCTGCTCTTGAGAAGATGACGGTACTGGGCTGAAGAGATGGCTCAGCCGGCAAAGTACTTACTCTGCAAGCGCCTTGGACCTGAGTTCAGTTCCCTGGGTCAGGGTAAATTCATCTCACCAGGAATCCTAGCTCAACTCTGGTGATAGGGGAGGAAGGGAGAAGGGAATTCCCAGAGGCTCATGGGCCAGCTAGCCTGGTGTGTGCATCACTGAACAGGAGATCCTGCTCAAACAAGCTGGGTCTGACACCACTGTTATCCTCTGACCTACACACACACACACCACACACACACACACACACGCACACGCACACGCACACGCGCACACACATTTTTAAAAAGAAAAAAGGCTAGCACCAGAACAATATTGTCACTGAGATGCGCATTGGACACTTTGGGCTTTTTCCATATACATTCAGATCTGGGCGTGAACAGCGACTGAGTGAAAGTGGGGGTCAGGGAATCATTCACAAGAGGCCTCGTGTCTCCCATGTTCCTTTGGTGCCCTCACCCCCTTGACCTTCCATCTCATCTGGTCTGCTCATCCCACCCTCTTGCTTATCTGTGCACATCCCACACTTTCATTATGCTAACCAGGGACTGCAGTCACAGCATCAGGACCGAGGAGGCCCTAGGCCTGGCTTCAACATCCCTATTGCTCTTCGACTCTCCAAGACCAGGCTGCCAGTGTTTTGACAGTAACTGAGTGAAAAATAAACTTGAAGTTGAGTATAGTTGAGAACAATTTTAAAAATCATCTGTATTTTAGATACTCTTAGTATTTTAGAGGCTCTTAATAATAAAATAGTTTCCAAAATTAACTAATGTGGGGGCACGGAGAGATGACTTAGCTGTTAAGAGCACTTGCTGCTCTTCCAGAGAACCAGAGTTTGGTTCCAAGTCCCCCAACTCACAAACACTTGGAACTCTAGGGGATCTGATACCCTCCACTGGATTTCATGGGCACTAGTGCACACACACACACACACTAATTCACACGTACACAAAAACGGAAATGAAAACATAAATATTAAAACATTTTTACTAAAATTTGCAAAAGTGGTGATTTATAAACATCATTTTTATTGTACATATTAGGGAAAAAAAGGATAATATGCCAAAATAGACATTTAATAGCTATTTATTGATTCAAACACTGCTTTGGAGTCAGGAAGACTATTGCCTCATAGATTTTACAATCTGCTGGAGTTGTCTAACAATAAGCTAACAGATAACAGAATGACACCCTAGGACAGAAGTGTGGCCAGAAAGAAGCCGTGAAGGCGAGGAGGACTGGAGGAGCCAGTTATTGACAGTAAACACACATTCTTCCGTTCAGTAGAACAAGACCCATGTGAATGTGTGTGTGTGTGTGTGTGTGGTATTAGTGACAATGAGAGGCTGTTTTACTTATTTTCATTTCCTATCTGGTTCTGTTTTGACAAAGGTCTTTGGATTGGTGCTTGCTGACCCATTATACTTTGGGTGTGATGTTTCTGGGGAGAAGGAAAGGGCCAGAGAATTTGCCACTTTTTCTTTACTTACCTTAGCCATGAAGCAAAGTTCAGGACTCAGCAAGGGTAGAGTCCCATCTAGGGAGAAGTGATCCTAATAACACCCTGGGAATGGCCACTCCCGCCCAATTTTCCATTTCTTACTGTGAGTCTATCTCCACTTGACGAAGAACACCCCTGGGACACTTGGAACACCCCCTGGCTCTACCACAGGCTGCTGTGACCTGTTCAGGGCTCTGATAGACTGGAGTCAGTGCCTGTGGCTATGATGTCATGGGTACAACTGTCATACCTGCTCAGTGCCTCGGCATGTAGGAGGCACGTGGCTCTTGGAGTGGAGCCCTGGGGACAGTCCTCATACCTATATGTGACTCGATTGACAGCAGTTTCATGGGTAAACAGACAAGAATGTAGCCCAGAGATTCACGACCTTTCAGTCACCTGTGGGCCTGAGTTGGTAGGGAAATAACCACCTGGATATGTCTAGGAACTGAGGATCTTGGTGTTAGCAGAGATATTGAGGGAGCAGAGAGGAAAGTTCTGAGGTTCCTTGGGCTGATACTGTCCTACTCCTCTAGAGTATGAAATGGCTCACACAAATTCATGTCTGAACATTGAGTATCTAGTTGGGAGCGCTGTTTTGAAGCTGTGGAGTCACTTGGACCACTCTCTCTGTTCCTCCAAACTGTGGGCCAACACACATCTCTCTTTCCTCAATGGCTTGTGTCAGGAACTCTGTCACAGTGATGAGAGAAGGGACTCCCATAGTTGCACTTTTCAGAATGCAGATATCCTGGATGATCTGTTTTCCAGTCTTCTAAGAATCTCTCTGGAGAATGTTGCCGGTCAGCCTAGGTCAGGACACAGTAGAAATCTTTGCATGCCATAATTAGATCTAAGGGTTGTGCTGGTTACTTTTCTCACTGCTGTGATCAGACAAGAGGCAACTTAAGGGAGGAGGAGTTGTTTGTGGCTCACAGTTTGGAGATATAACCCAGATATCCAGGAAGATAAGGTAGCAGAGGTACAGGGTAGCAGGCAGGAGACAGGAAGTAGGGCTGAATTATACAGCTTCAAAGCCCACCCTCAGAGACATACTTCCTCCAGCAAAGCTCCGCCTCCTAAAGCAGTGGTTCTCTACCAGTGGGTCTTGACCCCTTTGAGGATCAAATGACCCTTTCACAGGGGTTGCTTAAGGCCATTGGAAAACACAGATGCTTACGTTAAAATTCATAACAGTAGTAAAACTATAGCTACAAAATAGCAATGAAAATAATTTTTTTTGGTTGCAGAGTCACTACAACAAGAGGAACTATATTAAAGGGTCACAGCATTAGGAAGGTTGAGAACCACTGCCCTAAAGTTTCTATGACCTTCCCAAACACCACCACTAGCTTACAATCAAGGGTTCAAACACACAAGACTATGGGAGACATCTCCAATTCATAATGAAAATGTAAATTCTGTCCCATGAGGCTGAGCATAACCAGAACTGGTCCAGTGTGCAGAGGTTCAGGAAAGCACACAACAGGTTGGGCCATAGACTTCTACAATCCACATAAAAACAGTATCTACCAGGTCAGAAACCATGAATCTATTATAAAGGCAAGAGGAAGCAAGCCCCTGGGACAGACAGACAGACCTGCTTGTACACCTTTTCCCCAGAGCTTGGCCCTGACGTCCATTTTTATTTAGCCAAGGTTAAACAGGACTGGGGCTGGGTTACTATTCTATAAAATTCTACAGTTAGATTGTCTGTCTTCCCTCTTTTTCTTCTATGGAAAAAGATAAGAAAATAAGCAGACTTGGTTTGGGGCTTCCTTTGTCTATAGGATCAGAATTTGCAAGAATAAAAGCTGGTTTTAGGGAATTTCAAGAGAACAGCAGTTTAGTGGATGTGTTATACAATCCAAATGCATGAACGTTATGTTTGGGTCTGTGTCAAGAACGTAGTAAACATATTAAGATGAATGAGACCATGTCCCCCAGAACATTTGAGTTGTTTAGAGAAGTGCTTCAGGTATGTGCTGACTTGAATGCGCCCCATAGGCTGACATATTTGAATTGCTTGTTCCCAAGTTGGTGGAACGGGTGTAGGAAGGATTAGGAGGTGTGGCCTTGTTGGAAGAGGTGTATCACAAGGAGTGGGAGCTGAAGTTTCAAAAGCCCACACCAGACCTCGTTTCACTCTCTCTACTTGCTGTTTGTGAATCAGATGTAAACTTTCAGCTACTGCTTCAGTGCCAAGCCTGCCTGCACGCTGCCATGCACACCCACCATGGTGGTCATGGGCTCACCCATGTCTTGGTCATGGTGTCTCTTCACAGAAATAGAAAAGGAACTAAGGCACACATATAAGCACTTTTCTTTTTTAAAAAGTTTTATTATTTATTTATGTGTTTATGTATCTGTGTATATGTATGTACAGGTGCACATGGCTGCTAGTGGAGACCAGAAGAGGTCATTGGATCTCAAAGAGTGAGAGTTATAGGTGCTTGATGGTTACCTGATGTGAGTGCTGGCAACCAAACTCTGGTCCTCACCTTTCTTGCTCATGAGAGGCTGCATTGCCTATCTATCCCCATGAAGTATCACAGCACCAAGGGATTCCTGGAGCTAATAATTGTACTTGGAATGGAAAGATGGAAAGCAGGAGAATGCTATGTACAGTAGGATCAAAAGCTAGATTAGACTCAAGGGAGTAAAAGGAGAGGGTCAAGGGAGTCAAGGGAGTCAAGGGAGTCAAGGGAGTCAAGGGAGTCAAGGGAGTCAAGGGAGACAGAACCAAAGAGCCGGACTCTGAGAAGACCAGAGATTTCATACATTACCTAAAGCCTTAAATATCAATGTGTGTATATTCCACATAGTAATTTTACATTTAGAGACTTGGGCTAAAGGATCCATCAGTGATGTTTGTCAGCATTATTTGTAATTGTCAAAAACTAGCAACAATCCAGATGTCCAACAATTGGAGGATGACCGAATAAACTGGCATGGGACATCATGCATCGTTGTGAAGACATTTAGCATGTAGTTGAGTGGCTTTAAAAACACTGGAAAATAAACATGGTCAGGCATGGTGGTGTGTATACATAATCCCAGTGCTCTGAAGGCATGTGGATTTTTGTGACTTTAAGCCCAGCCTGATCTATATAGCAAGTTTTAGGACAACCAGGGCTACAGAGAGATTGTTTAAAAAAGTATGATAAATACAATAGGAAAAGCAACACACACACACCACACACATACACTCACACATACACACATTCACACTGTTATCAACAGTGCAAGTACTGGGGGAGACTGTGTGAGCTGACTACATTTTTATGATGCTGGCCTTGCTGTTCAGAATTGACTCTAACATTCCATTGGTGTTCCATGTTCCTAGTCTGTGTTTCTATCATGAAAGACATTGAGTAAAGGAAGGAGAAAATTTCATCTGTCCTGCCATAAGCAGTGACCCTGTCTCCTTTTCCTTTTTGAGGCAGCATCTCATAGACTTGAACTCCTAAATCTTCCTGCCTGCAGCTCCCAAGTGCTGAGGTCACAGGCACATGTCACTATACTTAAGTTTATGTAGTGCCAGGCACTGAACCCAGGGCCTAATGACTGATAGGTAAGCACTCTACCAACGGAGCTACAACCCAAGTGCCTTGGGATTCTTCATGATTAGAGTAATATTTTGGGCACTGCAAGGGAAGACCACAGAAGTAAACTATCTCTCTCATCGCCACATGGCTGGATTCCAAAGTGACTTGTCACTCTGGTTGCTGGCCTTGAATTTGAGTTTTAGGTATTCACCATCCCTCTCTCCTGCAAGTCTCTGACCCTTTCTTGTTTTTCTTTACTATACTGTTTGGAAGGACATAATTAAAACCCATATCTAAAGGATTGGGGGATCCACTTCTCCTCTCTTTAATTGAAATGTACCCTTCTATTGGATTTTTTCTCATAGGTAGACTGAGGTAAAGATGTTCAGGAGAAAGATCTCAGGGTCAGATATCCTTTTCGGCCTATCATATCAAGGGTGGGTACTATCAATATGACTGATGACCACTGTAGTTCACCTTGGTCATTCATCTAATATAGAGTTTTCTTTACATTGATGCTACCCCCTCAACCCCATTTTCCCAACCTTAGGAAGTTGCTATATACACTCCATATTTAGGAAGGGGTTATCTCTTTGGCAGAATTTTATTTATTTACCTATCTATCAATTTTATTTATTTATCAATCAGTTCTGGGGGATGGACCTCATGGTCTCATACAAGCTACACAAATGCTCTCCCACTGAGCCATACCTCCAGCCTGCCAAGACTTTCTATTTCAACAGCTTTATTGAGGTCTAATGTATTCAACATAAACTTTCACTTGTTTTATGCGAACAGTTTGATACATTTAGGAAATGTATATCGCTGAGCCTGAGGGAACAAGTCTTTGAGTTGACATCCAAAAGATGATAATGATTTAACTAAGCAAAGACTGTTTCAGGCAGTGGGGACAGTAGGAGCCCCTTCAGGGAGCATGGCACAGTCTAGGGACGTAGATTAATTCCCGAAACACCAAGGGAAGGTATTTTATGTCACTGTACTTCATTTATTATGCTTCCTATTTAATATTTAATGTTTTCCAAAGCATTTAAAGCAAATAGCATTTTAATATCTAAATGGATAAACTCCAGTTAGGCGAAACATTTGTCTAGAACAACTCAGCCCCTGATGGCTCACCCCAAGTTTCACTATAATAACAAGTAAATATTAGGACAGTAAAATGCAGATTCGTCCCTGAGGGGAAATGAGGTTGTCATAAAATCTCTATCTTCACAGGTCTTGTTTCAGTGAGAATGTAAAGTATGTGTACTCTACTTTCTGATGAACTCTGGCTTACTTCCCTCTGGGACAAATACACACTTTAAATGTGAGGACGTTATGGTTTGAATCTGAAATATCTCCACAGACTCAGGTTTGCAACACCTGGTTGGCAGCTTGTTTGTAAGGTTGCAGAGCCTTTAGAAGGGGGCGGTGGGGCTGGCAGGAGGAGGCCATTAGAGGTGAGCTTTAACGGCTGTACCTGTCTCCTGTTCTAGCCATAATCTGCTTTCTGGTTTGCCACGATGCAAGACAACTCTGCCACAGGCTCCCAGCAAAGTGAGCTTGTCCTTGTTGGTATGACTAGATTCCAACTGCATGCTTGGGTCAGGAGAGCTGACTTCTGAAGAACCATTAAGCTGGGGGTCTTTCTGATACTGCTTCTAGGCTTACCAAGAAATAGCTGAATGAGATGTTCAACTGAGAAGGGCTCTAGATTTTAGTGCTAGATTTTAGTGCTGACAGCATTTTATTAGAATTGAAAACCCAGTGCCTTTATCTACTCATTCATTCATTCATTCATTCACTCATTCATTCATTTGCTGGCTGGTCTTTGACAGGAGCTGTAAAATCAGAAGGACCTGAGTTCATAGGTTGATCTGTCTCTTTCCATCCACATGGCTTTGGACAAGTGGACAACTATCTTGAGTGTTATTACCTATATTTGAAACAAGCATCTGCTATTCATTCCATGTGACATTTGCAGAACAAGCTACAGTCTGCTTCCAATCTCGTGGGCTGTTGCTTATTTATGACGTTGTTGTTTCCAAGCCAGATATTGAGACTGTGAACAGTTTGACAGAGAATATGGGAAGGAAGAAGAGAATGTGCAGACACAGACGATGTTGGTGGCCCGTGAGGATCTGGAGGACTCATTTAGGAAGAAAAGACGATGTATGGGGAAATGAAATCGGGAGATTTGGAAATTATTAGAGACACGTTGAGACCGATCAGGTTGTCCTGATACCAATTTTCCTGTTCATTAGTTATGCATAGCTCCCATCCACAGGGTCAGAGTCCTGCTGTGGCAAAAACTCCGCCTCCCCTTCCCCACTAATGACTTAATACAGCAAAATGCTCAGTGATACTTGAAGGTAGAGATGTCCCCTGGGGAAGAATTGGGCCTGGTCAGTTCTTTCAAGTTCTTTTACAGTTTAATGGAATGGCTACCAAAAAAAAAAAAAAAAAAAAAAAGAGGGGGGGCACACTGGGGACCAGAGTATAGTTGGCCTGCCAATGTTGAGAGGGTTGACAGAAAGAAACAGCACCAATAAATAAGTAGCAAACTCACAAACAAATATATACATGAATAAGATAAAAGCAGAAAGATCAACTGAAGAACTCAGCAAGAAACCTCTCCGTGCATACATACATATCTGTGTGAATATAGGGAGGGGAATATTGAGACAGCTTTTCAGAAAGTGGTTTTAAAAAGCAGAAATAACCTTACATATTTCAAACAGAGAGGGAGGAGTCAATGTAGAAATTAAGTTAGGGAGCTGGGAGCTGGGGCGGGGCACAGAAAATTGGGAACATAACCATGTGGTTTAATTCTGAATGCCCAAAGCTGCTCTCATCTGATTAATTAATCTGTTGTTTGTTTAATGGAGGGGAGCGTGGATCTCAGAATAAACGAGGAGAGGTCAGAGGGCAACTTGTGGTCGTTCTCTCCTTGCCCCATGTGGGTTCTGGGGATTGAACTTGGGTTGTCAGGCATGGTGACAGAGACTTTTGTCCACAATGCCATTTTGCTTGCCCTCATCCTCTGCTGTTTTAAGAATAGCTCTGGGGTTTTCGTCCTGGTACTTGTGTTGGCTGGTTACAGACACGAGTGACAGTGTAATGCCACTGCTTAGGCTTAGGTCTACGGCCATCTCTTATGATTTGTGTGTGTTCCCCCAAGGATTCGTATGGTGCGGCCTGGCGCTAAGTGTGGTAAAGTTCAGCTGTGATAGAACCTGTCAAAGATGAAGGCCACGGGGCAGGGCATCACAGGGCCGTATTGCTCTTGGAAGGGATGGATATTGGTTTCCAGGATGGGTTCCTGCCAGAGTGAATTGTTCTAAAAAGAAAAAGCTGGGTTTTGAAATCTGTCTGGCATCCTGCCTACCACTTGATGCCCTCCTGTATTGTGAGTTCCCAGTGTGAATCCACATTGTGATGTAACAGAGGGCTCTCTCCAGAGCTAAGCAAATGGGGCTGGGTGAGCTTGGACCTTTAGATTCCAAAACGTGAGTTAGGTCAATTGTCTCTGTAGTTTAGCTATTTCATTATAGCAGCCAAAGATGGAAAATACACCTGCATAGCATGCAACATTTTGACAGTGGTCACTTAATCACATGTAGCCTCTAAGAACTTGTTGATGGTGTCTGAAATTTTTGACCCGGATTAAAGCCTAGTGGTAGAGTACTTTACTAGCGCCTGTGAAGCTGCACGTTCAATCTCTATTACCGTACCTGTCCCCTATGCACTTTGCTACAGATGGGACCAGAAAGATTGCTCACTTGGTTTTGCTCTCATCCATACAGGAAAAAGCAGGTCAGTTCAAAACCTTGAGGAAGAGCTGAGCTGCAACATCACACATTAGTCTCCTGAAGCAGGTTTGTTCTTCTGAGACTGACAGTCACCAGTAGTGTGAGGCGGGAGAGCAGGACTTACATTTCCCTGTGGCAGCATCCATTAGGCCCTGCACTTCCTTCCACCCTGTCAGGAATTTCGGACCACACAAAAACTCCAGGACGCAGGCAGGTCTTCTCTGAGTTTGATCAGAAGGCACCTGGGGCAGATTCTGGGCCTGACACCAAGATAAGCTTACAGAGCAGATGTTAATCAGCAATATAACCACCATAGTTTCCTAGTCACGGTCCCACAACAGCAGTCTCTAGCAGATGGACCATGTCCTTTTGTCAGTCACTTACTTCAATTTATTGCTTCCTGCAAGCAGAAGCCTGATTTCTTTTAAAACAATTTCTCTCTCTGTCTCTGTCTGTCTCTCTGTCTCTGTGTGTCTCGTGTTTTGTGTTGTGTCTGTGTACACACACAAGTATGCGGGTACCTGTTGGGGCCAGAAGAGGGCATCAGATCCCTGGATCTGGAGTTATAGGCAGTTGTGAGCTTCCCCACAGGGAGCTGAGAACCAAAGTGGCCTCTGCAGGAGCAGCGAGCACTCTTTACTGCAAAGCTTTCTCTCCAGTTCCCATGTCTCACTTTTCTGCACATTTCTTGTGTGTGCATGTGTATGTGCGTGCATTCATGTGGAAGTCAGAGGTCAACCTCGGGTGTTCTTCTCCAGGAGTCATCTCCTGTGTTTCTTTGAGATAGGATTTTGCACTGACATCTAAGGCTCTCAGCTTAGGCTGGCCTGGCTGTCCAGTGAGCACCAGGAACCTGCCTGTCTCTACCTTTTCCATCACTGCTTTTTGTGAGGCTCTTCTCACTAAATATCTTAGCATCATGTGTTTTTCCTTAAGTTTGTCAATTTAATTCATAGGTCCTATTGGCTGAATACATGAAAGGAGAAATGCTTTGCTTTCTCTGTGGACGGAACATGGAAACTAATAACTACCTTCTTGAATTGCTTTGAAAATTGAGCTTTCCAACAGGAAACAAGCTGATTCTCTCTGCTATTAAAAAGGCGGGGCTGGTGAGATGGCTCTGCCAGTAAGCATGCCTGCTGGCAAACTCAATGGTCTGAGTTCAATCCCCTGACCAACATGGTGGAAAAACAAAGAATGGACTCCTTCAAATTGTCCTGTGACCTACACACAAATGCATGATCGTGTGTGAGGCTACACACACACACACACCATTTGTGTGCACATGGAAAATCTGGATTTCTAGACTTGATCTTTAGCCATCAGAATGGGTTTGTTCTCAGTGATTATTCACTTGTCAGTGCTGTGGTAACTCACCTCAATGGTGCAGTGTGTGTATCTCTTGGGTCCTGGTACCACACTGTGCAGCCAGCAGGAATACAACCTGGGACTGGGAAGCTGAAGGTAACCTGACTACCCTGATGCAGCCATTTCAAGTTCAGTACCCGCTGGTTATAAGGACCCAGCAGCCTGACACAGGAAAGCTTCTCAAGGGGGCTTTCCAGGATATAGGATAAGTCTGGCAAGCAAGAATTTGCCAGAAGATAGGATACAAACCTGTCCAAACCGGTTTGTATTCCGCAGGCAGCCACTTCAGCGGCATTGTGGGCGAATACCAATCTGTCCGCTCAAACAATTCTCTTATGTTTGGTTTTCTTTTAACTTGAGCTGAGCTTTCACTTTTCTTCCCTTTTTAATCCGTTTTTTCCCCCCACCTGGTACTTAGATTTGCTTCGGCCAGCCTGTTTATCTCGAAAGCTTTGGAAGGCACACACTCTCTCCCTGCCCTTCCCCCACCCCCAGTTTGATTGCATCTTTCCTTGGTAATGGTGTTTTGACTTGTCTTTTGTACTGGGCTAAGCCACAATGAGACAAGAATATTCTCTCCTTATTTTATCAGGTGCTTTTGTTGCTCCCAAGCTGTTTCATAACTGTGTGCCTTTTCAGATTTGGCTCCTAGTTGGGAAAGGGGTTGATATTCAAGGAGAGATTGGATGCCATGTTGGGTCAATTGGTCTTGAAAAGAAATAAGCCACATTGCTCACTTTCTGGAGCTCAGGGCCAGTGGGGAGCTGGGTCCCAAGAGGCCAATCAATTTCAATTAAGGAGATTAACAGTCTTGAGCACATAAAAGTCTGGTCACATGCTTTTGAATGTCCTGGCCTCTAGCAGCCTGAAAGCAGACAGGAGCTCCAGAAGCACTGGGCTGTGTCTTTTGGGTCAATGTCAAGGTGACTGTCAGAAGAGAATACAGAAGGGAAAATGGCTGTTTGTCTAGGGAGTCTTACCTGTAGTTTGGGGCAGATCTTTACTTTGCATGGGGTGGAGCTGCTCAATATAACACGCTAAGCATCATTTGGAGTGACTCCACGCCTAAGGTAACATGCCAGTCAACTCAATCCAACCCAAACAAAACCAACGTCCACACAGCTTCCATAGATCTATTACAGGTCTGCACCACCTTGCCTCTAATCTGCTCTCTAGGTGGCAAGGAGGCCTCTGTGCTTCCTGGAAGAAGTCAGTCTTAGGATGGACCCCCTTTTTATACTGGGCACCATAGAAGAGTGACACACTGGGCTCTAGGTCTCTACATTCCTGGGGCTTCTTGATGTCCAGACCATAACAGGGCAAGGCAAGGGAAGGTGTCACAGAGAGTGGTGGGCAGGTAGCCAGGGAGAAGATAAACTCCAGATAGAGGAGAGGACTTTGGTATTACATAGACTAAGCTGAGTCTATTCTTGCAGGCTCTGCGATGGCCCTG
Source organism: Mastomys natalensis (assembly GCA_021653895.1). Classification (NCBI taxonomy): domain Eukaryota; kingdom Metazoa; phylum Chordata; class Mammalia; order Rodentia; family Muridae; genus Mastomys; species Mastomys natalensis. The sequence continues at coordinate 326,223 of JAJTUV010001721.1, read as the reverse complement.
AGCTGCAGTATGTAGCTAACATCTGTCCTCACCACACCCTCATGGCTCCCCCACCCTCTTTTACATATAATATTTTAAACTTATTCTTTGAGAATTTTGTCCATGCATAGAATGTATTCCAATCATATTTATGCCCACTTCCTCTCTAGCTCCTCTCAGAACCCTCCCCACATCCCCCTTCAATTGTATATATTCTCTCTCTTTTTAAAATAACTCACTCTGTCCAATGGGTACTGCCCATATACACACACACTGGATCATGGTTAGCCTACTGTGGGGGCAAGCGGAACCGTGCCACCAGACAGAAAACCTGGTAAGGTCGAGCAGATTAAGGAACAGTTGAGAATGGTAGGCATTTGAGTCTGCTCGGACCAGATTCCTGTCCTGGAGCACATTGTGACCATGACACTCCACTAAAAGAACCATAACAACTGGCCACATAGCATAGAACCCAGAGTTCTCCATGCTACTGAGGTATCTAGATGGGCCCTGGGGCTTTAGCCAATAATCTTCCCTTCCTGGACATCCCTTTCTGCAAATGGTATTTAACTTCTGGTCCATCCTAAGTAAGTTGTATGCATCCTTTCCCACCGTGAATAAACGCTTTAGACAAGCCAGGACAGTCTCCTTCCTCAGGACCGCTGTTGGGGGAAGCTTTCATTATAACGAGCCACACCTAAGTTTCCACAGAAACCCCTTTTCATTCTTGGCACTAGCCCTGAGCTAAGCCAGATCCCTCCCCAGGCTCATAGCAGCCTCCCCACCCCCACACTCCCATCTCAACTCCTTGGGGTTCCCAGCAGAGCCTGGGTGCCCAGGAGTTTGAGAACCACAGCTTCCGCCCCAACCCAGAGGAACAGGGGGCTTTGATTTTGTCTCCCTTGAGCAGTGTGTCAGCATCCCAACCAGGAGAATGGAACCTAGCCTAGCACTCTGTGTTTCACCTCCCTGTGCTGTGTCCTCACATCCCAGCAATGAAGTGAAATGCAGTACCTACAGGGACCACACCCATAAAGAAAACTGACACTCTCACCTAGCAGTCACCAACTGTCAACAGCTCCCCAGCTCGGGGTGGGAGCTGTGTATCTCACCCCATTCATGTAGACTGTTTTGATCCTGTACAGGTCTTGAGCAGACAGTCAAAGCTTCTATGTCTGGTCACGTCTGGAAGACACTGTTCTCTTGGGGTACTTCCTGACCTCGAGCTCTTACAGTCTTTCTGTCCTCTCTTCCATGATACCACCCCCTACTCCCAGCCTTGTGGTAGAGGAGGTGCAATAGAAATGTTTCATTTAAGGTGAGCCTTCACAGACACATGCTCTGTGCACTTTGACGGGATGTGAGGCTCCTTGATCAACAACCGTCCACTGCACAAGTGGTCTTTCTTTTAAGATAAGTAGCTTCAAGTCCTCTGTTAAGGATAGAGCTACACTTAGCTCTCAGGGTTTTAACCCTTACAGGAGGCATAAAGCACACTCCGTCACCCTGTCACCCGCTGCTTCATGATTCCAGTGCTGATGGGAAGCCAGAGGTACACTTAGATCCCAGACTGAATGGTCTGGACAGTTAGTTATGGGGATAGAGACGGTTCCACATTGCTGCCAGCAGACTGAGAGGTTCCCTCAATCTCTATGTCACTCTGGCTGGCTTAAAACTCACTATGTAGACCAGGCTGTCTTTGAACTCAGAGATCTGCCTGCCTTTGCCCCGTAAGTGCTAGGATTAAAGGCATGTACCACCATGCATGGCTTAGATTCCTGATTTCACCTGCAAAGAATTTCAGAATGAACCAGTGTGAAGCAGAGTCAGTTTATTTAGAATAGAAAGAAACGAGCTCAAAGATAGAATAAGGCACACCTGAGACGGAGCTGGTGCATGCCTGCATGTGTGTGTGTGTGTGCGTGTGTGTATGTGCTTCTCAAAGGAGAGTTGTGATCTAGTGCTCTACTAGTGACTATATATAGCTGTATCTTGGAAGCTTCTGGAATGTGTGATGGGTTTCTAAGGGTCACATGACTTATAACCTAATACTTTTTTTTTCCCTCTTTCAGGTCTCTAGACCATCCCATTCTCAGGAGTGATTTCCCTTTCTTAATAAACTGTCTCTATTCTTGTTTCTAATTCTGTGTCCCTGGTCCAATTCTTTGCTGTGGAACGCAAGAACCTCGATACTTCAGCAGGGGCTTGGGACTAAGATCTGTTCTTTTTTTTTTTTTTTTTTTGGTTTCAAGACAGGGTTTCTCTTTGTAGCCTGACTGTCCTGGAACTCACTCTGTAGACCAGGCTGGCCTTGAGCTCAGAAATCTGCCTGCCTCTGCCTCTCATAAGATCTGTTCTTATAACAGTTGTTTCTCTCCTGTTGAAAATAAGTATCATTTCTGCACAGTTAAAATGTAAATTTACATCAAGGAAAATATCTCTTTAATACAAATTAGAAAAAGATTTACTTGCAAATGTTTTGTTAAAACTTTAAAATTGTAAGATCTGACTATTATAATTGTGCTTTTTACATTTTAAAAGCAAGTAAACTTTGTTAAATCTCCAGCTATACTAAAATATCCTTATCAATGATAATTTTGTTACCTTAAACTATATGTCTGTTAACTTCATGTTATATTAAATGAAAATAAACTTAAAGGTGCACAATTAAAAAAAAAAGAAAAAGACTGACTACACATGACTTTGTGTTTGTATGTGTATGCATGTATGTGCATATATGTAAGAGTGCACTTGTATGTGGAGGCCAGAGGACCACCTTGGTTCTCATTCTTAAGGTACCATCTACCTTGATTTTTAGGACTGGATCTCTAGCTGTCCTGGAACCGGTTGGCCCGGGAGCCCAGAGCTCTCCTTCTCTCCTTCTCCCCAACACTGGTAATACAAGCTTGTTCTTCTATGCCAGGCCTTTTGTGTGTGAGGGTTCTAGAGATCAAACTTAGGTCCCCATGCTTGCAAGGCAAGCACTTTTCTCATCGAGCCATGTCCCCAACCCCAAGACTTACTCATGATGGTTTAGAGAAGCGTCCAGGTATCTTGGAGATTCCTAAACATCAAAGCCTGTAGCTTCAGCCAATTAGTACCCAATTGTTCAGAGGATATAAGTCAAGGATGAGGCTGGGGCTACAGTGGAAGGACCTCCTGACTAGATGCTGGCCTTGCTATTTAAATAGCAGCTATCCCCCTGTCCCTGTCACCCCACAAAGATCTGGGGCTCTTTGACCTGTAATTTCTCCAGACAGCTGCTTTCCACCACGGCATTTCTGCCCTGTGAATAGCATACTGTCTATACTCTCCTTTGAGTCACTGTAGAAAGACAGAGACCTGTAAGGAGGTATGGGAAGGGAAAGATACTCTTCACCTAGTGTCTGGCTGAAGCCTCTTGCCAGCTCAGAGTCAAGAAATCCTCACAACTAACATTTGATGTGAAGGTTGCTCCTCCAGAGAGAATATCCCTTTTATGCAGAGATCTCTAATAGGAATGTTAAAATAGCAATTAATTGTGCTTGAGACCCGAGTGTCTATGACCTTCGGATGTGGCCTTTCTTCCTACCCAGCACTACCCTGTGATGTAGTGGGTATCTCACCAGAAACCCCATTTATAGTAGATGTTTCTTAACTCAGTTGTGTAAACCTTGTGACCCCGGATTTATCTCATTAGATTCTAATATAAGTCAGAGGCACCTCTGTAGTTAATCAACAATCTCATTTATTGAACAACAACAAAAAAGGGCAGAGGAGAAAGGAAAGAAATTTCCTAATAAGTCTGTGACGTGACTTTAGGGGCATCAAAACTGTGTCCTTGGTTACCCCTAAGACACCAAAGCAGCGCTCTCCTGTGAAAGCCCCCGTCCAACTCAGCTGTATATTATTCTTTCCCTGAACACTTTCCTATTAATGCCCATACTAATATCTATCTGCTAAAACCCACAAAGCAGTAAAATACTCCTTAAAAAACAAAACAAACCTTTTTATTGGTTCTTTGTGAATGTCACATCATGCACCCCAATCCCACTCTATCTTCCTGTCCCACTGTCCCTGCCCTCTGCCCTTGCAACTTCCCACAAAAGAAAACAAAAATAAAAACACATACACACACACACACACACACACACACACACACAGAAAGAGAGAGAGAGAGAGAGAGAGAGAGAGAGAGAATAACATAGAAAGAATAAGAAAGACAAAAAGAAAAAAACCCCATCTTGCCGTGGAAGCTGCGGTGTGTTCCACAGTACACTCTTTTGTCCAAACAGTTTTGCTTGCAAGTGTTCATTGCACTGAGCCATTGGTCTGGTTCGCCCTCTGGCTTCTGCTATGCTATCAACAGTGGATGCTCACCGGGACTCCTCTCAGATATCCGTTGTTGCTCTGTGTTATGGAGGTCCTGTAGTTCATAATGGGGTAGATGTTGGGGTGGGCCAACTTAAAGCCCTCGATCTGGGTGGTGCTGGCTATGTTCTTCAGTCTGCCAGCTCTTCTGTGCCTGAGCCACCAGGGCCTACTCTACTTCAGCACTGCTCTGACTAGGGGAGGGGCAAGCTGTCCCATGCTCACACCACCAGGGCCAGCTCTACTTCTCTCGCTGCCCAGGTGAAGTGTGGGGCCGCTCTCCTGAGTGCTGCAGTCGGTGAGAAGTGGGGCCAGCTTTCCTACCTGCCACAGGCAGCGAGGGGTGTGTGTGGGATCTCTCCTCGTGCCCACATTGCCACATGCCTGTCAGGGGCGGGGCCGACTCATCTGCTCTCATGTCCTTCGGCGCAGGTCTCCCATATTGACCAGGTGAGGAACGGGACAGCTTTCCTGCTCTTGTGTCCTTGAGGATCAGCAAAATACTCTTCTTAATAAACCCCAACTGTTACTCATCCTGAAATTCTTTTGCTGTGAATCCCATCTCCCCTGATGGGATTCTGAAGAGAACTCCTCGGGCTGCTGTGCATCTCCCTGACCTACATCCCAGTGCTATGCCCTAACTTAGGAAATGAACCAAAAGAATATCACTCCTTTTTCCTTCCTTCTCCAGGACATCCTATTGATGCTAAAGCAGCCAAAAGATAAGCAACAGAGGGAATTTAGGGTCTCATCAGAAGAGAGTTCCAGAAGAGAAGAGGCAATCACGGCTTGAGCCTGTCATTTGCCTTAAAAGCCAGTCTTGTCCTGGTCCTTCCAGAATGCAATCTCATCTGCCTGCATCCCAGCTCCTTACCTTTCCTGCCTCCTGTGGTTCCCTCTCCTTGAATGGCACTTCCTCCTTCCCGACCTTAGGGCCCACGGAGACCTTGCTTCAAGGCTGATTCTCTCTCTGCTCCTCCTGCATTACCGCACACTGCTCCTCCAGCCTTTTTGACTCCTGACCTACCCAGTTATTCACATCATCTGAATGTACTCACAGGTACCAAGGCGTAGTTATTGAATCCCTACAGGAAGATTCTCCAGGCCCTCTAAACGGGAGCTGCCAGTTCCCGCTTCTCTGCTGTTCCAGGTGCTATAACGCCAAAACTGCCTTATAAACAAAAAGCATTTGTTGTTCACAGCTGGGAGGCAATATCAAAGCAGTTTTGGCTTCTGGGTAAGAGTTCATCGATGGCACCTTTCAGATGTGCCCTCACTTAGTGGAAGGTCATGTTTTAATGGACACCAAGCCCACTCCTGAGGGGCTCCACTCTTAAGACCCCGCCCCCTCGCAGAGGCCCCGCCCCCTAACAACATTAGCTTTTCGAGTTTTCAACATAGGAATCTGAGGGAGCACAAGCGTTGTGAGGCAGGATAGAAAGACATCGGAAATGATGAGGACGAGGAAAGAGAGTCAGTTTCTCACCATCTGTGGATCAAGGATCCCAACACAATGGACCTTTACTTAAGGCCTTTTTCCACAGCTGTACACCAGCGGTTTTCTAAAAATCTTATCTGAAACCCCATTTACAGTAAAAAAAATAAAAGTGAGCCCTAACTCCCTTGTTGAACCCTAGTGGCTCCTGGCTTTATTTTATCAGATTGTAATCCCATCCTTGCCAAGCATCCCCAGGGACACCCTGTAATCTCAATTATCAAAAAGGAGAATCGAAAGGGAGCCTGCACCTCTCGTTTGTTAAGCGTGGGCTTTTCTTGAGCGGGCAATTTGTTGAATGAAGCCCAGGCTTTCTCAGCCAACTGGCTCCCTTTTTATGTTGTTAATCTTGATGTTCCCAGTCTCTACTTCCCTGCTGCTATTGTTGTAGGAAATGTGGAGGTTGCTAAGGACAGAGTAGCAATGTTTCTCAAAGGAGTCTTGGTGGGAACAAGGATGTTAGAGGGAAGGACTATGAACCCCTAGCCCCTCCTTCTTCCTGAGGTAAAAACCTGTTGGGACAGCTGGTGTGACTAAAAACCAGGCCATGGCATGGTGACCTTGTTGCGTCACAGAAGGAAGGAGTTCTGTTCTGCTCTGCTCTGGGATATGTGTGGGTGAGGCACCGTGTGAAGGCAGCCTAAGAATTGGCTTCATCCTATCAGAAACTCGGGCCAAGATATGAGGGAAGAAATGGGTGTTATGGGGGTAACCAGCTACTGTCTGATTGGATTTAAGGCCTGCACCACAGGAAGGAATTCATGCCTAGTACTGCAAACCCGGTCAAAACCATCACCGTGAAGGTGAGAGGCCTGAGGAGGATCCTACTATTACTCCTCTGCTAAATGATCATGTTGTCAAATTGCCTTTTCTAAATATCTGTGTTTACACTCATGTATTTGCTCTGCTCTTACCGTTGTTAATAGACGCTTCTTTTTACAGTGGGAAGCAGTTAACGCACAGTCTCATAACTGGTTTAAGTGCCAAGAATAAGTGACAGCGAGCACTCAGTTCTAAACGGGATATCTATATCAAGTCCCCACTCCCACCCTCAAAGCTCAGGGAGGAGGAAGCAGAGAGGATGTAAGAGGCAGAGGGTGAGGGGTAGCACCGTGAAATACTGGATGCTTCTGGATAACACAGGGCCATTTGCACTCCAGAACTCCCTGCATTCGTGATTGGCAGCACATGACCTACAACAAAGTCAAGCCAATGAAAACTCTAGCTCAGAAGGGGGCGTGTCCATAAGACAATTTCCCTAGCTGAGGAGCTATTGGCAATGGCTGGCTGCTGGGGAAAGAGTAATTTTTCCTTGGGGCGTGGCCACTTGTAGGTTGCCCATGCTCCCGTGATTCTCTGGTTGTACCTAATGGTCTATATAAAAAAAATAAGAGTAGGACATGAAATTGGTAGGGGGACATGTTGGGTGGGTTCAGAGGGAGCTGGAGGGGAAAGGGGAAGGATATTGCCAAAATACATGAAATTCTCAAAAAAATATAGAAATTATATATTTTAAAAATCTTCTTAACTGGACATATCTTTTGGATTAGAATTTGATGAGGGTTAGCCCCAATAACCTCATTTAATTACATCTCAAGCACCCTAACTCCAAACATTATCATGTTCTGAAACACTGGGTGTGTAACTGAGGATGTAAGCCTATGCATCCTTGGGGCCTGGGGAGGGAAGAACTCATCTGGTCTCAGTTTCTTCAGCAATACATAAGGCATGATGCTGGGCTATTTTTGAACTCTCCTGATCTTAAACACACAGAAGCCCGGGCAGGAGATACGGCTGAATAGACTTGCTGTGCACACTTCATGCCTCTAGTTCAGACCTTGGAGTGGCGCGCATACCTGTCATACCAACAGGATCACAGAAAATGGAGGCAGAGACAGGAGAGTGGGTGGGCTGTTCTTGGGCTGTAGCCATTGACAATAAAACAAAAGAAACTGCTTTTTAAAACCTGAAGGTTGTTTTCTGACTTCTGTGTGCTCGCTGTGGCACAATTATACCTGCACGCATAAACACATCATAAACATGCTCATACACATACACCATAACCTCCCTGCCCAACCTCCCCTGACCCCTCCACCCCCGAATACAAGCAAAAGTTCCCTCTCGAGCAGGGGTTGACTTTTCAAGTACCGATGACTGGAATTTAAGGCATGCCTGCAGCCTTTCCAGGTGAAAGCTTTCTTACAACACACAGACGATTAAAAATAACATCTATTTATCTCCCTGCATGTTCCAAGCCTTGAGTGGCAGCTTTAGCCAGGGCGCCTCTCAAAGTCAAACAAATCAGTCCTCAGGACGGAGCACTGAGGTCAGTGAACAGCGACAACAGAACAATGTTTCAAATCAAGAAGCCTGGCTGTCGCTCCTTCATCAAGATGGCGCTCTGTAGATGTAGTGCAAAGAAAGTACATTGTTGATTCTCTCTGAGTGCCATATACTTGATTTAGACCCCAGCCATACACTGTTCCCACATTAGACTCTTACTCTCCCACAGCTCCTCCACAGGAACTAGAATTGACCAGCTACCAGCAGAAGTGGGTTGGCTGTCCTTTGACATCACAGAAGCAGGTGTATTCTAGAGCCCGAATGACATCGTGTTTACAGCAACAAGAGCAGACAAGGACAACAAGAATAAAACCAATGTGCTCCATGTTTTCTCTGGGAAATGAGGACTATTGGGGGGGGGGGGACCTCTTGTCTCAACAAAATTAAAAGCGCATCTGACTTCAGATTTATTTGATTAGTCTTTCTTGGGATAATCAGAATCAGAACTGGTTTCCACTGGCAAATGTGAGCCAATTACAAAGAAAAAAAAAATCCAGGAGAGAAAATAAATATTGCAACTCAAAGAAACAGGTATGTTCATTTTTTAAAAAGCACTGAATCAAGTTTTACGCCGCTGAGTTAATTTATTTACACACACACTATGAGCTTTGCATGCACGAAATTTGTTAGCATCACAACATGATAAATTGTACCTGTCTCATTTGTGAAAAACCATCTTAAGATTCCCACTCGTCTCTGTCGGTGGGGAACTAGGCTGAGGACATGTGTGAGCTTCATGGAAACTGGTCTCCAGGCATGTGGCAGAAAGGAGGGCCTGGGTTTTCTATGTTGGAGTGTTTGGTTAAGAGTTTCAGCTTTGGGCTGGCAAGTTGGCTCAGTGGGTAAAGGTGCTTGTAGTATAAAGCTGGTAACGCAAGTTCAAACCTCCCCCAGAAGGTTGCCCTCAGCTCTCCACACACATGCTGTGGCAGCACCCCTGTGTCACACCCACCCAATGCCTAATAATAATAATAATAATAATAATAATAATGAAGGAAAAGGGCATTTAAGCCTTGAGGCAGTTCTATAACACTTGCCAAGGTATCCTCTGATCCTTATTTCCTTCATATCTGACATGGGTCCCAGACTCAGGGTCTTTATGAAGTCTAGATGGGAAAATGTATATAAGAAACTCTGTGGATAAGCCCTCCCAGAGTTCAGTCCATCAAATGTCAGCTTCGATACCAACATTGTTTCAAGAGGATCCTTACCTGTTCTCGTTGTATCTGTAAATTCAATTTGTAGAAGATAAAAATGGCCAGACCTCCCGAACATGAGCGCTCTGCCTGCTCCAAGCAGAGTGGACTGGAGGGAGTGGTAAGGATGGGTTGGGAACCTTGTAGAAGTTTTAGCTTTTTCTGCCTTCTTTGTAAGACTCCATGTTGTACGAATTCCAAGACCAGCAACCCAACCCATCTGAAACAAATTACCAGTGCCCAATTCTTTCTAAATTCAACAGTGATAATTGTCATCATCACAGTTATTATTTTATCTACATTGCTGACACAGTGTAGCTGAGAAAGTGGAGGCTGGGCCGTTGACGTTTTCTGAGAGGAAGGAATTCTCGAGGATGGTGATGCAGTGGACTGCTCCTTGTGCATGTCCTCTTCCTCGTTGTATGTTGAATATTAACACCAGATGATAATAGGAGGTGAGGCTGCTAGGAGGGTTCAGAAGGTGACCCCTTTGATGGATTAGTTCCCTTCTCAAGGAACACTTGGGAACTCAGGCCCTGCAGCACAGCAGAGCTGCCCTGGTGGGAGGGGCTCCAGTGAAGTAGCCAGAGGCTGTGAGCAGGGAGAGCTGGACCCCATCTCTTTCCTGCAGGCAGTGTGTGCAGGGAGGGATAGATTCCCCCTCCACCACCTGAGGCAGTCAGGAGAGCTCCCTGGGGTCATGAGAATGGAAGATCTACCCTTTGCTGGCTGCAGCACTTGGGAGAGTGGGCCCCTGCATCTTGATTGGGCAACACAGTAGAGCTGGCTCTGGCGTAGATGATAGTGAGCCACCTTGTGGGCGTGAGAGCAGGATTGCTGACCCTTCTCCTTTCTGGTTACAGCATTTGGTGAGCTAGCTGGGCAGTGCTCGCCCTGGTGGTGCGGGTACTGGAGAGCTGGTGGGCTAACTAACTCATCTACCTGTTATAGCTGTGCTAAGTTACATGCTATTTCATGAACACTTGTGCCTGTGTGTGCATTATGTGTGCGTGTGCACATGTGTTGTGTGTACATGCATGTGGAGGCCACAGGTTGACCTCAGATTTCTTCATCAGTTGCTCACCACTCTATTTTTTGAGTCATACCTTCTCACTGAACCTAAGCCCATTGGTTCATTTAGGCATCAAGCCATTATAATTTACAACGCCACATCCCAGCACAGGAAGATGCGCTGGCTTTTTCATGCTGACACCGGAGTTTATGTACACGTCGAGGCTGTCTGACTCAAGTAGGGGTTTCTAGGAATCGTAGAGATCTACTCTGGTGACCTTAGACAGAAAAGAACAATACTGAAGAGGATGGAACATAGCTCACAACAAGAGAATCAGTTGGAGAGGGGGCTGTCAGAAAGAACCACAGGAAAGCCGGGCCCTGCGTAAAGGCTACCTAGAATCTCTGCTGGCTCTGCTTCTTTGAGATACCAGGGAGAGGGGGTGTTCCACATCTCTGGTGGGAGGTGGGATGCTGTGTCCCTTGAGGAAGCTCTAAGAGTAAAATGAGAGAGCAGCCATTGGGGGGCACTCCAAACAAAGCAAAACAGAATCTAGTGTATGTCTCCTTAATGTCCTTAGCTATGAGAAGAGGAAATACCATTTTGGGGGGGGGGGCTAAGTCATGGCTCAGTGGTAGAGCACTTGTCTAACATGCATGAACCCCTGGGTACATCTCCAGCACCACACCCTCAAATCCTTTTTTTCTCTATGAAACTCATGAAATACTGAAGATAAAGCATCTCAGAGATCAACCAAGGCAGGACCCACTCTAAGCATGCTTTATATTTATGTTAACAATGAAAGTGAGGGGTTCCTTCCAATCTCTGCTCTGTCCCTTAGTGGTCTCACATCTCTCTCTCTCTCTCTCTGTCTTTCTGTAAATGGAATTATTAATTCTAGCTAGCCCATATAAAAGACACACAATCCAGGTATTTTATTTACAAGCCGTAAGCCTAGATGGGGCAGGATTTGAGCTATTCTGACTTTCATCTCAGCCATATTATGTCCCCTGTTACTTGCCGTTTCTCCTGGCCACATGTCATGGTCCATCTCCTGTCATGAGAGCTTCCTATTCCCTTAGTTCCTTCCTTGACACAATCCCTACCTGCAGCCAACCCCAGCCAGGTAACTGAAAACCCGTCTACCTCTATCTACTGCCCAATCACAGGCTTTAGCATTTTACTGACCAGTTAACTTGGGGAGCAAGGTTATATAGCATTACTTGGTGTGTGTGAGGATCTCCTTATCCCTGAGAATCCCCTTTGTTGGGGGCAATCAGATCTTGGGTGACAGTATTTAGCATCTGAATACACAGCAGTAGCAGACCAACCCCCTACATTCCTTCAAAATGATGTCATATCTACTTAGATTCTACTCCAAAGACTTTCATAGACCTCTATGTCTATCTATGTCCCTGTGGCTGCATACCTACCTCAGCATCTCCATATTTCTTCCTTCCTCTATCTCCTCCCTGGTGCCTCCATGTCCTCTCATTTCCTAATCTCGTCTTACCTCCATGTTCCCCTAAAGCCCTTGGATCCTCTGTGGTCCATCCATATTTCTCTTATCTCTCTCTTTCCCTTCAGTACCCCATCAGTGACTTACTCTCCCCTCAGGCCTTCCATATCTGCTCAGTTTCACCCTTTATTCCTTTACCTTCCTTCTCCAAATTCTCTAAGATGGGTTTTAGGTTCTGGGTCAGTTCATCATTTGCTCCATGGCTTTGAAAAAAATTACTCAAGCATTCTTTAATCCAGGCTCCTTACCTGAAAATGAAGATGGTAGGAATAGTCCTGCCAGGCTCACGTTAGAAGTGAAGTTGTAGTCTGTAACATACTTAGGACAATGCCTGGTTCATAGGAAACACTCGATAAATACTTGCACCTGTGCCTGGCTTAATGCTGTGATGTGAAATAAACTCCATGAAAAAGAATCATACAAGGAGACCCCCACTGAGGTTATCTGAGTTCCTCCTCCTCTTCCTTCTCTCCCTCCCTCTTCCTCCCCCTCCCCATTTCCCTCCTCCTCCTCTCCCTTCTTACCCTTCCCCTCCCCTGCCCTCCCCCTCCTCCCCTCTATCAGTTAGACTCCACTAAAAGCAAAACAGGCAGTAAAACTAGCAACCGGCAGCACAAGCGTTGGGTTTAAAGGACTCCAGTCATGTAAGCTGACACAAGTCCTCTCATCTGTGAATGGGGGTAGCACAGCATCTATTTCCCCAGGCGGCTCTATTATGTCATGTTTTCAAATTCCCTTCCCCATATTCCCATAGCTTATGGAAATATTTTTAGTATTTTAAACTTATTTTTATGGTTTTATCTTACTTAAATTCTTGAAACATTTAGAAAAAACTGACACCATGAGAGGAAGACCTAACTTTAATATAATATCTTTCCAAACTTTATCAAGATAGAATTAACATATCCAGAGACTTACGCTCTAACAGTTCTTAACTTAGTGTAGTAGAAGGATTTACAGTGAATTAAAATAATTTAATCTCAGACATTTTCATCATTCCAAATAGAACCCTGCTCCCATCAGCAGCCACCTCCAGAGTTGCTTCTCCTTCGAGCTCTAGGCAACTGCAGATACCCTGCGCCTCTCTGGACTTGCCTGCCCCGGTGGCTTTAGATAATTGCTGTCACACAGCGTGTTGTTTATGTGTCTGGTGGTTTAAATGTAACACCGTTTCTTCAAGGTTTTCATCTGTGTTAGCATGTATCAACACTTCATTGCCTTCAAAAATTAATATTCAAAGGAAGGGATGTACACTTGGGTTCAAGCTCATCCCTGAGCAGACCCTTGCAGTATTTCCAGTTCTCAGGTTTTGTGAATGTCTTCGCTAGGGTTTCTATTGCTGTGATGAAACACCATGGCCAAAGAAACTTGGCGAGGGAAGGGTTTGTTGAGATTACGAGTCAACATCACTGTTCACCATCACAGGAAGTCGGGACAGGAACTCAGCAGGGCAGGAATCTGGAGGCAGGAGCTGACACAGAGGCCGTGGAGGAGTGCTGTTTACTGGCTTGCTCCTCATGGTTTTCTCAGCCTGCTTTCTTATAGAACCCAGGACCACCAGCCGGAGGATGTCACCATCCATAATGGGCTGGGCCTCTCCCATCAATCACTGATTAAGAAAATTCACTACAGGCTTCCCTTCGGCCTGATATAACTTGTGTTAAGTTGACATGAAACCAGCCAGCATGTACAGTGATTATTGCTGCTGCACACATGTGAACCTTGTATGGCTACGCATTTACATCTCTTGCATTGATACCTAATATGGATGGATTATATGGTTACTATCTTTTTTTTTTAAACTTAGATTTCTGTGTTTTTTTTTTTTTAAAGATTTATTTATTTTTTTATTTATATGAGTACACTGCAGCTGTCTTCAGACACACACTAGAAGAGTGAGGGCATCAGAGCTCGTTACAGATGGTTGTGAGCCACCATGTGGTTGCTGGGAATTAAACTCAGGCCTCTGGAAGAAGCTGTCAGTGCTCTTAAACCGCTGAGTCAATCTCTCCAACCCACTATCTTGTTTTTTGAGAAACTTCAAAATGATTCCCAAAGCTGTACCACTTACATACCCAACAGCAGTGTCTAAGGAGGGCTCCAATTCTCCATTCTTGCTAATGCTGTTAATTTTTTTTGGTTGATTAAAACGCCCAATCATTGTGAAGAGGAATCATTGTGATTTCGACTTCCATTTCTCAAATGACCTATGATGTAGAGTGTCTTTTGCATACTTATTAGCTTCTTGTCCACTGTGCATTTTCCTTTAGGAAAAACTGTTCAAATACTTGCCACTTTAAATTAGACATTTGCTTTTTTAATTTCTGAGTTGCAAACTGCTTTACGTAGTCAAATACAGGCTTTTTCTATGACATAATTAGTAAGATTTTCCCACCCTGTGAGTTTTTTTTTATGTCTGTATATGTGTAATATACATGTGTTTGTGGTTCACATGTGTGTTGTATGTACTCATGTCTGCATGTGTGTGACATACATGTGTGTTTATGTGATTCACATGTGTGTTTTGTGTATGTTCATGTCTGTATATATGTGATGTACATGTGTGTTTGTGTGTTCACATTGTGTGTATTGTGTATACGCATGTCTGCATATATGTAATATACATGTGTGTTTGTGTGTTCACATGTGTGTGTTGTGTGTACTCATACGTGCCTGTGTCCATGTATCTGGAAGTGATAAATGGACATCAAGTGACTGCTTCAGTTGTACTCCATGCTACATACTGCAGCAGGAAGGACTCTTGCAGAACCTGAAGCTTGCCAGTTTGGTTCCTTTCACCAGACAGCTTGCTCCAGGACTCTACAGTGGAACCTCCCAATGGCTGAGGTTACTGGTGGCCGCCACACAGGCCTGGCTTTCTGGTGGCTTCAGAGGAACATCATCCCTCACACCTGTACAGCAAGCGCTTTTATCCACCGAGCCCCCTCCCACCCCACTCTGTGAGTTTTCTTCCAGATCTTTATACACTCCACAGAACAAAACCTTTTTGTTCCTATGCCGTCCAACTTATTTTTCTTTTGTCATTTGTGATTTTGGTATTATCAGTAAGCAACTGTTACTTGACCCTAAAGCATGGAGATATCTGTATTTTCTTCAAAGAGCTTTATAATTTAAGTCTTATTTTGAGTTGATGTTTGCATATGTTTAGCCTTCCTTTTAACCAATGACTTCTTCATTTACCCTTAAACACTGTCCTCTTTCCACCAATTAAAATGGCACCGTGGCACGAACGGCATCTACTCTTCTCCTTCTTGTAGTACTTAAACCGGTTCTTCTAAGCACAGAGCCTCCCAGTTCAAGCCTCTGTGTCCAAGCTGCTCAGTATAGTCCTTTAACCACCGAGTTCCAGCACAGGAGACATAAGCACAAGTGAGCACTCAAGCCCTAGAGGGAAATTTTCACAAAGAAATAATCTCTTCTTTGCTAACCTTTCCTTCTTCTCTAAGGCTTCAGTGCACAAGTATGTGAGCCAGCTCCGAGGATACACGGGGGTCTAACAGGGCGATAACCAACACAATGGACTGAGTCATGTTTCTGGATGGCCCCCAGGGATGAGAAAGGGGCTGACCCAGTTTCCCCTCCACAAACCCCCCTCCCCTCCCCCACCCCCTGCCTCTATGAGGGTGCTCCTCCACCTGCCCACTCACTCCTGTCTCAATGCCCTGGCATGACCCTGAGTCATCGAGCCTTCACAGAACCAAGGGGCTCCCCTCCCAGTGATGCCAGATAAGGCCATCCTCTGCTACGTATCCAGCTGGAGCCATGGGTCTCCCATATGTACTCTGTGGTTGGTAGTTTAGTCCCTGGGAGCTTTAGGGGTTCTGGTTAGTTGATATTGTTGTTCTTCCTATAGGGTTGCAAACCCCTTTGGGGCTGACTGCTATTCATCTATCCAGTTAGAGGAAAAACTCATTTTAGTTAATCTACATTCTTTAGGAGGTGGTGGCTTGGTCATAATGGCTTACATGCTATGTTGAATGTTATGCCACTGTATATTTATATAGATTAGGTTTTGTCTTATATCTGTTCCCCCTCCTCTCTCTCTCCCTCTCTCTCTGTCTCTCTCTCTGTCTCTCTCTCTGTCTCTGTGTGTGTGTGTGTGTGTGTGTGTGTGTATGCACGTTGAAGCCAGAGGACAACCCCAGATGTTTTCCTCAGATGCTGTCTACCCTGTCTGAGACAGGGTTTTCATTAGCCTGGGGCTTGTCACGTAGGTGACTCTGGCTGGCTAGCAATCCCTAGGGAGCATCCTCATGCTGTCTCTGTCTCCCCCGTGCTAGGATTAAGAACACACACCACTATGCTCAGTTTTAAAAATTAATTTTATTTATTTGTAGTTAAACATGGGCACTGGAGGTAAAACCCATGCCTTCCTGCTTTCACAGAAACATTGTAACGACAGAGCCATCTTCCTAAGTCAAAGTCTGTTTATTTCCAATGGCTATCAAAGTTTCTATTTCTGTAGTTTTACAAAACATTTAACTGAACGTAGCTGTAGTCTCTCACATCTGTAAAACTCACTTGGTTTTCTTTTTTTTTCTTTTTTTTTTTTTTTGGTTTTTCGAGACAGGGTTTCTCTGTGTAGCCCAGGCTGTCCTGGAACTCACTCTGTAGACCAGGCTGGCCTCAAACTCAGAAATCCACCTGCCTCTGCCTCCCAAGTGTTGGGATTAAAGGCGTGTGCCACCACCGCCCGGCCTCATTTGGTTTTCTACCTGCAAAGGTCAGTAGTCTTCCAAACTAAACTTGTCTATTTCGTCCTCTGCTTTCTGATCCCAAAGTTTTTGGGTTTGTTTTTTAAAACTCTATGATCACAAGAGATAAGACAACAGCATCATCATGGTGTGTGTGACGGTCTGCAGCCTCTATACAGGAATTAGTCTAACATTTATAGTAAGGTCACACCCAAGACTGGCCAGCCAGTTCTACTGGAAAGAGGCACAGGAACCTGACATTAATGGGTAGGAGAACAAACCTGGACAATGCACTCATACCTCTTAACTACAAACATGTGTCTTAAAGAGAGCCATACAGTCACAATTTCTGGTCCATTTTAAAGGTGCGTTGGTGAAAAGCAAGAGAGGACACAGTGGATATGGTTATATGAGGTGAAGAGCCTCCCTTCAGGATGCTGCAGAAGACCATGTTCTGAACCAGAGTGGGGTGGGGCTAGCACAGCACTTGTTAATTGAGTTACTTCTGATTTTCCTTATCAGGTGGTTAGAAATACATCGCCTTGGGATGAGAGTTAATTTGGTTCGGCACTGGGTGAGTGCCCTCTATTATGACAGTCTCTTTCTCTGTCATGCTAGAATATAGCAGAAAGCAGTTTTTCTAACAAAATATGCAATTGGCACCAGTCACTTAGTTGTAACAATTTAGGATGCTCCATTTCCCCTGTAAAATTGATTTTCACTTCATAGTCACACCAAGGGCCCTCCATCGTGTTTGAATCTGTCTCAACCTTGAGTGGAAGAGTTCACGTAACAGGGAGAAAGAGAGCTGGTCAGAGAATGTCCAACACATCAGCACCAGCTGCCCTTTTGGAAGAGTATTTAAAAGGAATGACCTAAACATAGTCCCACATTCAGGTTTTAAAATCTAATTTAATTTTTTATCTGTCTGTGTGGGTGTTTACCTGCATTTATCTCTGTATCACTTTTGTGCCTGGTATCTGAGCAGGCCAGATGAGGTTATTAGATCCTCTGGAACTGGATTTCCAGATGTTTTGAGCTGCAAGTGGGTGCTAGGAGTTCAGCTGGATCCTTTAGATGAACAGTGCACTTAACCACAGAACCATCTCTCTAGCCCCAAATTTTATGGTTTAAAATGTTTAACTTCTTAATGAATAGATCTAAATGATATTGAGTAAAACAGTCAAAAAATCCTTTTAATATCAATTCAATTTGGGTTATCAGTTATATACATATAAGGTGTACTGGGTATTATACTGTCTGAATTCTGTTTCTAGAACATTCCTTGGCCTTTTAATGATCCTTTGTATGTTCATTTTCACTGAAAACAAAGTAAGCACTAAACATATGTACATATGCATGCATGTAATACATAATCTGTATATATTGCTTTTGGGTGGAATGCCCACTTTCATGCACTTTGAATTACAAAATACAGGAGTTTATCTGTGTACATTCACACAGAGCATTGGCTGAAATTCTGAGTTATGAAATCCTCATCAAACATGGTTGTGGGGAAATAGAAATCAATCCTGTGAAGGAAAAAGTGGGCGGGAGAGCAGGGTGCCACAGGCTCCCGAGAGTCCTCGAAGGGTCCTGATCTGCTGCTGTACTCGGCATTCGATCTAAGATGGCTCCCGGAACACTGGTAAGACAACAAAAAGGAACCGAGCCCAGGGCGTTGGCTGTTTCCTGTCTTCAGCTTCAGGTCTTCACGGAAGTCCTAACACGTGATGATGCCCTCTCTCAACTCCTTCTGAATAACCTCACCAGGCAGGGCTTTCATTGGGGCATGGTGATGGTGTGGTGAGACACGATTGGCTGAGGATTTAGGATTGGCGCAAACACTGTTTCTAAGCTTATGTGGGGCACAATAAACTCGGATCTGCACCCTGATGCTAGTCTCTGGAGTCTGGTTTCCAAGATTCGTCAAGTAACTTCGTTGCCTCTCATTCCCCACCTTGGTCCTGTTCTCACACATTGTCAGTGTCTCTTTGGCCACCAATTGTCATACATTTGCCAATGCTGATGGAAACCATAGGTGGGTGACAGGGTAGTCCACATGATCTAAACTATAGGATGAAAAAGGTTAGACAGTGTAGTGTTAGGTCTGTGATTGGTCTATGGTCCTTTTATTGGGCTGCCTGCCTGGCCTTCCCTCACTCAGAGGCGGACACAGCATGACGTTGCCAGTGTTCTGATTCTTCTTGGTTCTCTAATAAAAGGTTCTGCACTTGGGTTGATGAGAGGGGAATTGCTTTCATAATGGGTAGTCCTGGGTGGGAGAGTTTGGATCTAGAATGTCTCCCAGAGGCTCATAGCTTGTAGGCTAGGATCTCAGGGCAGTTTTCAGGGGTGATTGTGCCTCTATTGATGAATTTATAGATGAATGCGCCAGTCAGAGATAGGACCTATGGAAGAAGAAGGCCACTGAGGATATACCTTCTAAAGGTTCCCTTTTCTTTCTTCATTTTCCTGCTTCATGGCTACTCTGAGTGAGCACCTGTGCCTGCTATATAGTCTCCCCCATGATCCTCTGCATCAACACAGACGAAGCAATGTGAAATCTGTTAAGTGTCTGAAACCATGAACCAAATCAGAATCTTGCTTCCCTAAGTTGATTTATTCCAAGTGTTTTTTTCAAGGCAGAGGGAAGATGAGTAACACAGAAGGTATCTTAGTAAGGGTTTTATTGCTATGAAGAGACACCATGACTAAAGCAACTTTTATAGAGGCAAACATGTAATTGGGGCTGGCTTATGGTTTCAGAGGTTCAGTCCATTATCATCATGGCAGGAAGCAAGGCAGCCTGAGAGTTCTACATCTTGATCTGCAGGTAGCCAGGAGACTCACTTTTGCAGGCAGCCAGTAGGAGGGTCTCTTCTGGACTGGGCGAAGCCTGAACATAGGAGCCTCAAAGCCCTCCCCCACAGTGACACATTTCCTTTAACAAGGCCACACCTCCCAATAGTGCCACTTCCCATGGGTCAAGCGTATTCAAACCACCACACCAGGAGACCACAATTTGCTGTGGGCAGGATGACTAGGTTGCATGTAAGGTTTTCAGCCAATTCACTCTTGCTAGGAAAGTTGACTAAAAATGTTTCAGAGGGCCAACAATCTTAATGGTCTCACAGCTAAGCTGACACTGAGGCCTAGATTCCAGTAGAACATTAACAACCAAGTGCATGCAAATGATTCCAGAAAACATTAAGCAGCCAGGGTAAAAATGTCACTAGATGGAGCTTGGTGACTATTTGTGAGGTGAGAGTCAAGGAACACCTTGATGACTATTTAGCTAAGAGATGAACTGAGAGAAATGAACGGTGCCACAGATTGTAATTGCTTCTAATGTGGGACAAAGCTTGCAAGTTTAAGTTACCTCGTATCTGGTAAAGTTGCTTATACAAACAGGCTTTGAATGCAGCTATTTCCCATGGGGTTCTTCTGTATGTCCAATTTAGTAACAGGGGTTTTAAGTGAATTCTGGATGGGGACATCTTAAAAAAATATTTACTATTTTGAGAATTTCATAGTGTCTTTTGACTATATTCACCTTGCCTCTCAGATTCACCCCTACCTTCTCACCAGCTTCCAACTCCCTCATGTATTTTTTTAAAAAATAACCCACTGAGTCCATTTGTGCTTCCTGTATACTCAAGGATGTGAGGCCATCCACTAGAGCTTAGTAGACACACCAGGGGCCACACTTTTAAAGAAAACAGATTCTCCCTTCCCTAACTATCAGCTGCCAATCAATAGCTCTTCAGTTATAGGTGGGGTTTGTGATTTCCCCCTCCCCAATCCAGGCTAAAGTGTTTACTGGCTTGATTTTGTACGGGTCTTGTACAGGCAACCACAGATGCTGTGAGGTCATGCATATAATGGTCTTGTCATGTCAAAAGACAGCTTGGCTTTGGTCCTCCTCAACTCTGGCTCTTACAATCTTTTGTCCCTTCTCCCAAGAAATTCTTTTAAAATTTTTTTTTTTTATCTGTTTTTTTTTAAATACCCTTGTCCTTTTGTTTAAGGAATTTGTAGGCGGTTTATTATTAAAAGCTTTCCAATTCCCTTTTTTTTCCTTAACCTTAGGGGGGGTGTTTCCCCCATCTTGGCCACAATTGCCCCCCCAATTTAAAAACCCCCAAATTTGGGGGCCAAATTGGGGGGGGAAAGGGGGGAAAAATGGGGGGAAAAAAATAGGTGGGGGTTGAAATTTAAGGGGGTTTTTCCACAATTGATTTTTTAAACTTTTTAAAGGAGGGGTATTAAGGGGGTTTTTAAAAGGAAAAAAAGGTTGGTTGTTTAGGTCTGGATTGGCTATGGTCCTTTTATTGGGCTCCCTGCCTGGCCTTCCCTCATCAGAGGGGGAACGCAGACGTTCCCCGTGTTCTGATTCTTCTTGGCTCTAAAAAAGGTTTCTCCCTTTGGGGTTTGATGAGGGGGGAATTGCTTTAAAGGGTAGTCGGGGGGGGAGAGTTTGGATCTAGAATGTTCCCAGGGCTCTATTGTAGGCTAGGACTCAGGGCATTTTTTCAGGGTGTTTGGTTTGTTTAAAATTTATAGGAATGCGCCAGTCAGAGATGGGACCTATGGAAAAAGAAGGCCCATGGGGATATCCCTTTTAAAAAAGGTTTCCCCTTTTTTCTTTTTTCATTTTCCGCTTAGGGCAAATCTGAGTGAGCACTGTCCCTGCTATAAAATCTCCCCCTGTCCCTATCAACACAGGAAGCAATGTGAAATCTGTTAAGTGTCTGAAACCTGAACCAAAACAAAATCTTGTTCCAAGTTGATTTATTCCAAGGTTTTTTTCAGGGGAGGGAAAAAAAGAGTAACAAGAAGGATCTTTGAAGGGTTTTATTGCTTGAAGAGACACCATGACTAAAAAACTTTTAAGAGGCAAACAGTAATTGGGGCTGGGTTATGGTTTCAAGGGTTTTTTGTCCCCTTTTCATATGGGGGGGAAGCAAGGGCCTGAAGTTTAATTTTGACTCAGGTAGCCAGGAGACTCACTTTTGCAGGGGAGCCATAGGAGGGTTTTTTTTTGGTGGGCGAAGCCTGAACATAGGAGCCCCAAAGCCCTCCCCCACAGTGACACATTTCCCTTTTAAAAAGGCCACCCTCCCAATGTGCCCTTCCCAGGTCAGCGTTTTTTCAAAACCCCCACCCAGGAGACCCAATTTGCGTGGGGAGGATGACTAGTTGCTGAAGGTTTTCAGCCATTATCGCAGGAAAATTGACTAAAAAAGTTTAGGGGCCAACAATCTATGGTCTCACAGCTAAGTGACACTGGGGCCTAGATTCCGTAGAACATTAAAAACAAGTGATGAAATGTTTCCCAGAAAACATTAAGCGCCAGGGTAAAAATGCATAAGGGGTTTTGGTGACTATTTGGAGGTGGGGCCCGGGAAACCCTTTTTGGGGGAACTATTTAGTAAGAGTGAAAGAAAATAACGGTGCCACAGTTTTGTAATTCTTTAATTGGGAAAAAGCTTGAAAGTTTAATTCCCTTATCTGGTAAAGTTGCTATAAAAAAAGGGCTTTGATCAGTATTTTCCCAGGGGGTTCTTCTGTTGCCCAAATTAGTAACAGGGTTTTAATGAATTTGGGATGAGGCATTTTTAAAAAAATTTTTTCTATTTTGAGAATTTATAGTGTTTTTTGATATTTTCCCCTTTCCCTCGATTCACCCCTACCTTCTCACCAGTTTTCCCAACTCCCCCCGTATTTTTTAAAAAAAAACCCACTAGTCCATTTGTTTTTCCGTTCTCAAGGGGTGTGAGGCCATCCCTGAGCTTAGTAGACACACCGGGGGCCACTTTTTTAAAAGAAAAAGATTTTCCCTTCCCTAACTATAGCCCCAATCAATACTCTTCAGTATAGGGGGGTTTTTTTGATTTCCCCCTCCCCATTCCGGGTAAAGGGTTTTTGGGGTTGATTTTTTTAGGGTTTGTCAGGAACCAAGATGCTGTGAGGTCTGCTTAAAGGTTTGTCAGTCAAAAAACGCTTGGGTTTGGTCCTCCTCAAAAACCCGGGTCTTACAATCTTTTGTCCCTTCCCCAAGAAATTTTTTTTCCCCTCTCCCCCCCCTCCCCTATCTCTTTTCTTTTTCCCACGTTGGCCCGCCATGCAAGGGGGGGGGTTTTGTCCTTCCAAAAATCCTTGCTTATCCCCGAACCAGGTCACTTTACATCCTTTAGCAAGGTCTTATTTTTTTAGCATCCAACTGCAACTCCCTCCCCCAAGCTAGTCACGAATTTTTTTTCCCCTTTTCTTCCGTGGCGGTTTGCTCTGGTTCCTTTTCTCCCATAGTTCTTCCCCCAGCAGATAGGGTCCTACTTTTTGAATGGATCAATGTAAGCAGAACCGAAACTTTTATTTACCTTTTTCCGTATGGACCTGATGACTAATGCTTGGAAGGGAAAGGGCCCGATGCAGTTTGGGCCAGGTGTCTCTCCAGGGTTTTGGCCCTTTGGGGCCCCTTTTTTTTTTCTTCCCCCTTTTTTTTTTTTTTTGTACCCTTCCAAAAACCTTTGGTGGAGCATTTTCCCGGGCGGACCCTTCCCGGGGAAAAGCCCCAAAAAAAACAGGGTTGGGGGGGGTTTTTTTTTGGGGGGGGACAAAAGGGGAAACGAAACTGGGTTTGCCAAAACTTTTTTAATTTTTTAAAAAAATCTAATTTTAAAAAAATTTTTTTTTAAATTTAAAAAAATTAAAAGAATTAAATAATTTTTGGTTTTTTTTTAAATTTTTTTTTTAAAAAAGTATAAAAGGGTTTTTAAAAAAAACGAAAAACGTAGGGTAAGTTAACAAAATACTTTTAAACTTAAAAAAAATGGTTTTACTGTTATAGTTCTGATCTCCCTTCCCCATCTGTAAAACCCTTTCTTATGGGGGCCAAAAACCCCCCCCCTCCCTAAAGTCTGCAACTCCGGGTTTGCACCCCGGCCAGAAAAAGGTTTTTGAATTTTTATAGTGCCCACCCAATGGGCCCCCGGGTGAGTCCAGTTCACCTGCTAAAAAATTACCATATTTTAAAAAAAACCTTTAGTTCCTGGGAAATTTTCAGGGCGGCAAAGAAACTTTTTTTTTAGGATCTGTCAGACTAAATTGGAGGGGCCGGGGGAGCCATAAAAAAGGAAAAAAAACAAGGGAAGGGGAGGGGGGAAAAAAGGAGTGAGTAGCAGGGCAAGATGGGGTCTTTTCCAAAGCTCATAGCCCCCAAAGGGAGAGAAAATAAAGGTGCATCTGTGAGGGTTGCTTTTCCCTCGAGAGCTGACTGTCCCAGCAACACCTAAAAGCTTTTTATCACATTCCGGGATATAATGGCCTATCATCCTCACTAGCTGGTCTCAATGGAATACTGCTCTGGTCTATCTTCAGTGTTCTGTGTTCTGTGACGCAGTACACTGGACAGGGTCCTAAGGGCATCCAGGTTCTATGGCCAGCTGGCCACCAAGGGAACCCCGGTCCTAGGCAGCCTCCTACAGCTTCTCAGCCCTTCACTGGCAAATCACAGGGTGGGACT
Source organism: Mastomys natalensis (assembly GCA_021653895.1). Taxonomy (NCBI): domain Eukaryota; kingdom Metazoa; phylum Chordata; class Mammalia; order Rodentia; family Muridae; genus Mastomys; species Mastomys natalensis. The sequence continues at coordinate 302,086 of JAJTUV010001721.1, read as the reverse complement.
TGGTCCTTGAGCACGCTAACTGTTGGCTTATAACCACGTCACCGCAATAATAGTAGGGAAAAGCCCAAGCTTTTGTCCTGGCAGGTTTTATCCCTGGGGTTTGGTGGACTGATGTTCACATTTTATTTTATGGCAATTTTGGCCTTTGTGTCCAGTGCCCAAGATTCAAGGCAATTTGCTTTACACGATAAATAAGGTGAAAAGGCAAGGTTTCCTAAGGTGGTATTTTCAATGCACTATTAGCAAAAAAAAAGTGGAGGTAAATATGTCTGTAAAACAAATATCACCACAGCAATGATTTCTTTAAAATAAACCCAGATTTTTTTCCTCATAGTCTTACATAAAGAAGGCAAGTGTGTGAGGGACCAGACTACAGAATGAACACAAAAACAGGGTCAAAACCAAGGCTGCTCAGTTAAAACCATATTTGAATGCTTGACAGCTCCCAAGCAGATGGCTGGTTACTTTATTATTTTTTCTGTCATTACATCATCATAAATTATGTGAAAGATTTTATTTCTTAAGAATTTGTACATCATATGTACTTCTCCAGTTCCGAATGTCTGCTCCAGGCTCCTGTGACTGACGTCATAAACAACTTCACTGACCAGGTGGGAGCTCCCCTGTCTCAGAACAACGGTTTCCTTCTCTAAGCTGAAGAGGGGCTAGTTAGCGCTGCTTTGTAACCTCTGTCAGGCCTGAAGAGAAGGCTTCCTCTCTGCATGCAGCTAAGCAATTCACAATAAAATAAATACGTTTAGAAAGACCGTGACTTCACACTGAGGCTGTGAACAGACAGGAACAGGAAGGAGATGGCTTCCTTACGATGGGCCACACCGGATGGACACTAACAGGGTAATAGCTGTAAGCATGGTTCTTTAAAAAAATTATTATGCCAAACTGGATTTGTGATACCACATGTTACAAAGAAATTATTCAGACAGGACAAGCCACCACAGAACACCCACAGTGCAGGATCAGCAACTGCTACATGGACCTTTGGAGGAAACAAAGAGTGTTCTGGAATGCAAGTCTAGGCAACGGAACCGCGTTCTGGGTCCTCTGGAGTCTCTCTCCTGGTGACAAATGTATGACCTGCAACAGAGACAAGACCATGAGGGAGACTGCTCCTCTGCGGCAGAGATGCACATTTTATCACACGGCCAGGGTCTGGTGAGGAGCTAAGTCTACTGGAGGGTTTGAGGGTGGGACACATGCCTGTGCCGGCCAGTCACAGCCATGGAGCCACTAACATCAAGTTCAATTGTGCTAAGTGAGTAATTTCAAGAATTAGGAATTTATGATGGATTTTTTTTTTTTAAACAAGAAAGCCTATGAATATATGTTACCATTAGTGGCATGCTGTTCAACAATAGAAAATAGCTAAATATGACTTACCCTGAAAACACTATTAAATAGCTAGTAATGCATGTGCAGACTTGGATAGAGTGAGGAAAAAAATGTGTCTTAGGTGAAAACCAAGCAACTCAGGAGACAAATTTCATTTATTTGATCTCCATTAGATAAATAAGCCAATATTCTCTATTTGTTTTGTGTGAGGGGGCATCAGTGACAGTTGTCTCTGAGTAGTAATAGTAAGTAGTCTGTTTTACTTGTGCTTTCTGAAACATAAAGATACAAAGAATGCCAACTGAGAATGTGAACTGGTAAGTCCAGACAAGTATTACCCTATTCAAATCCACAGGCCCTATCTTCAAATTGGAAAGGAATTTCTTTGATTGACTTTATACATTTTTTTTTTTTTTTAAATGTCAATTGTCTCTGGATTTCTGGGGCAGTCTCGATCCAGCACTCCCTCCGCCTCTATTCCACAGTGTGTAAGTAGCTGCTTCTGTCTCTCACCTTAGTCTGAGGGCAGGAATCTGTGTGGGGTCCTGTGCTGACTGCTGCTCAAAGGCTCACTGAATGGGTTAACACATTTTTAGCAGCATGGCCTATGCCTACTGTCCCAGCACCTGAGGGGAAGGGTAAGAGGACTGGAAACTCAAAGCCAGAGAGGACAACCTGGGCTACATAAGACTTTTTGAGACTCAAGTAGTAGCTGGGAATAAAGCCATCTGACTACCTGAGTGTACGTAATTCTACCCTGATGACTACAGGCTCACCGAAACACAAGGATCTCCCCCCACCTCCCTGATAAAATTTAAAAGACCAAAAAGACACTTAAAGTAATACAAGCACTGTTTACAAGTAATACAAGCACCCTTTACGAAGGGTCAGCTTTGGTCAACTCAGATAAATGGGGAGCTGGAGATGTGGACCTCACATCTAGTTGGTTCCACAGTTCTGTTCGGTGAAGCTGAATGCACTGGAACTCTGTGTGGAGGACGTGGAGTTCACCCTTGGATGGCTGTGTCAGCGCATGTGGAGGGGTGATCTGCAGCAGTGCTGCACTCTAAGAAGCATGCCAGATTTGGGATTTTTCTTTGGAAGGCAACCATGAAGCATGCTATCAAGATTATTTAATTTGATACTTAAAATCTGAGAACCGATCTGTGACCTCTTTCCTACTTTTTCAAAATGACAAATACTTTAAAACACACACACACAATGCTGTTCAGTGATTTGTATCTCTTATTTAGCAATGGTCTTCTCATCACCTCACATCCCTGGGCAGCATTTAAGAAAGGAATAAAAGCAACGAGCTTAAACTGAAGTGGACTTTGGGTAGATGGTATCAAACATACAAAGGCTGAGTCACTGAAATGGAATCCTAATGGTACCACACAGCCAAGTCTCCTGGGATCTTTAAGAAACATGCAGAGAAGAATTGGCTTTGGCTTAGGTTTAAGAAAGCTCTATGCTACAAGAGTTAGGAATCAAGGGGACAGGGCCCAACCAGGCTATCACCAGCTGCGACACCTTGGAAAAGTCATTTAATGTTTCTGGGCCTCCATCTCTCCCACTTCCTTGAAATAAAAGGGCTGGATAAAAAGGAGGTATTGGTCCAGATGAACTCTCAAGGTCCCTTCATTTTCCAATTCCTTGGGAGCTTGTCATCCCCAGGAAGCTACTTAGCATCCCCAGGCTTAAGTCTCTCTGCCTCCACCTCCATCTTTAGACAGTTAAATGCAAAGGTATAATTGCAAGATACACGGTTTTCAAATAATAAAGCAAAAGCCAATTGCATCATCTGATGCAGAGGACAGCTGCTACAGATGCTCAGGGGACAAGCACAAAAGTAAGACATTCCTCCCCAAGGGCCCTGAACCACAATCCCATCATTATGATTAGTATTTCCTGCATCTGCTGGGAATGGGTCAAAGGTGATAATTATATTATCAGCATGAGTTGTCCTGATATTCAGAGAATGGTAAGGAGCACTGGAGATCACACATTCGCTCTCCTGACCTACAAGTATGGAAACACAGAACAACAAGGAGCGATTCCTTCTACAGAACTCCTATAGAGCAGAGGAACTGGCTGTAGGCAGGATTTTGTGCACCATGACACGCATTTTTATTTATCTGTCCGTTGACTTGCTGCTTGGCTACTCAAGGCAGAGAGAGCAAGGTGTGATTTACATGGCAGGACTTCTGGCAGCTGCACGTCCACCTGTGAGCTTTGCTTTAGTAAACTCCAAGATACATGCTAATATTTCTGGGCCTCAAGACACCCAACCGTCTTGGGTGTTCATGGTCACAAGACAATGTGACCAATAGGGACTCTACTAAGAATCTCTGCAAACATATACTACACTCCACTCACATTTTCTGAATTTAATTCAAGTCTTACAGTCCCAGATTTAGAGGAAAAAAAAAAAAAAAAAAAAAAACCCAGAGAAACCCTACTACCAACACTGAATTGAGCTTTTATAGTTTAAGGTCTTTTTGGACTGTCTGGATTTTATGGATGGAATCTTTGGACAATCTTTGAAGGATAGCCAAATGGGAGTCCTGAGATCAAGTAGGGGATAAGTGAGGGCAGAAATTGTTTGAAACAAGGCTCACTGGTCAGGCACCTATTCTGCTCTTGGGTGTGAACTCATACACAGGCAGGAGGCCAGGATCAGAGATATCACAGAGTCTTGTGGCCAGTCGGAATCAAGCCCACAGCTGAACACGGTTGTGGAGCGAATGATTGAGTACTCTGTTGCATCTGCTGATCTGGTTCAAATACCAGGAGTATGTCATCCACACTGACTGGGCTGGCTTATTCAAACACACTTAAAAAACACAGAAATTACTACGTGAAGACTGCTGATGCCTGCCTCTCAATGGCCTCTGGTGGAACAAGACAAAACGGGCCTGAATTTGGTCACACAAAGTTGACAATCCCAGTTTAAAGCTAAATGTTGTTTTATGCCAAAAATGTCATTTTATGTCTAAAGGCTTGGCGAGGCAGTGTCTTGTGGTACTAACTCCTTAGGATTTGCATTTCTGAGATTTTTATGAATATAAAATAGGATGTGAGAAAAATGTTCTTTTTCATATTCAGTGTGAAAACAGATCTGAACCCAGGCCCCCAAGAAACTGAATGTGAGGGCCTGGGTCTATTACAGAAGCAGCTTGCTCAAGCACCTGCATCCCTAATGGTCAAAGCATTTTCAATGCAAATGTTCCCTTGCAGCGGGTGATGAAATGTAAATGTGTTTTACCTGTTGGGGGTAGAGAGATGCCGTCTAGTCTTTCATCACCGTCAGCTACCTCTGCTGGTTACAAACATAAAACACAAATCTCATTAGTTGTAGGAGCACATTCATTCTACAGAATACAGGAACACAATTAAAACAACTCCGGTGCACACGACGGCTTCATCCTTCTCCCTGTTCGCTTCACTTGGTTCACGTTTCACAGGTTTGAGCATCATTATTTAAGCACGATTTCCTTCGGATGGTCATGGCAGGGAGTCAACCTTCCTGTCTTAAAAACCTGAGAACTCTTCTGACCTTATTTTGTCAATCAGGGGTGATTTTCGTTCATTTTCTCTTATTTTCATAAGCCCAAGACTACAGCCAGCAGCAGGATGGACTGTTTAACCACACACTGAAAGCAGAGAAGTTACTGCCTTCTGGCTGTAGAACTGTACATCCCTGAGGGCCACTCACAGTGGGAATTCTCAGAAAGAACTTTTCTTTGGAGATGCTGGGTTCTGGAGCTGTCAGTCCTGGATCCACTTAGTCATGAAGGAAGCCGCAGAGAGAGATATGTATTTCTTCAAAAGATCCTCCCTTTTGTGATTTAAAATACAAGCCTTCCTCTTTTGATATGGGTTTCAGTCTCCTTAGGGGTTTTAACACCACCACACACACACACACACAAAACACATCTTCTACTAAGTGCAAAGAGAAGGGGCTCACACACCTGAGAACTCAAGGGAGTGAGTCTCCCCTGACATGCTAGGGACAGAGGAAACAGTTGCATATGGCTGCTGGGATAATTCTGGTGGCATCCTCTATCTACATCCTGTCCATATCCCAAAGTTCCTGTTGACTGTACTTGTGGATCTTGAGGCCAGCCCATTGCTTCACGGGGATGAAAGCAACACTATAGTCTCATTTTAACTGTTGGTGAAGTAAGCATGACCAGGGAGACACAGCCAGAAATGTTCCAAGCTTTCTACCTCTAGTTTGTCACTAATGTCTTGTCCTTAGGTGGGTACACCTGGCACCAATGTCTGCTGGCCCATGCGATTCACCGCAGAAAGACAACAGAGAAGAGCTACAACAGTCAAGGCCTGTTTTGGTTGCAGTAGAGACCACCAAAAATGATATAATATTTAATAGAATGGCCAAAAGAAAAATGGCAGGATTGAGTTGGGTGAGGTGATTTACCAAAAAGAGGTAAGAATACTAAAATTCTCTAGATAAAAGGCATTAGACATTCTAGTTGGTCTCTGTGTATGTGTGTGCATGTGCATGCATGCCTTTGTGTGTGTGCACACAGAGGATCCAGGTTGTGGTCAGCTGTCTTCCTCTAGTATTCTTCACACAATTATTTGGGGAGAAGTTCTCCCACTGAACCTGCAGCTCTCTGGCCAGAGAACCGTTGGATCGGCCTGTCTCTTCCAGCATCCCAGTGCTGGGGTTACACGCATCACATCACATCTGCTGGAGCCAGGTTAGAAGAGAGCATTAGAGCTCCTGGAACGGCAGTTATAGCCTATTGTGAGCCACTATGTGGGTACTGGGAATTGAACCCAGGTCCTCTGGAAGAGCAGCTAGTGGTCTTAATTGCTAAGCCATCTCTCTGCCTCCTACCATATTTCTCATAGCCATACCTATATGATCATGTGATTTTGTCAGAACAGAACATATATGACCTAAATATATGTAAACGGTTATGTATAAATTAGTATAGACTGGCTGCACGTGCAGAGCCAAGTGTCATGGATGAGGGATATCAGGGTTACTTAATTAAAACACCTGTCTGTAACAACAAGAAGCTCACCGTCCTCCTTCTCTGGCAATGATCAAGTTGTAAAACTTGGAAAAGACTCAGCAAGTCCAATAAGAATTTAGTAGCAGTGACAGTTTTACTCCCGGATCTAACGCAAACAATAAATCGTGATTTCAGCTCTGAGGAAGTAATCTAATAAAAATGATAAAAATCCACACCAGGATTGGAATTCTAGTTATAGAAAAAAATTATTACATGTGATGAGAGCCCCAAATGAAGTTGTTTGGATTTGCATAACGACCTTTCCAATCTTGTAGGGCACCGCTTTCCCCTATAGTCCATGCGTACTTCCCTGAGCAGTGAACTGATTAGCTGGGTCCAGTCAGAGTCTGCACTCCATTCGGAACTGAGCCAAGTATGAGAGATAAGACAGTGGAAGTTGTGGAATATCTTTAACACACTGTCTGTATTACCATTTTGATGGAAAATAATCAAGATGAAAAACCCAAGAGCCTGTTACATTATAGATCCTGGCTCTTCTGGGAAGGACAAGTGGCTCTCACCATCTGTGCTGGAGTTGCACTCTGTGCTACTCAAGAGGAAGTGTACCAGTGTCTCACACACAGACACAAACTCTGTGTGTTATGACCAGGGTGCCATTCTTTTGATCTGGGTTGGCCCATATGTCAGGGGTGGTTCTCTCTTAAGAGTCAGCTTCTTTCCTGGTGGTCAAGATAGCCTACTAGACACATCATAAATATCCATGTAGAGCAATCATGTAAACCTGCTGGTGTTCAGATGTCTCAAGTCAATCTCCTGAGCAGATGAGTGAAGGGCATCACAGGAAAGGAGGCCCTGGGGACCATGTTTACAGTTTCAGTCTCTTTCTGGAGAAAACAGCCAAGTGTGTGTGTAGGAATGTTTGAGGTGACAATCAGGAGCAGAGATGCTTTGATGTATAAGAAACTGTCACTGGCCAGTTTGGGGTAAGGATGGGGGACGCAGAGGGACATCCCTTCTGTGTGCAGATGTCTATGCTGGAGTGAATTGGGAAAGGTGAAAGAGACCCTGGTCTCAGCACCCGACAAGAGGATCAAGGTCTGCAGCCCCCTGCCCTGAGCTGGGCTCCTGTGTTTGAATCCTTGGCTCCTTGCTGGTAGTACTGTTTTGGGAGGTTGTAGAATCTTTGAGGCCTACCTGTAGGAGTAGGTAATTAGGTGCAGGCTTACTGGTCCCAGTCTGGGCTGGCTGGTTTTACAGTTCCAGTCCACGCCTCTGTTTTCTGTTCTGCAGAGATGTCAGGAGATGAGGAGTCCTAATTACATGCTCTGTCCATCACTCACCTCCCTCATCATGATGGACGGCATCTCTTCAAGCCATGAACCAAATGAAACCTCCCCTGAGTTGCCTTTGCCATGTACTCCGTCATGGTGATGAGAAATCCACACAGGTAGCAGGGTGAAAGCACCAGAAGGAGAAATTTAAACTAAACATATTTTCATCTTGTGGCTCAGTAAGACTGTATCTTTTTTCTTTCGTAGGAAAATCCTTCTCCAATGCCTCTTGACTTTCTGTGACTCCTACCTTTAAAGGTTTTCTTAAAAATTTCAGGTCCTATAGGACGTTCCTCCAGAGGCACAGGGCCTGGTCCATGAAAGCCCTATCTGTTCTGGGCAGTCACTGTAGCTTACAACTAGGGGCATCTATAGTCTGAGTCCAGACAGCTCCTTTCCTTGGACTCTCAAGGAGTTGATGCACATTTCCTGTCTGTTCCCAGCAGTCTCAGGGAATAGGATGAGACAGCCGCACGCACATATATTTGCTAGCCTGCCTGAGGGAGTTAAGCGCAGCACAGATCTGGGAGCACCTTGTGAGGGGAGCAGAAGCAGGAAGGAGGCTGACTCATGGGTCACTGCTCCTTTGTCTTGCTGATGCTACATTTATGCCTTTTTATCACGACTCATTTTAGATTCTCTCAAATTTGAATATCTGGTGTCTCTTGTTTTGGGCTAACTATTTCCCCTTTCAAATGAACAGGTAGGCACATGGACCGAAGTCCTTATGTATCTAACAGCTGAGTCACTTGAGGCAGAAGGTAGGAGTCACAAACCAACATCATGCTTACTGGCAGAGCCACCGCTCAGGCCTAAGGCTTGGACCTGCTTTGCCTGTAAAACTGAATTAACACATCATGGCTCGGTCAGGGATTATGTACCGGGTAAACCTAGTGGGCCACTTACAGGTCTTTCAAATGCTGCATTTCCTCTTCCCTCTTTTTTTCTCCTTTTTATTCCTGTCTTAACCCCTTCTAGGAGTGGGGAGAGTGTAAAGCCATACAGTGGAGGGGGTCTGTGATGTTAGTGGGGCAGAGGCAGAGCCTTGAAGTACTCAAGTGAAGAGCCAGGTTAGCAGGAGGTTACTCTACTGTCCACACCGACGAAATGAGGCCCCCAGATGCGATAGTCAGCTGTGAGAGGAAGGAGACTGGGAAGGATTCTAATATGGTGGCCACAGAGTGACAGGAGGGGTCCCCAGGGCAGAGTTCAGGGACACTGCCACCCATGGGTCCACAGAGGGTGGAATAAACCTTTGAGCCTTAACTGAGAAAAAAACAGTGTTCTCCAGGAGTTCATATTTTGGCTAGAAAACCAGGGTGTCTGTGTGGCACTGTGTTCTTTCTGGAATTACTAATGTTTTATTGATTTATTCAAACATGTCTTGAGCGTCAGCCCTGCTTCACACTGGGTCATCTGGGACACAGACATGGCATAGAAGCAGACCCTGCTCTCAGGAAAGGAAAAGGGATTCTACAGGCAACAGAAGGGAATGTGCTGGGGCCTCTATGGAAGACTTCAGGACAGGGGAAGCTCTGCAGTGCCTGGGAAAGGTGGGAGAAGGTCAGTTTGGCTGCAGAGCCTGAGGCCGGAGGAAAGGACTGCACTGGGGAGGCTTCGGCTGACAAGCATTGTTAGACATGGCTATGGTCTGAATATGTCCCTCAAAGATGCTGCATCTGAGCTCAGTCCCCAGGGCACCAGAGCTAGCAGGAGAAGCCTGGTGAGAAGTGGGCAGGCCACAACCTCGCCGTGCCTTTGAGAGAGGGTTCATGTTGTCATGGAGGAAGGGTGACTTCACACACATAAGCACACACACATGCACAACACACACATACACACATATACACACACATATACCACATATACACAGGTACACACACATATATCCATACAATCATGCACACACACATATACATATACACACACACCCATACACACATGCACATACATACACATGCACACATACACCCATACACATATGCACACACATACACACCCATACACACATGCACACACATACACATGCACACATACACCCATACACATATGCACACACATACACACCCATACACACATACCCACATACCCATATATACACGCATACACATATACACACTCACATACATGCAAACACATGCATGTACACACACACACACACACACACACACACACACACACACACAGATTTTCCTCCATCTCTCTCACTTTCTCTATGTCTCTGTCTTTCTGTCATGGGCTGATGCAGCAAGAAAGCCCTCAGTCTTGGATTTCCAGCCTCCAGAACTGTGAGCCAATCAAGTTCTGTCCATTAAAGTGAATCAGACTGAGCTGTTCTGCTACTGTAGCACTGAACACTCGGAGATACCTTCAGCAGCAGTGTCCTCCCACACCTCTATACTGTCTGAAGTGAGGATCAGCTCAGTTCCCAAAGCCTGGCTTCCAAACTGTCTCCGCTCCAGCCTCCCAGATTCCCAAAGCCTCCTGTCAGGACAATCTAGGGTTTATTTTCATTTGACTAATAAAAATCATGCATAAATTTAATAACAGTAATAATAAAAAGGTAGTTCCTTTCTGCAGGAGGCAAACACTAGTACATGTGGTGTTAGCTCTAATTGTCAATGTGACACAGCAAGTTGCGCTTTGGAAGACCCTCAAGGCACTGTTTAGATCAAGTGGCCTGTGGGAGTCTGCCTTATTTATGGGGAAAGATCCGCTTCCTAGTGCTGCCCAGATAAAAAACACAGGACTAAGCCATTTTTCCTCTTTTGGCCTTCGTTCTCACTAGTGAATTCCTGTACTTTGTGGCTGCTGGTGCTGACTCCTTTGCTGACATCAGAAGCAGCTTCTTTCAGATTCCAATGTGGGCTGAGTCTATGCTCTCCAGGAATCCCCAGGCCTTCATTGAGACTAGGACTGCAAGGGTCTAGCTCCACAGACTGGGCAACTATTGGGCTCCGAGACTCTCCATTGTTGGACTACTCTAACCAACAGAAGTTGAAAGCAAACTTAATAAAGCCTCTTTTAATTAAAGAAATACGTATTTATGATACACAACATGGTATTTTGAAATTGTACACATGCAGAATGGCTAAATGTACAAATTAATCTATGTATCGTATACTTTGTGAAAATATGTGATGTGAACTCAATTATTTTTGAGTATAATAACATTATTAGTCATGTCACATGATCACTCTTACTCTCTCCATCAGACTGAAATTTTGTTCTTTGCTGGCATCTTTCCAGCCCCTGGGCTCGTGGTGATGGACTACACGTTACACTCTGCTTCTGTGAGCCCTTGTCAGACTCCTCAGTGAGACTCCATGGCACTTGTACTTCTGGGCTGGTTTACTCTCTTTAGTATAAGGCTCTCCAATGTTGATGCAAACAAGAGAATTCCTTTTTTTTTTAAAGGTTCAAAAGCATTTAGTTATGTATGTACAGCACGTTTTCATTATTACTTGATCTAGTAAAGTGGATGCTTATGGTGATTATATGTTTTAGATGCTGTTAGGAAAAAATACTTCAATGAATGCAGGAATGCAGATGTCTCTTTAACATACTGGGTTTGTTTGGGGATATGCCAGAAATGGGTTTAGTAGGTCGAGTGTGTGTGTGTGTGTGCTTGTGTGTGCTGTGTGGGGCCAGAGCACAATCTCAGATATTGTGTTATTCTTACTAGCTTGGAATTCATCAAGCAGGCTAAGACGGCTGGCAAGCCCACCCTAAGAGTCCAGTGCTGAGATTACAAGGGCATGCTACTTATTTATTATTTACTTATTTATATTCTTGTGTTCTGGTGTTGCAAGGTAAGCATGTTGCCAGCTGAGCTGTCCCCCAAGGCCTTATTTTTATTGTTTTTGAGGAATTGCCATATTGGTTTGGATAACATACATACTAATTTAAATGAAATTTAAAAATAAAACTTAAGAGACTTGTGATCTAGTAGAGAAACCATTCCTGGACAATAGGAGGAAATCAATCCAAGGAGATTTCTAGCTGGTAAGGTGGTACACTGTCAGACTCCAGAGGCTGAGACTCCATGACCAAATCTCTAGATAGTCACAATCCAACTTGTGTTCACTGTGCCTAGGAAAATAGCTGCCAAACTGCCAATGTTCAAGTTTTAAACACACACACAGAGATACACACAGACAGACAGACAGACAGACAGACGACACACACACACACACACCCCTTAATTTCCCTCCAACTTGATTTGGTATTTCTGACAGGATGAATTTTGCTTTTTTTAAAATTTTTGAAACATGTCCTGTGTAGACCAGGTTGGCATCAAATTCACAGAGAGCCTTCACTTTCTGTCTCCCGTGTTGGCAGGGAAGATGTGTACCTTCCCGATGCCTTTTTTTCCTTCTTTTTCATTTTTGAACTTTGAGGAATTAGGCCTTTTAAAAACTCATGTAGATATAAACAACCAAAAATCAATAGTCAGATAAAAGCAAACCTCGGAAGACTAAATTCTACACGTGAAGCACATTAGACCACAGACGACATTTGTAATCTTTTCCTCTTGTACTATTAAAAGCAAATGGCCTACATCATTTTACTATTCAATCTTAAGACAACTTTAAAAATTCACATTACACAGAACATCTCCTTCCAGAGACAAAAGATACCATGATGCCCCAGCGAGAAAACACCATGCTTCATAAAGGTTCAATAAGGCAAGTGATTTCTTCTGTAGCTTATTCATACCTGAGCCTCTTTTCAACCTTCTTCTGGCCAGTTTAATCTGGTCCTGTAGAATCTGTACCCAGTCTCTTGGGCCAGGAAGTTTATCCACATGATTCGCAGTACAGTAATTTTCTGTAAAGACTGAAAGAGAACATGAAATGCTACTAAACACTTTCACAACAAGGGGTGCAGAGCCAAACAGGAAGATCTTCCCAAGGAGGAAACAAGTCTGTCTTTTGTTGTTTCTTTCTGGGGCTGGGAATTTAACCTAAAAACAACACACACACACACACACACACACACACGCACGCACCACGCACGCACGCACGCACGCACGCACGCGCGCGCCGCCAGGCATATGCTCTACAACAAGCTATTTCCTCAGCCCTGAAGTGAATTTCTAAGGATGTCAGATCTGTAGGGAACATCCTTGTGGTAGTTTAAATAGGAATGGCCCCACAGACTCAGGTGTTTGAATGCTTGGCCCATAGGGGTGGCACTATCAGGAAGTGTGGCCTTGGTGGAGTAGGTGTGGTCTTGTTGGAGAAAGTATGTCACTGTGGGGGTGGGCTTTGAGGTCTCCTATGTTCAAGCTATACCTAGTGTGTCAGTCTCCTCCTGCCACCTGCAGATCAAGATGCAGAACTCTCAGCTCCTTCAGCACCGTGCCTGCCTGGATGCTGCCATGCTCCCACCATGATGATAATGGACTGGATTTCTGAAACTGTAAGCCAGCCCCAATTAAATGTTGTCCTTTATATAAGAGTTGCCATGGCCTTGGTGTCTTCATGGCAGTAAACCCTACCTAGGACAATCCTCTACAGCAGCACTGTGTCTTCTTGGTACAGATGGCAAGCAGCTGAGCCCTGGCTACGCATGATGGCTTATGCTTCAACATGGAACTGGTTGGAAACACTAAGCAGTTTGTGTAGAAACTGCTCTTCTTTTGTGTACATGTGTCTGATGGGAAAAGAAAATGTTCCATATGGCTCTGTCAGGCCCATTCATAACAGAGTTGAGAATTTGTGTTAATTGACTTCCTCTGTGTTGTTAATTTAAAATGAGGTGCAACATCACACGGAGATGTTCTCACGATGATCCCTATGGACTCGGTACTCAACTAATACTGCTGTCCATCTTACTGAAATTCTAAGACTCAGTCCAGGCAGGACTCAACACCCTGCACACTTCATTAGATATGAGGAAAGATCTGCCCTATTAAGCCGTGGAGAGTCACAGGGCAGGACAAAAGAGAGGCAGGACAATGACCCCAGGAAAGCCACACAGTGTGTGACCACATGTGAGGTATGCAGTTGACATTTCTGTTCCTGAGCACTCTCAACCCGCCTTTTTACCTCGCTTCCTGTGGGTCAGTAAGCAGCCATGTCCCACTGCCTTCGTGGTATTTAAAATGTTAGTAATTTCAATGTGTTAAAAGGTCTCATTCAAAAATAAATGACAAAGGGAAATATTGACAGATTTAACTATACAAAAATTGAAATTCCCATTCAATGAAAAGCAAACATCTTAAAAGAGAGCTATGAAACCTGGCCACATTATATATGCTGCAGAATGTTCGATATCTTTAAAGAGTGCACTCATATAAAAGAGTGAGTTCAATAGTCCTGTAGATCAATAGTGTATTTGAAGTATAAAATACTAGGGAAAAGGCTCAACTAATATGTAAATCAAAGAACTGCAAAGCACACTTTGTACACTTATCCTAAGTTAGAAAAACAATGTCAAAAGGGCTGTGCTTGATAGTAGCAAAATTGTGGCAAGTATTACTATACTTAGCAGCATAAGACTGGGAATTTTTTTATTGGGAAATAAGAATAAAATATAATGAGACCCATAAAATGGTTGCACTCCTGATCAGGAATATTACTTTTAAAATCGTGTCCTAGGGAAATAGAGGAAAGAAGTTGTATGTGTAAACTCAGATGCAAGCAGTCTAGTTGCGTAGGAAAAGGTCATCACAGGTATGGAGAGGATGGCTCTGCTGGCCCGAGGGGAGATGGGGATCCCTTTTGGAAGTTAATACTTGTCCCAGGTAGTCAAGCATCTAGGGCAGGTGAGAGACATTCTGTGGTCAGGTGTGTGAGGTAAAGACAAAGATCCGGGGTGGGCAGTTTATGAAGCATCCATGTGACTGGCCGGCAGAAGGTTAGATGGAGAGTACAGCAAAAGAAGCTAGGCTAATGACACAGTTAGGTCTGGGTCTGTGGGAACCAGTTCTATGACCCTGAAAGATAATCATATAGCTAATACATTACCTATGCATGCTATCATCATATATTTATGGAATTATCACAAGGAAAAAGTCTACGTGCTTGGTTTTATTATTGTTGTTTTGAGACAGTGTTTCTCTGTGTAGCCCTGGCTGTCCTGAAACTTGCTCTGTAGATCAGGCTGGCCTTTAACTAAGAGAGCCATCTGCCTCTGCCTCCCAAGAGATGGGATTAAAGGTGTGCACCACCTGAAGTCTACACATTTAAAACGTGTACTTTATCATTAAACTATTGTGCCAGCATCAAAGGTTTTCTGTTTTATTTTTTTCCTTGACTATTTTCAATCCCTGCTTGGTTAAATCTGTGGATGCTAAACTCACCAATCATGAAGAGCCTGTTGTATACGAGGTAGTTAAAACAATAAACAGAAAAACTCTTAAGAAGAGAGAACACACAGAATGAAGGGCACCTGACAGCGTAGATTGTGGAGAATACCAGGAATAAATATGGAGGCAGAGAAGCCCACTAAGAAGACCAGGATGACTGCAAAGCCAGGGGATTCAGGCAGAAAGTCTTCTCAAGGGTAACATTTGGCTCCAGAGCATTAGTGAAAAAGGAGCTTAGCAAGGGTCTGCTGAGAGCCATTGGGGGAAGAGCCACCAACATCCCTCTAGAAATGCCTGGGCTCAGAGGGGAGGGAGGAGGAAAGGGAGGAAGAAGGATGGTTTGTAGGTGGTGGGAGCAGGCAACACGGCAGCTGAATCCAGGACACATGAGAAAGGAGGGATTGAGTCAAGAAACCATCTTGGAGGAACTGGGGGTGATGGGGTATAGGACTGAAGTACAGGGGAGGCCAGAGGATGAGGATATTGACAAGACGTGGCTTTAGCTTGAGGCTCCAGGCTCCGGAGACTCAATAAGGTCAGTGTGGAGGCACCATGGAGACAAGAGTGTGGGAAGGTTTGGGATTGTCGACAACAGGCAAGTAGCAGACTGAGGACAAGCAGTAAGGCTTGAAACAGTGACGAGGTGCAGCAGTCTACTGGGGGATTGCTGGGTGGGATCCAGCTGTCTATGAGAGATCTGGGTGGAAGGGATGGACTGGTGCTAGGATTAGCTAAACCAGCTCAGCAGCAGAATGGAGACTTAAAGCACATGAGGATGTCAGGAAAACAGAAAGGGGCTCACAGACAGACTCTGAGATGCTGCATGGATCAGTAAATCGAGATACCAGTGGGTTGGCAGGCGAGGATTAGACGGCAGTAGGGAACATCTAGAATAGTTTGGTGGAATACTGGAGTGTAATCAGCAAAGGTGGAAGAGCCGTGTGGAAGGATGCTGAGCTGTGCTGGCTGAGTGGAAGGCATTGACGACTGAGGTCCCGACACCATGTGCGCAGGGGAGTGACTCATGCAGGATGACGTGTGGATGGAGGGAGGTGTGCAGATCTCCCGAGAGTCTTCATGGAGAGGTCTGTCACGGGCTCAGGTGAGTAGGGGAGGAGAGATGGAATCAGGATCAGGAATAGGATTATGTGAATGAGGTGAGCCACAGTGGGGTATGCGGGACAAAGGAGAGCAGAGGAAAAGCACAATATTCCCAGGGCACAGATGTGTTCTTCAACTTCCCATGCTAGGCTCATTTCTTTGTCTCCCTCAAAGCACACAGTATAAGGAAGAAGCTCAAGAAACAGGCGAGAAAATCAACAGAGTTGCCAGTCTTGTTGCTAATGTTAGCGAAGAACAGGAGCTCAAAATAACGTAGATTAATTGGAAAACGGCCTCTCTGAATGAGCAGGAAGTCTTAATTAACAAAACGTATTTAAAGAGAAAAGGCTTCATTATAATCAAATGCCCACAATAACATTTACTAATTGAAGAACTGCCAACAGGTGCTTGAAGTTCTGATTTAATAAATAAAATTTTAAAAAAACAATGCATTTGTATCTAGCATTCTATTCATTTAAATTAGAAAGCATACTACAATAATGACTGAGTAGACTGCCTTCTGAGGTAAACATCTTTCCACTTAGAATGCTATGTACACAATTAATTTCCATAGCAACTTCCTTAAGACTGCAAAATGCTTGTGCCCAAATTATCACACATTAGCAAGTTGTGCTTCCAAAATAACAAAGGAGACCTGAGCTATACCAATGCCCAATGGCTCCATGTGTGCCAACAGCCAGTTCAGAAGAACCAAAGGGAAGGCAGTGGAAAGTTCTCTCTCGTTCCAGGAGGGGCTGCTGCTCGGAGAGTTACAGTCTAACCTTGAGCTCGGTTACTCATCATTCACTTAAAAAGGCAACAGTTCCTGCTTATTTTTTCTTCGTTCAGCTAAAACTTTTCTGCTTTCAATAGAAAAATGCTAGAATCACGGTCCCCTGGGCCCATGACTAAGACCTTTGAAGGCACAGCACAGGGTTCTCAAAAAAAAAAAAAAAAAAAAGAAAAAAAAAGCCTACACAAACAAATACTTCCACTAGGCACATTATTGACATTCTGGCTCATCCAAACTTCAAAGGGACTTTTAACTAGAATTTACCTATTGAAGATGAAATTCTATTCTCTCCATTACAATCGCAGATGAGACCTCAGAACAAGGCCAAAAGATTGTCATGGCACTGATGTGGAAGCAGAGGATACGCCATGTGAATAGAGGTATGGAGTAAGCAGAATATATTCTGCTATCAGAATCTACAGCTAAAGGTCAAGCTATTATCCTGGTAACACTTCCATTAGGAGTAATGATGTGAAAAGTAGCATTGCATTAATGCACTGGGTTTCCTACTACGTTAATAGTGGGTCATTAAGAATCATAGTAGGATAATTTGCATTCATCCATAGAATGCAGTAGGTTCTAAAAAGAAATTTCCCTCCTTCCTATTTTAATGCATCAAGGAGACAGGAGGGCTGATTTTAAATGAGCCCAAATAATCTGAACAAGTGAAATGAGACCTGCGATTAAACTAAATAAAAGAGTTTAAGCATCTACTTTGCTTAATATAATTTGAGGTCCCAAGGCACAGAGAGTATGTTAAGTCACCAGGGAGATGACAAATGCTTGAGTAGATTTGTACATGAATAATGACTTTCCCAGATGTTTGCATTCATTTGAACCATGCCCTTTAATTGTTTATAAATAATGAATAGGCTTGTGGTGGCTGAGCAGATCCTTCCCTGGAATGCGGCTTTTAATATAATCATCAATGGGCTTAGTGCTGGGGAGTATGTCTGACAATGCAAACACAGCAGACTGGCCACGGGCCCCAAAACCAAGTTCAAGGGACTGCTTATTTGCGTTTTTCTGTACTGGAAACACAGAGTAGGACATGGTCTTCTAAAGGACATCTCTGTGCCGTGCACACACGGAGGAGTAGGAGATTTGTAGAGATTCAGTCTCTCTGTGGGTTAAGGATTCTGGCCAGCAGTGACAGTACACTTTCAGCTACAATGACTCAGTTATAACTGAAGCTGCCAAAATGGGAACTAAGGTTTGTATAGAGAAGATGTGAAAAGTGGGTCTTCATTCGATGCCAAATTCCTGAAGCCTTGAGGAACTAGGGACAAGAGTATTTGTAGTAGAGTCCCAACTGGGGATCACTTGGAGCCGGGGGGGGGGGGGGTGTACAAAGGCAGAGAGAACCTGGGCAATTGAGATTAAAGACACTCATACCCGTCTTCACAGGCTCCTCTGCTCTCTTCAGGCTATTACTTTAGGCTTTCCACGTGCTAAGCAGTTTATATAGCTCATTTAATCTTCACAATAACCAGTAGGGTGGGTATTGTGATCTTAATTACAGATGACAAGATCCAAGTATGTGCAAGTTAAATAACCGATTTGAGATTTCACAGCCAGAAAGGATTGTTTTCCATAGAAATTACTGGGTTTTTAATCTCTGATTTTGTAGATGAGCATATAGGTATTGTAAGAGAAAAACAGTCAAATCTTCAACAGAAGCAAAGCGATGATTAAGTAATTATTTCCACGTCAAAGATGAGAATGTTGATGTTATTTTCAACCACATATAAGTAAGTGTGGCGACATCTGGGGAGAGAAAACTGGATGAATCTAGCAGATCTCCTGCCCTTTGGACGTTAATCCACTGACCATGGAGACCAGTTGAGTAGATGAGGATAAGCTATACACGGAAGCTGAGCTGATGATGTGAGGTGATGTGCAGTGAAGCCGAAGCCCACCACTATAGCAGAGGGGAGCAGGACCTGGTTCTGCCTCCCCCAGCACAGTGAACTACATGAAAGTGTGGTGTGGTGTGCAGAGCTGAAGAGTCATGGTGTGGGGAGCCCTGCTACATCCAGAGCTGGGGGCAGGGAGTGGGGGAGCAAGAGGAAGATACAGCCCAGCTGATAGAGCTGAGGAGATGTGCAAGGAGCAGCAAAGCCAAGGAGGTCCAGGAAATGGGGCTTTACAAGATGCAGATGCAGGTCCTAGGGCAGCCCATGTTGTGTGTACCATGTTGACACACAGACTCACAAGACAGCTTGTCCCCATGGGTACCTGAGTAATAGCCACTTCTGGAAACCAAAGTGCCTCCATGGAGACTGTTTTATATAGGTTGAAGGAAAGCCCAGGTCTTCATGTACCATCGATTACATTAGACCATAGCCTCTAATGCCACCAGGCCTCTGAATGCCCTAACTCTCTTTCCTATCACTGGCCTCCTATCACAAATCTTAGAAGTACACTGTGGGAAACAAAGTCACAAAATGTCTTTTGAGATGTGACTGCCTCGGCATACAGTTTCTCTCGCCCAGTTCTGTTGATCGTTATAGGCTGTTAAAATGGATAATGCTGTCTGACCCTGTACATAAACAGGGTGATGCTTCTTCTTATCTTGAACCTTGACACCATGTGGCCTTATTAGAGAAATAATATGTGGTCATTCAGGAAATAATTATCCAGCACCAACAATGTACCAGGATTTATTAGATGCTATTGAGTAAACAGCCTCTTGTTCTCAAAGAGTCTGTGGTGAAGAGGAAGAAAAGGCAAATACAAGATCAAGAATGGTAGAAAGCTGGGCATAGCAGTGCATGCCTGTAAATCTAGTACTCTTGAGAACTAGGCAGGGCCTCCAATGGAGGGATGTTGTCACCAACTCACCTTCAAAATCTGTGACCTAGAACTGTTCCTGTCTGAAAGAAATGCAGGGACAAAAATGGAGCAGAAACTAAAGGAAAGGCCATTCAGTGACCAGCCCAACTTGGGATCCATCCCATGCACAGGCACCAAACCCTGACACTATTACTGATATTATGTTGTACTTGCAGACATGAGCGTGGATGTCCTCTGAGAGGCTCTACCAGCAGCTGACTGAGACAGATGCAGACACTTACAGCCAGCCATTGGACTGAGGTTGGGGACCCCTATGGAAGAGTTAGGGGAGGATTATGAAGGAGCTGAAGGGGATGGCAATATCATAGGAGGACCAACAGTATCATCTACCCTGGACCTCTGGAGCTCCCAGAGACTAAGCCACCAAGGAGCATAGCTGGTCCATGCCCCCAGCACATATGTAGCAGAGGACTGCCTTGTCTGGCCTCAGTGGGAGAGGATGCGCCTAATCCTGTAGAGACTTGATGCCCCAGAGAAGGGGGATGCTCAAGGGATGGTGGTGTGGAGGAGTGGAGGTGGGAGTGGGGTGGGGGTTGGGGGAAGCATCGTCTCAGAGGAAAAGGGAAGAGGGTATGGGGTGAAGAACTCTGGGAGGAGGGACTGGGAGAGGGCAACATTTGGAACATAAATAAATAAAATAATTAAAAAAAGAGTTAGGCAGAGGGATTGCCAGTTCAAAGCTGGGCTGAGTTACACAACAGGACTTTGTATTAAACAAAACATCACAGCAAAGATCGAGCTAATAGAACAAAACCTATACAAGATCAGAGAGAAGGGGACATCTTACCATGCTTTGTCTGGAGGGCAGGCATGTGGGAAAGCTTTTGGATAAAGTGATGGCTAAGCTGAACCTTAAGAGAAAGTAGACACTGAAGAAAGACAAAAGCAACCACTGCAGAGACTAATAATTGATCAAAGTGTCAAAAATCAGAGATGGTTGAGTGCTCAGCCCCAAAGTGGGACATTGATATCAAACTCCACAAGGCTCAAGGAGCATCATGGGACAGGAGAACGGATGTAAGAGTTAGAGCAGGAGAAGTGCTATGAAATGCTGTCCTTTGGACATGACTGTTCCTCATGGACGCATAGCTGCTCTGGCGACCCATGGAAGGTCTAGCCAGAACACATTCCACCATGGATGGGAAAAAGGCTCATGCCGCCCACTCCAAGATGAGCCACTGACAGTTGATGGCTGCCAGAGCCAATGGCTGATAGGTTACCAATGTTGCAGTGGATTACCCTACCTCTACAAGCATGCAGGCAGCATGTGGGCAGGGGAGTGGGGAGGCAAGGGAAGGTGGAATAAAGGTGGGAGGGAAGATTTGGGTTGGATATGATCAAGATACATTATATACATGTGTGAAATTGTCAAAGAATAAAACAAATGTTCCAAAAAGTTAGGAAGGGAAGGAGGGAGGGAGGGAGGATATTTTAAATACAGGGAAGTTTATGCACAGAAGTGATAGTACACCTTAAAGCTATACCAGGTAGCTGGAGTCTCAATAATCATGGAATTGCAGGCATCACAGTGATGAGGGGCAAAGAAATGAGGTTCTAGGAGACTGAGATAGAAAGAACCCAAGCCTCTGTGTAAAACTGTAAAAGACAGTAGTGACTGAACAACGGCACAGGAGGAAGCAACAGGCAAGCTCCAGCTAGCCTTTGCAGGGAGAGAGTGGACTTTCCTTTTGAAAATGATAAATGCTTGGATTATAGCTGGAAGAGGTTTGGGGTTTGAGGTTATCCTGAAATTATAGATAAGCATAAGCCTTGCTCTTGGTGTCACTGGGTCAAGACAAAAAGGAGAAAGAAGGACTTTGATGAGAACTTTTGCAGTCGGTGTCACAGAAAAAGGGGAAGAGGAACAGAGAAGAGAGGAGGAAAAGCCCATTATTCTCAAACAACAAAGCATGCAGGAAACAACCTGCCTTCAGCCAGATGCAAGAAATCAGAATCAAACTCCCACTAACTTAAGACGAGGAATAGTAGGGAAGTTTGCTTAAGATGTCAAAGGAGGGATTTCATTCATCAAGAACATAGCAAGCCATGGCCAAAGAAATGGCTTAGATTGTGAAGGGGCTTCCTGCCAAGCCTTAGAACCTGAGTGAGATTCGTGGGATCCATATGGTGGAAGGAGAATCCCTGACTCTTGTAAGTTGTCCTCTAATCTGCACACATGCACCAACTCATGTGTGCGCATACATATAAAATCAAGGCCGATTATAAAAGAATCAAATATAATTCAGAGAAATTAAAAAGATAAAGTAGTTGAAATTAAAAAAAAAAATCAGTGGGGCCAACAAGATGGACCAGGGGTTAAGGGGCTTGCTGTACAAGCCTGAGGACCTGGCTTTGATCTCTGCAACACATGCAGAGCATCAGCTTTACAAATTGTCCTCTGACTGCCACAAAGTCCATGGCACGCACTCAGCCTTTACCCCGCCTCACACAAAACAAATAAAATACATAAAATAAAAATAAACTGAAAAATTCAAAGGATAAATTAATCAAAGAATCAATATCATCAAGACAGGGAAATAATAGACAAATACATTGTAACACACAAAAACAAAGTAAGACACAAAACAAAACAAAACAAAAGATACAACTAAGATAAAAATAAAAACATGGAAAAGGTTCAACAAACAGAGATGTTTCAGAGGGAGAGAAACCAGACAACAATGGAAAAATAAATTAAGCTGTCCAGATTTGATAAATCATAAGCTCTGCATGACTACCAAAGTAAAAAAAAAACACATATACACCCAGACCTGACATATGGAAACTAAGGAACATCAACAGCAGAGACATCTCAAAAGAACTGGAATGGACAGAGACTGTCTACAAAAAGCCCCAGGCTGAGAGCAGACTCTTGGCAGCTGAACTTAGAAGATTCTGGAATACCCTGTGGTTGCTCTGAGAAAAGCCATCCTTCATCTAAAAGAAAGAGCTAAGTGCAACACTGTTTGATGGTCATGATGAAATCTAGAGATTCTCAAAACAGAGACGAAAGAAAAATTCATGTAGACTCCTGTGCAAAGAGACACTCATATATCCTAAGATGGCCTCAAATCCACCACGTGGTCAAGGATGGCCGTGAATTCACTCTCTTCTCTACCTCCTGAGCACTGGGGTTCCAGGCATGTTCCTCTACATTTAGTTTTGTTTGGCACTGGGGATCAAACCTAGGCTTTTGTACATGCTAGGCAAGTACCGTACCAACTGAGATACATGTGAACATACACACATACCACACACACAGAGACACATCTAAAAATATCTTTCAAAGTTTTTTGGAGATGGGGGCAGGAGGATAAGAGAATGCTATTAGATTATATGAGCAGAAGGGATTTTTCAAAACTGGACATTAGGAAACATGAAGCATTAAGGAATAGAAACCTGGCCACTGTCACATCCCAAGTGTGACATGACAAAAGGCAGCGTGCGCTGTGCTCTCACAAGCTGGGAGATGAGTAGTGTTTGTGCAACACACATGACTTACAAAGGACCCAGATAAGATGGTGAGAGAACCATGACCTGAGAGAAACATAGGAAACACAGAAACTCACACAACAGAAAGCAGCAGCAGCAGCCAACTGTGGCTCAACTCACTTCTAATCAGGGACTCATCCACTCAACATCAGTGCGCTTCGGATGACCAAAGTCTGAGAAACTTGATTGTACACTGCTTGTGAGAGCCACTTGATCATGCCCAGTGAGGCTGACGTCACTGTTGCCTGTGAGCCATTCCAGTGAACCCTTTAGGAAAACTCAGATATAAATTCCAGGGGGCAAAAGATGACCTTTGATGTTGGATGGGCAGGAAGGAGACTCAATCTTACTGTCTCAAAGAAAGTCGGTAGAGAGGAAAGGCTCTATTGTGCTGTGGCTGGAAGTTTAACATGAGCAATCCAGAGTAACACTGTGGACTCCTATCTTTAAAAAAAAAAAAAAAACCAACAACACCAGGACTTTTGGAAGTAAAACCTAGAGGCAAAAGTCCTTAGGGATCTGTTTACATCAATTTGTTAAGTATATAGAACAACAGTGAATGCCCCGTGTGGACACATAGTTACATAGTGAAATTAAAAACATTGATGGAAAAGAGACTCATGAACTTCAAGTTCCTTTGAGATGGTAAAGAGAGAGAAGAGAGACGGGCATTCTGATTTTTAAGAAGCAAAGAGAGCATCTGCGGTAGATATAACATCAGTTCCAAACCTGAGGGGTGAGGCAGAATGAGAAACAAACTTTGGCAAATATCTTCTCTACCTTCAAGATGGAGACTATTAGTTCCACTTCTTAGACTCAATACTGTGCTAACGGGACAAATGTCATACTTCAGTCTATGAGACAGTCAATATTTCTCCTAGGATTTTACCACTAAAAAAAAGTTAATTTTGACCAGACCTCAGCCAAACACCTTATAGATACTGGTCTGCAGAAGCACCTAAAGCTAGTTTTAAGAGGGAGATAGGAGAAGGCTCCCTCTTTTCTCTAAAGGGAATACCATCAGATACACAGCATCTATCTTACCTTCAGGGCTCCACATTCTCAGATAAGGCCTCCCAGGGCTCCTCTGCCGGAGGGTGCCCCCTTCCCCCAATAACAATGTCTCTTGTTTATCTAGACTTGGAACTTAGAAGGGCAGAACTCATGCCTCTCATTCACTGTTGACACTTAGGAGGCAAACATGAACATATTGTTCACGAAAGAACACATATGGAAACCTTTTGGCTCTGGTGTACTCTTATCCTGAAAGTAAAGGAAGGGTTTCTTTGTTTTAATTTTTATACCTGTATGTGTTTGATGTATGTACTCAATTGTGTGCACACGTGTAGAGGCGAGTGGCAGACATCAGGTGTCCTGCTCTCTTGCTCCCAGCCTTATCCCTTACTTATTTAGTTAAGATTTAATTTATTTATGTATACGAGTGCTCTATGTGCATATACACCTGCATGCAACAAGAGGGCAGTAGATCATACTACAGATGGTTGTGAGCCACCATGTGGTTGCTGGGGATTGAACTCAGAACCTCTGGAAGGGCAGACAGTACTCTTACCACTGAGCCACGCTCCAGGCCCTTATCCCTCATTTAAATGAGGGAGTTGATCCTGTTGCTAGGCTGGTGGTTAGCAGCTCCAGCCACTCACTTGCCTCTGCCTCCCACTGTGCTAGGGTTACAGGCACACACAGCTATGCTCCACTTTTTATGTGGGTGCTGGGATCAAAACTCAAAGTCCTCACGATGGAACAGCAAGTGCTCCTACCTGCTAAGCCACTGAGCCATCTTCCCAGCCCCAGGGAAGGATTTCTTTACTAAATGCTACAGGTCTCAAAATATACAGTGTCCAGAAGCTCATTTCAGATTTGAATTAGTAGCAATAATTTAGTATAGTTCACAAACTAATGCACCCTGAAGTCAAGGTTTTAAGGAGACTTAGTATTTTAGGCAGTTGTGAACTTAATGATAAAAAGAATGTTCCCTGAATTAGATATGTGAGATGCTGTCGGAACCAGTCAGGCAGTCCACTATACAGGTCAGCAGGCAAGTATGAAAACCACTTACCACTCAGCTTACAGCTACTGAGTGGGGCTATTATTTAAGTTGGTGGCCATTATGAAAAGGGCCTTAGACATATAAAACATTGACTCCCAGCTGTATTTAGGTAATTCTGTAGGCTTATTCCTGAGAATTGGACCAAGACTTCTGAACCCTAGAATTATTGACTTGGAGACTTTGAAGACCAGTCAGGGCACACTCAGCCATAGAAAAGGCAATGTTTCCAAAGCTTAGACGGTGCTCAGGAACAAGCCTGCACACTTCCAGTGCTTCTCTCACTATCTCCAACCCTGTGGGAAATGTGAGCTTTAAACAATTTTGTTTAATCATGGTGATTCTCAGAGATCTGAGCCGAGCAGAGCCTGGAGGAACACGACTGCATCCTCCGCCTGCCTTCACTGTGTTTTGCTACAGTGGCATCCCTGTCAGGAAGGAAAGTCTGAGGAGCGTCTATAGTGAGTCCTCAAATTAAACAAAGCTAATTTAAATTTATATCCAGTTATGAAAGCCCACAGCAGAGCTCATTTATAACACAGTGATTGGGAAATATGATTAACACTTTCCGTTGGCAAGCTGTGGGACAGCATACCTTTGTTTAATGCATCTAGTATAGTTCAAGGGAATCATCTCTGCACAGTGTTAATACCTGGAATAATGTCAAGCTTTGATGTAATGGTAATTTACTGTTTAATACATTTTTCAGCAAAGAAAAATGTTTGAAAATGACAGATTTATAGGAACACTACTTGAAAATTACCTTGGAAATCTTCAGTATGGCTCATTTACTCTATAGGCCAGCAAGTTACATATCAAGTAAAATAAAAACTTAAAGATTGAGAATCATCAAAAAAGCAGGCAAGCGGCATACAGTGGGATGCTACCGTCCCTTTCTGCACAAGTACTGCACCATGGAACTCACCTATGCTTGTCTGCTCTTGAGACAAATGTTTGATT
The DNA here is from genome assembly GCA_021653895.1 of Mastomys natalensis. Taxonomy (NCBI): domain Eukaryota; kingdom Metazoa; phylum Chordata; class Mammalia; order Rodentia; family Muridae; genus Mastomys; species Mastomys natalensis. The sequence goes on along the minus strand of JAJTUV010001721.1, from coordinate 275,811 downwards.
GAGAATGTAATGAGATTTTCTCAGTTTTTAAAGCTAGGGATTCTGGGTAAATGAACTTAAGAAGCTAGTCCATGGGTTACAGAACTCATGCCATAGCTAGTAAGTCTGGAGAAAGCACCTGCCAATACCAGTGTAAGTATGACTCAGTGGGAAATTAGAGTACCACTTGGTCTTGGAAAGCCCAAATGCAAAGCTGGGTTGGAGGGAGGCTCAGTGGTTAAGAGTGTTTGCTGCTCTTGCAGACGACCTCCCTTAGTGGCTCATCATCTATCATCAACTACACGGCAGCTCATAATTGTCTGTAACTTCAGTTCTAGTGGATCGGATGACCTCTTCTGATCTCCATGAGCACTAGGCACACACATGATGTACATACATACACACCAACAAAACATACATATAAAAAAAAATCCTAACTGCAGAGGTGACAGAAGCCCCGCTCCCAGGACAGATCAGGGCTCACAGCATGTGTGCAACACGTCTCTGCTGAGTAGATGTTAGGGCAAAGGCACCAGGTCTTATAGGTAGGCGGCTTCTTTTTTCTTATTTCTTTTTTTTTTTCTAATTGAGATCAGTTTTAGGAAAATTTTGGGTTCATATTTTGAGGCTTACAATCAAGTTCCCACACTTTTTCATTTCTGTTTCTGAGCCACTGATTTGCTATGAAGATAAGTGTTAAGCAACACATGTAGCTCTGTATGTATAATGATGTACTAAGAAGTCTTGAGACAGAAAAGACAGGAAGTAATAAACGAAGCCTGACTCTGAATTCCATTATTGGTCTGACTCAGAGCCAACCCTACAGTAAATTCATCGTATTTTACCTTTCTAAGATGATGAGAACAGACTCTCTTGCGGATGGTAGAGCTTGTTTTTCACTCTCAGACAATAACGTGTTTTCAGAGCCCTCTCAGGGATACTGATTTGGTTTAATAATTCGATTACCTTGATATTTTATCAACAAGATTTATTCATCCTTGCTCAAGATGTATCATTTGATCTGCTGTTACTTCAAACTTTTCACTTACATTCCAGCTTCCAGAATTCCAGCTGCCCTTTCCAGCTGGGTATGGGGAAGCTATATGCCATCCACACCAACCTCTATACATATGCAATGCGGAGTTGTGTTTGGATTGTGTATGTGTGTGTCTAGGTGCATGTTCCTCAATTGCTCAGGGTTTTTGTTTTGTTTTGTTTTGTTTTTTGTTTTTTTTTTTACTGAATCTGAAACTCACTGTTTGACTCAACTGACTAGCATTGAGACCCTGGGATTCACTAGTCTCTACTCTCAGGGATGGGGTTACAGTTCTACGCTATACCAAGCTTTTACATGGGTACAGAATGTCCAAATTCCAGTCCTCATTCTTGCAGGTCAAAGGCTTCAGCCACTGAGCCATCCCTCCAGCCCGTATTTAAGAAACTACTCTTTTGAGTGAAGATAAACTGACTGGTTCTTTCCTTTTTTCCTTGGTTTATTGGTTATTTGTTATATGAGTGGCATACTTTCATGTATCAAAGAATTTAAAAAGTAAAGAAAATGTACTCTCTGCCCATAGGAACTTACAGTCTTATTGGGAAGACAACACACTCAAACATTAAAAGGATGACCACAGATCCTCATTTATCTGTTTTGCCAATGAGATTATAACAGCACAGTTTTTATTCCTAAACTGCTTCAATTTAGGCCGCCTTCTACAGAAACCATTAATAGCAAAGCAAATGGTTAAGACTTACTGCTACACCATATAGAGGCAACAAGTACTGCGAGGGTTTGGAGAAATGCAACCATTATAATTGGGCATCTCAAGAAAGTCTCATGGTTGGTATGATAATACTTGGACCTGTCCAGAAAAAATGACTTGGATCTGCCCAGAAAGAACTGAAAGAGAAAGTCTTAGAGAGACTATAAAATCCAAAGCTAAAACCCAAGAATGTGTAGTGTCTGGGGAATGGTGCCCAGGCTCAGCTGGACCCCCAGCAGGAAGCACTTGGAAACACATCTACAAGGGGAGAAATCAAGCTGTGGGCAAACTGGAAAATGTGGAGACTGGGCTGGACTTGACTTAGTCAGTAACCAGAAGCTAAATATAGGAAATGACATCACAACATTTGGTTTTACAAGTGTTACTTGGTCTATACAGTGGGCAGTATAAAAGAAGTACAAGGGGAGATGCTGAAACTTTCAGGGAATCTTTTGCAGAACAAAGTGATGCACAGATTAACGGGGTCAGAGAAACTAAAAAGAAAATGAGTACAAGAAGTTGAAAAACAGAGCGGGCAGGGCTGGGTCAGGAGGCAGGATGGGTTGCAAAGAAAGAAGGCACCAAACCAACCAAACGTGCTCCTTTGTTTTCAACGCTGAGGAGTACACGGTCAGTGCTGCTATTAAAGACAGCATGGCTAACACGGGTGCCCGGACTAGAAGATTCAGGCTACCTTCAAGGGGATGGCTATGTCAGAGGTTAAGGCAGGCCCTAAACACTACGATTAAGTCACAACACCTGTGTGTCTTATGCTGGACTGCCATGTGGCTCATTTGGTTCTAGCTTGCGTCCACAGGTCTAATTAGGATGTGCTCCTATTTAGTTGTACCCCATTAAGCTACTTTGACTCTGGAACACTGGGCTACAAAATCACAGGGGAGTGAGCACTTAAATACTGGATTTGCCCTGATCAAAGGACCGGGGTAGATAAGAACCTGCTAAGTCTGAGTATACACAGCTTTCTGAGAACTACTGTGAGCTGAGAGGGACCAAGAGCTAAGGCAGAGCAGCAAGCCAGAAGCACACTGCCGAAACCTGTAGAGAGCAGTGGTGAGAAGCCCAGAGTCATTACAAAAGGCAGCAGCCCTCTCCTCTATGGGGCTCTCAGCAAGACGGATACAGCCATGCTTTCTCTTACACAAAGGTATGTTTTAGGGGCAGCCTCCAAGTCAATGACAATTTTGAGTTTCATTTTAAATGATTATGGATTTAAAAGGTTTTTATTTTGTTTATTTGTTATATTCAGCACTTACATACACCTTTAGTTTTTCTGTGGATTTATCATTAGTCTATAAAACTGTAAAGATGACAAACGTTCCATGATCATTTGTATTCAGACTTTTAGGGCAGAAACACTAGCAAATACTAACTGTCTGAGTCTCTCACGTTTTTGATGCATTTATTGTATGACCTATTGGCTTATGGAACTGAACTGAAAATGTTACTGGCATCAATTGTAGGTCCCAGGAAAAGCTACCAGGAATGTGACTCAATGATTCAGGACTTACTATACAATTCTGCCAGCAAATATCTCTGATACACAGATAATTCAGGATGCTGAAAAGAAAGAAGGTTGTCTGTGTGGGAAACACATTGCTGTGTGTTGTTTGGGATCACAGCTAACCTATACGGTATCCCTATGAAGACAAGGGCCCTTCTTCAAGACCTTGCTCTCATCTGCTGGAAATTTTCATAATAAATATACAGACTGGCAATGTCAGCCAGAGCAATGGTGTCTATCGTACTATGCAATGCAGCCATGCCTCAAGGAACCCGTTTCTGTGACAGAAGCTTCTCTCTACAGGAGGCTGTCTGTGATTCTAACACTAGCGTTCAAGTCATATGTGAAAGGTTTGAAGAAAAAAAAATCAAGAAAAGCTACCAACTTATTGAGTTTGCCCACATCCGCAATTGCTCCTTATATAGGAAGTAGATGGACCAACAGTTCTAAAGAAGATGGGAGTCTTCTTTTGAACTTTTGGAAGACCAGGCATGAAGCACATTCAAACCCACTGTGGCCCCAATCTCAAGGATTCCTATTTACTAGGTATGAGATGGCACCTATGTAACATTAAGAAGCAAAAAGGATCACACAATGAAAAGTTTTGTGGGTAAACCATGTCTGAGTTCATTTCATTGGTACTATGTTTCTGAAGTTAAATTATTTGCAGCACAGGCTCTTATAACAGCTAGTGTTAATAGTTGTGGAGGCAGAAGGCTTTATTAAATTAAGCAAATTTAAGCTTCACTAAACATTCCATAACTGACTTTGCCAAATCCTTGTGCATTTGACAGATTGCTCATCATCCAAGGTCTACTTTAGAATCACCTATTTGGTGAACTCTTCTTCTAGTAAAGTTTATTTCCTCTGTGTTTCATCCCCTTTAGGCAATGGGCATGTGAGATGCATTTTATTCTGGCTTGGAGTATGGGGCTATGCTATTGGTTATTGTTAACATGTCTGTAGCTCTAGCAAATGGCAGGGGCTAGGATTTTACTTATATCTATGTAACACAAATGCTTGTGTTTTAAAGGCATTCTCATGCATGCTGATGATCTCTAAGCTTATAGGTTGATGAGAAGCTGTTCTTATAACTTTTACAGAGTGTGAGCAGGGATAACCCACCACTCTGTGAGGTGAAGAAGCTGACAGAATAAGCACTTCCCATGGAACTGAGGGAACCCAGGTCAAGAGACTGCCAAGGATGGAGAGACTAGAAGGTCAAGACCAGGAAGAATACTACTGGGATGTGTTTACTGATTCCTAAGTCTGGATCTGGGAATGCTTTTCTTCCTTCTTGGTGATATGAGTGAATTAGATGAAGATGTTGTTCAGTCTAGTCCTACAGAGTTACTTCAAGGATGTTGAAACCAGGAACCTTGTATAATACAACACAGGATTTAAATAAAAAGTCCCATTAAGCCAGGTGGTGGCACATGCCTTTAATCCAAACACTAGCAAACAGAGGCATCCAGATCTCTGTAAACTGGAGGCCAGCCTGGTCTACATAGGTAAGGTAATTCCAGGCCAGTCAGGGCTATACAGTGAAACCCTTTCTCAAACAAGATGAAACAACACAACAAAAAAGCAAATCTTTGAGTTCAAGAAAGGGAGAAGGAGGACTCTGTTGAGATAATGGTGTGTTGCCATTTCTCCAGATGAGAAAGAAAACAGCCTTCAGAACACTGGCCACTGCTGAAGGGCGCGAGTCTCACAGGTGGACAGCTGTGTGCTGCTGACATCTGAAGTGACTATCAGGATCCTGAGCATACGTGTAGCTTCTCCAAGGGAGTTGGGGATGCTCAAAACAGCCAGAATCAGTACCACCTGCTCAAAGACCAAGATTTGAGGACTGTCCCACACCTATAGAATTAATCTGAGGATGGAACCCTAGAATCTAGATTTTTGAACCAACACCCTAGATGACGTTGACACAAAATATGAGAACCACTTTGCAAGGAACCGAAAACTCAGGGTTGCCTACATAGCATTGTTGAGACTCAGTATGACCCATTGTCACTGAGCTTCCAAGAAAGGTAGAAAAATAAAACAAAAATGAGGTGAGGGCTGGATGCTTGCCTAGTGTGCATGAAGACCTAGGTTTAAACCCCAATATCCACTCACAAGAATAAAATCAACCAAACCAAAAGAACACAACAAAACATTTCAACAATCCAGATAAGAGCCAAGATTTCTACATGTAATATTGTGGGTGTTACACAGTTGTGATCTGTTTTAAGCAGATTTTTTTTTTTTTGGAAATTTTATTTACATTTCAGATGTTTTCCCCTTACCCCATTTTCCCCCCTCCCTCCCAGGAACGCCCTATCCCTTCCCCCTCCTCTTGCCTTTATGATGGTGTACTCCCACCCACCCTCCCCCGTACCTCACCTCCCTGCCCTCGAATACCCGCCCCCACAACATCCAGTCTTCATGGGACCAAGGATCTCTTCTCCCACTTATATATAGCTCCCTTGCATATATAGCTGGAGCCATGGGTCCCTCCCTAAGCGCTCCCAGGCTGGTGGTTTAGACCCTGGGGGCTCTGGTTGGTTGGTATTGTTGCTTTCCTCATGGTGTCGTGAATCCTCAACTCCTTCAGTCTTCACTCTATCTTCTCTATTGGGAACCCCATGATCAGTTTAATGGTTAGCTGTGAGCATCTGCTTCTGAATATGTCAGACTCTTGCAGGCCTCTAAGGAGACAGCTATGTCAGGCTCCTGTCAGCATGCACCTCCTGACATCCACATCAACGTCTACCTTTGGTAACTGAACATGGGATGGATACCCCGGTGGAATGGTCTGCAGACGGCCCCTCCTTCAGTTTCTGTCCTGTACTTTGTCTCCATATTTGCTCCCTTGAGTATTTTGTTACTCCTTCTAAGAAGGACTGAACACCCCCACCCCACCCCCCGCATTGGTTGCCATTCTTCGTGAGCTTTATGTGGTCTGTGAGTTGAATCTTGGGTATTTCAAGCTTCTGGGCTAAAATCCAATAATCAGTAAGTGAATACCATGTATTTTCTTTTGTGATTGGGTTACTTCACTCAGGATGATATTTTCTAGTTCCATCCATTTACATAAGAATTTATCGAATTCATTGTTTTTAATAGCTGAGTAATATTCCATTGTGTAAATGTACCACATTTTTTGTATCCATTCCTCTGTTGAAGGACATCTTGAAGCAATCCCACTAAGATCAGGGACTAGACAAGGCTGCCCACTCTCCCCCTACCTATTCAATATAGTACTGGAAGTCCTAGCCAGAGCAATTAGACAACAAAAAGAAGTCAAAGGGATACAAATAGGAAAGGAAGAAGTCAAAATATCACTATTTGCAGATGATATGATGGTATACTTAAGTGACCCCAGAACTTCCACCAGAGAATTCCTAAACCTGATAACTTCAGCAAGGTGGCAGGTTATAAAATCAACTCAAACAAATCAGTAGCCTTCCTCTACGTGAAAGATAAACAGGCTGAGAAAGAACCAATGGGGTATAACGCCAGTTTTTTTTCCAAAACGTTAAATTTAGGCCCCCTTCTACAAAACCTTTAATAGAAAAAGCAAAGGGGTTAAGATTTACTGCTACACCATATAGAGGCAACAAGTAGGGCGGGTTTGGGAATGAAACATTATAATTGGCATCTAAAAAGTCTCATGGTTGGTAATAATTTTGGACCTGTCCAAAAAAAATGATTGGTTTGGCCAGAAAAAACTAAAAGAAAAAGTCTTAGGAGACTAAAAAATTTCAAAGCTAAAACCAAATGTGTGTGTTGGGGAAGGGCCCAGGCTCATCCCCCGGGAACCCTTGGAAACCCACATTAAAGGGGGAAAAAAGCTGTGGGAAAACTAAAAAAATGGGGAAAACTGGCTGGATTGACTTAGCAGAAAACAGGCTAAATAGGGGAAATGCATCACAACTTTTGGGTTTTTAAAAGTTTTATTTGGGTTACGGGGGCAGTATAAAAGAATAAAAGGGGGAATCTGAAATTTCAGGGAATTTTTTGCAGAAAAAAATGATGCACAGTTTAAGGGGTGAAAAAAACTAAAAAGAAAAGAACAAGAATTTAAAAAAAGAGCGGCGGGGTTGGGCCGGAGGCGGATGGGTGCAAAAAAAGGGAACCCCCAAAAAACCAAACCCAAAAGGTGCTCCTTTTTTTTTAAAGCTGGGAGTACACGGTCAGGGTGCATTAAAGAAGCATGGCAACAGGGGTTTCCCCGGGACTAAAAGTTTTCGGGCTCCCTTAAAGGGGGGATGGCTATGTCGGAGGTTAAGGCGGGCCCCTAAACACTACAAATTAAGTCAAAAACCCTGTGGTCTTATGCGGGACTGCCATGTGGCTCTTTGCTTCTAGCTTGCATCCACAGGTCTAATTAGGATGTGCTCCTATTTAGTTGTACCCATTAAGCTACTTTGACTCTGGAACACTGGGCTACAAAATCACAGGGGAGTGAGCACTTAAAAAACTGGATTTGCCCTGATCAAAGGACCGGGTAGAAAAGAACTGCTAAGTCTGAGTATACACAGCTTTCTGAGAACTACTGTGAGCTGAGAGGGACCAAGAGCTAAGGCAGAGCAGCAAGCCAGAAGCACACTGCCGAAAACCTGTAGAGAGCAGTGGTGAGAAGCCCAGAGTCATTACAAAGGCAGCAGCCCTCTCCTCTATGGGCTTTTCAGCAAGACGGATACAGCCAGGGCTTTCCCTTACACAAAGGTATGTTTTAGGGGCAGCCTCCAAGTCAATGACAATTTTGAGTTTCATTTTAAATGCTTATGGATTTAAAAGGTTTTTATTTTGTTTATTTGTTATATTCAGGACTTACATACACCTTTAGTTTTTCTGTGGATTTATCTTTAGTCTATAAAACTATAAAGATGACAAATGTTCCATGATCATTTGTATTCAGACTTTTAGGGCAGAAACACTAGCAAATACCAACTGTCTGAGTCTCTCACGTTTTTGATGCATTTATTGTATGACCTTTTGGCTTATGGAACTGAACTGAAAATGTTACTGGCATCAATTGTAGGTCCCAGGAAAAGCAAACCGGGAAAATGTGACTCAATGATTCAGGACTTACTATACAATTCTGTCAGCAAATACCTGATACACAGATAATTCAGGATGCTGAAAAAAAAGAAGGTTGTCTGTGTGGGAAACACATTGCTGTGTGTTGTTTGGGATCACAGCTAACCCTAGGGTATCCCTATGAGACAAGGGCCCTTCTTCAAGACCTTGTTCTCATCTGCTGGGAAATTTTCATAATAAATATACAGACTGGCAATGTCACCAGAGCAATGGTGTCTATCGTACTATGCAATGCAGCCATGCCTCAAGGAACCCGTTTCTGTGACAGAAGCTTCTCTCTACAGGAGGCTGTCTGTGATTCTAAACACTAGCGTTCAAGTCATATGTGAAAGGCTGAAGAAAAAAAAATCAAGAAAAGCTACCAACTTATTGATTTTTGCCCACTCCGCAATTGCTCCTTATATAGGAAGTAGATGGACCAACAGTTCTAAAGAAGATGGGAGTCTTCTTTTGAACTTTTGGAAGACCAGGCATGAAGCACATTAAAACCCCACTGTGGCCCCAATCTCAAGGATTCCTATTTACTAGGTATTGAGATGGCACCTATTTTAAATTAAGAAGCAAAAAGGACCACACAAGAAAGTTTTGGGGTAAACCATGTCTGAGTTCATTTCATTGGTACTATGTTTCTAAATTTTAAATTATTTGCAGCACAGGCTCTTATAACAGCTAGTGTTAATAGTTGTGGAGGCAAAAGGGACTTTATTAAATTAAGCAAATTTAAGCTTCACTAAACATTCCATAACTGACTTTGCCAAATCCCTGTGCATTTGACAGATTGCTCATCATCCAAGGTCTACTTTAGAATCACCCCTATTTGGTGAACTTCTTCTACTAAAGTTTATTTCCTCTGTGTTTCTCCCCTTTAGGAAATGGGCATGTGACATGCATTTTATTCTGGCTTGGAGTATGGGGCTATGCTATTGGTTATTGTTAACACGTCTGTAGCTCTAGCAAATGGCGGGGGCTAGGATTTTACTTATATCTAGGTAACACGAATGCTTGTGTTTTAAAGGCATTCTCATGCATGCTGATGATGTCTAAGCTTATAGGTTTATGAGAAGCTGTTCTTATAACTTTTACAGAGTGTGAGCAGGATAACCCCCACTCTGTGAGGTGAAGAAGCTGACAGAATAAGCACTTCCCATGGAACTGGGGGGAACCCAGGTCAAGAGACTGCCAAGGATGGAGACTGTAAGGTCAAGACCAGGAAGAATACTACTGGGATGTGTTTACTGATTCCTAAGTTGGATCTGGAAATGCTTTTCTTCCTTTTTGGGTGATAGGAGTGAATTAGATGAAGATGTTGTTCTGTCTAGTCCTACAGAGTTACTTCAAGGATGTTAAAACCAGGAACCTTGTATAATACAGCACGGGATTTAAAAAAAAAGTCCCTTTAAGCCAGGTGGTGGCACATGCCTTTAATGCAAACACTAGGCAAACAGAGGCATCCAGATCTCTGTAAACTGGAGGCTAGCCTGGTCTACATAGGTAATTCCAGGCCAGTCAGGGCTATACAGTGAAACCCTTTCTCAAACAAGACGAAAACAACACAACAAAAAAGCAAATTTTTGAGTTCAAGAAAGGGAGAAGGAGGACTCTGTTGAGATAATGGTGTGTTGCCATTTCCTCCAGATGAGAAAGAAAACAGCCTTCAGAACACTGGCCACTGCTGAAGGGCACCGAGTTCACAGGTGGACAGCTGTGTGCGCTGACATCTGAAGTGACTATCAGGATCCTGAGCATACGTGTAGCTTCTCCAAGGGAGTTGGGGAATGCTCAAAACAGCCAGAATCAGTACCACCTGCTCAAAGACCAAGATTTGAGGACTGTCCCACACCTATAGAATTAATCTGAGGATGGAACCCTAGAATCTAGATTTTTGAACCAACACCCTAGATGACGTTGACACAAAATATGAGAACCACTTTGCAAGGGAACCGAAAACTCAGGGTTGCCTACATAGCATTGTTGAGACTCAGTATGATCCATTGTCACTGAGCTTCAAGAAAGGTAGAAAAATAAAACAAAAATGAGGTGAGGGCTGGATGCTTGCCTAGTGTGCATGAAGACCTAGGTTTAAACCCCAATATCCACTCACAAGAATAAAATCAACCAAACCAAAAGAACACAACAAAACATTTCAACAATCCAGATAAGAGCCAAGATTTCTACATGTAATATTGTGGCTGTTACACAGTTGTGATCTGTTTTAAGCAGATTTTTTTTTATTGGAATTTTATTTACATTTCAGATGTTTTCCCCTTACCCCATTTTCCCCCTCCCTCCCAGGAACTTCCTATCCCTTCCCCCTCCTCTTGCCTTTATGATGTGTACTCCCACCCACCCTCCCCCGTACCTCACCTCCCTGCCCTCGAATACCCGCCCCCACAACATCCAGTCTTCATGGGACCAAGGATCTCTTCTCCCACTTATATATAGCTCCCTTGCATATATAGCTGGAGCCATGGGTCCCCCCTAAGCGCTCCCAGGCTGGTGGTTTAGACCCTGGGGGCTCTGGTTGGTTGGTATTGTTGCTTCCTCATGGTGTCGTGAATCCTCAACTCCTTCAGTCTTCACTCTATCTTCTTATTGGGAACCCCATGATCAGTTTAATGGTTAGCTGTGAGCATCTGCTTCTGAATATGTCAGACTCTTGCAGGCCTCTAAGGAGACAGCTATGTCAGGCTCCTGTCAGCATGCACCTCCTGACATCCACATCAACGTCTACCTTTGGTAACTGAACATGGGATGGATACCCCGGTGGAATGGTCTGCAGACGGCCCCTCCTTCAGTTTCTGTCCTGTACTTTGTCTCCATATTTGCTCCCTTGAGTATTTTGTTACTCCTTCTAAGAAGGACTGAACACCCCCCCCCCCCCCGCATTGGTTGCCATTCTTCGTGAGCTTTATGTGGTCTGTGAGTTGAATTTTGGGGTATTTCAAGCTTCTGGGCTAAAATCCAATAATCAGTAAGTGAATACCATGTATTTTCTTTTGTGATTGGGTTACTTCACTCAGGATGATATTTTCTAGTTCCATCCATTTACATAAGAATTTATCGAATTCATTGTTTTTAATAGCTGAGTAATATTCCATTGTGTAAATGTACCACATTTTTTGTATCCATTCCTCTGTTGAAGGACATCTTGAAGCAATCCCACTAAGATCAGGACTAGACAAGGCTGCCCACTCTCCCCCTACCTATTCAATATAGTACTGGAAGTCCTAGCCAGAGCAATTAGACAACAAAAAGAAGTCAAGGGATACAAATAGGAAAGGAAGAAGTCAAAATATCACTATTTGCAGATGATATGATGGGTATACTAAGTGACCCCAGAACTTCCACCAGAGAATATCCTAAACCTGATAACTTCAGCAAGGTGGCAGGTTATAAAATCAACTCAAACAAATCAGTAGCCTTCCTCTACGTGAAAGATAAACAGGCTGAGAAAGAAATTAGGGAAATGACACCCTTCACAATAGTCACAAATAATATAAAATACCTCGGGGTGAATCTAACCAAGCAAGTGAAAGATCTGTATGACAAGAACTTCAAGTCTCTGAAGAAAGAAATTGAAGAAGCTCTCAGGAGATGGAAAGGTCTTCTAAGCAGAATTTATACATAAAAAAACATGACCGGGTAAATTAGCAGCTGATCATTCATCTTCCAAACACAAAGCATTCACTAGCTGCCTCTTGTTGCCTAACATCTAATCAAGAATTTAATTTCATACACTTGGGGAGATAAGCCCTATGTAATATTGCTTTCAAGCATTTGTAAAATTCAGTTCTATGAATGAGAAAAGCATTAGAAGTATTTCTTTCATTAGAGAAGGGAGCAGTCTTCAATTTTCTTCCCCAGTATCATAGAATTAGTTTTCAATAGCTTCAGGAAAAGACCTACCCTTGAATTTAGGAAATAAACTGAAGCAGAGCTATGTCTAACTAGAAATTCACTTTGAATACGCTTTGCATCAATAATAACTGGTCTCAGACCATCAGCAGAGCCAACTTTCAAGCAGATTTTACAAAGAATCCAAAATGCTAAATTTTAAGAGAGAAATGTTTAATTTCAACATCTCTATAAAAGCCACATAGTATAAAATGACTTTGGAGTCAGAGAGGACACTCTAAAGCTACTACTTTGGGGAAGTTTAAGCTAAGTAAATTTACTCAAAGGTCTTATAGTGTCTGTTCTTTGTACAAAGAAATAAAATCATCACCATAGGGATATGCGAATTGTAGCCAATGTATCATGGAATTCTGGGAACACAGAAAAATTACCATAAAAAATAATAAAGCAGATACAAATTCCACTTCTATATAAATTCAAATCTTTGAGGTCAAAATAATAATAATAAATAATAAGCTTTTAAAATGATATTTTTAGCTAGAGGATTATATTTAACCTATATTCCAAACAGCTATTTCCTCCTTTAAAAAAAAAATCAATTCACCATAAAGTGAATTATTTGCAGTAACTGTCAAATAATAGAGGTCCTCCCAAACAAAAGATACGGACCTCAAGTGTCTCGAGTCACGAAATAAAGTGAGAGCTTTTGATGACCCTTTCTGTAAAGTATGTGACAGTGTAAATGAAAGACTCTGGGCATTCAACTTTGAACTGTTTGGAATATTACTGTATGCAATCTGTCCCTCCCATAGTCCTGAGTCCTCAGGGCTCTCTAGACAGACAATGCTAATCTCTCCTAAGAGTGGCCAACTGTGTTGAAGGAGGTAGAGTGATATCCAACAACCAATCAACTCTTTCATTTGACAGACGTCAGTGATATCAGTTGAATGCAAGGAGAGTCAAAACTCTAGCCCAGTTACATAGCAAAAACTTTCTTACTTAATTGCTATAAAACTAAATTAAAATCATAACTATGGTTATGCTTTGTTTTAACTATTTTTGAAGGGCATTCAGGCAGTCAACATCACATATAGGTAACTCTTAAGTCAAATTGCATGGTCCAGTGAGAAAAAGCAGAAAAAGCAATGGTGAGCCAATGGCAGCCTTCACAGGACAGAGTGCTGGGAGGTGAGGGGATGCAGTACTCACCAATGCCTTAGGTTTTGCCTACGAGTCTCAGCTAAGCTTTGCCCAGCACTGCTTCTAAGTCTCTAGTTAAAGAGATAAGTTGTTTCCTGCTGCTCAAAATATTAAGGTGAGGGTTTTATATCTTCATTTGTTTTGTTCTTACCATTCTGGGGATCAAATGCAGGGCTTCACATATGCTAGGCAAGCGCTCTAGTACAGGGCCATATTCCCAAGCCTCAGGTGAGTTTTCCAATAAGGGTCCTTTCATTAGCAATACCTTAGTTCATACTTACCCATTAATCTCTTAATGGATCATCATTAAGTATAAGTCACTACTAATGCATAAAATGATGTGAAAAGTATCATCTCTGCAAAGAGGCTTATGTTTTGCTTTTGAGATATTGTCATGGGAAGAATTATTCACACAAAAAGCTCTGTTAATCCATCCTCTAATAAACTTTTTTCCCTGGTGCATTTTTAAAAGTGATTGACAGTCAAAGCTAGCTTCTTCAAGACAATAAATATCACCTTTGTATAATTCCTCTTTGAGTCTGGACTTCTTTTATGAAGCCTGCATAATACCAACAGTGAAACCAGATAGAGACACAATAAAAAACAAAATCTATAAACCAATCTCAATATAAAAGATGAAAAAAATCTCAGTAAGATACTTGCAAACTGGAGCTGGAGAAAGAACTCGGCGGTTAAGAGCACTACCTGCTCTTACTGAGCGCTCTGAAACTCCAGCTCTGGGGACTGGGCGCCCTCTCCTGACTCTTACAAGCACTGGCACACATGTGGTACCATATACATATGTGCTGGCAAAATACTCATAGACTAAAATAAAATAAATAAATCTAACTTTTAAAAACACTTGCAAACTGAATCTAAGAACACATAAAATGATCACCTGCCGCAGTTAAGTTGGTTTCATTCCAGAGATGTAAGGATGGCTCAACATATACATAAATCAATACATGAAACCCCCATGGCATCTATCTCTGTTCTCACTTACAGGCATTTTACAGACTGCATCATTTTACAACTGGTGTTTTAATTAATCTAATTCCTTTTGTTCCTTCACTGCTATTTTTTTACATGTGAGAGTTCATAAAATTAACCATTATTCTGTTCCTAGTTTATAGGACTTTTCAAACTAATGTGCAGTGGGTTCACTACCTCATGAGACAGAGTAGGGAAGAATGCACACTAACATGTGCCCACACATGCACACACAATCTTTCTCAAATACGTGGCCATGGCAACGACAATCCAGACAGCCTTGGGATTAGGGTTAGGAAGAGGCATTTCAGTCTGTCCCCACATAACTCAGATGCAAAAGACCTGAGTCAGGAGAATATGGTTCTCTCTTATCTCTGATAGAAAGAAAAACTAGAAATGGTTATTCTATAGGACCTTCACAATACCTACTTCCAAAATTCATTTGTAAAACATATGCTAAAAACCACTGAGAGAAAACTATGACAAGGAAAGATGTACTGGGAGGTGTGGTCTTAAGAGATTTATATTAAATTTTGGTTTCCACTTTTTTACTTTCACTGGCATTTATTGACTACACCTTATTAGACATTTAGAAGGGTTATTTTGACGTCTGTTATTCCAAACTGGTTATAAGAAGTATGAAACTATTTGGCACTAAACCCATTATGTCGGTGAAGAATCTACATCAGGATGAAAAGCAAAAAGCTCTGCCTTCTCGTTCAGTCAACACGAATTTACAGAAGCAGTAGAGGAAGGAAAAGTTTCCCTTTATCCATGAGAGTTCGGTGACTGCGTAGGAAAAAGCTAACAGCAGGCAGGGCAAGAAGACAAGTAGCCACAGAGAGAAGAGTGAATACTCCAGCCAGTACTTTTAACTCTTCCTCTTAGGGAGAGAAAAGGATTTGGGGCGAGCTTAGTGGGCTCAAAGAATAAGTGCTAGCTTGTAACAGTCTGTGTGTGATGTCAGTCTCTAGTCCTCTCTTATGATCCAACATAAAATGATGAGGAGTTACAGGGACATGGTGGACAATAGACTCCTCTCAGGGGCCCTGTTCAGGGTACAGGAGGGAAGCTGACAAAGCCTCTGCCAGCACGTGCACCCTCCCACCTCCCTCAGATGTCATCATAGATCAACACTTTGGCAATGGTGTCTCCTGACTTTCTACAAGTGGCACAGGTAATAAGAAACATTTCAGACAAAGTGTGTTTTCAAGGAGCTTATAAGAAATCCTGTAAAATAAATAAATAAAATGTCTTACAGAGCAGGCAGGTGCAGTTTTCATAGCTGAATCAAGATGGCAGGAAGGCACAGGGTACTCTCTGAAGTGGGGGGAATACTTCCAGTTTTATGAATTAGACTTTTATCAGGATAAATTATTTTTGTAATTAGAGAAAGAAACCAGAATATGCCTATAACTAAATATGTGTTTTTGTCACAGCAACAGAATAAAAACTAGAACAGAGTTTTAAATAAGGTTGTGGGCAGATTGGAAATACTGAGTTCTTTCATTAGATTAACTTGCTTTAGTTAGTATTAGGAATAGGGACCTTGTTGCCATATTTATTAAAAGCTTGGAAAAATTAAAGTCTATCTTTTTTAAACATGTGTAGTATATTTTAAAACTCTTGTCTGATGTCTAGTCTCTTACTATTTGCAACAGATTTTTAAACCCTTGTCTGATGCACCAGTCTGCTTGTAATGATATATTTCATTACTATCTATTATATAAGCTCTACTAATGTTACACAGATGAAATGTGGTCATTTATAGTTTCCCAATTTCAAAGTTGCCCTTATGACATTAATAGACTCTTCTGGGAAAGAAAGAAAATCAAACCAATGCCTGTGTGTACTGCGGAACTGTGTCGGCAGCCTTGACCCTTGTCTGAGAAGGCCCAGTCTGTGGAGATGGAAACAGCTCCCACTTCACTTCAGAGAGTCCTAGTTACATTACTGACTGGTTTTCAAATTCTATAATCTTGTTTTTAGTGCCACCGCAGGCTGAATCATCCTTTTCATAAATGGCAAAGGCTGTGGTATCTCTGTGGTGCTTCTTATTTAATAGAACTCAACTGTCACTCTAAGTGAAAAAAATTTCTGACAGACTATGAGAAATGTCCTGTTAATGAAGGCTGTGTCCTTCTGGCCACGAGCAAAGGTGTCTGGTACTTGCTAACTCCATTTGAAAATTGAATTATTTTGTAAGTTAATTGTGAATTTCCAAGTATCCTTTAAGCTTATTGAATTCATTTACTCATTCTGCAAGATAAAGGCCAGCAGGAGGAGGCAGGGCAAGCCCTGAGCCAGCTTCACTGACAGTCACGACAAGGAGAGACCAAGCCGGGGAAGGTATTCAGAGTTGAGGTTAAGTTAAGCTCCAATTCATTTTCACGGCAGTTGTGTTTAATGAGACTTGGAGCATATTCTTTTTGATAATAACATTTAAATACGTCTCTTCCTAAAGTCACCACAGTCCCAAACACAGACACTGAACAGAGAAGAGCTAGCTGTAAGATATGGAAGCGGTTAGGGATGAAGACACATATCCATGTACCTGCCAAACCATGGTGGAGCAGACATATGTTCAAAGGAGGTGAAGGGGAAGAACCAAAAGTCCCTCCAAGTGACAAGTAGAACTGCATGCCACACTACAAAAGGGACCACGTGGCTGGGAATATGTGGGAGAGACAGTAAGTGTCTTCACTTATATTTAAAAGATCTTCAGACACAATGTTCTGATAGCACAGTTTCAAAACTTCCCGAAATGTACTACTTTATAAAACTTATACCACAGTTTTATTCTTATTTATACTTAAATTTTAAGCTTAAATTTTGCCAAAATCATATTTTGATGAAGTTCTTGGAAAAAAAATATATTCCATTTACCAAATATTTTTGGTTCTGCAGCAGATAAAGCTTGTTCTAAAGCTATGAGTTCAGCAATTACTATCACGTTGAGTAGTATCCTAGAGTATCTGGGGTGAGGGCTTACAGAGCTTACACACAGGAGTCACACCCATGGGGAGGTTGCTAACAAAGTAAATTAGTGTCTAGTTAGCTTAGTATTTTTTTTTTTTTTTTACCTGTACCTTGATGGAATGAAGGCAAAACTCAACAAAGAACCCATAAAATGAAACGATGCAGACCAACCTTTTATTGCACCGACAATGTTTTGGTCTAGTCCTTTCCGGTTGTCATTGAGCCTCTTTTCCTCTTCCCGTTTGGTAAGGAGTTAGCCAAAGTCTTGTCATCAAAAAATGCACACACCAGTTTTCTAAACAGAAGGCTTCCTGAGCGAGTGTAGTTTGACAGTATAGAGTCCAGCTGAGATTTGGGCATAAACACATCGAAGCCTTCAGCAAGTTGCACTTCTGGCTACCAAAAAAAATAAAAGAGAAATATTTTATTAAAAGTAAGATGTGAAGCATTTTACTTTGGTATAAGAGCAAATAAATTAAATAAATAAAAATTAAAAAAAAAGGAAAATGAAAACTCAGTGGCTAAATGACATAGTCTCAGATCTATGTACCAGATTTTGCAATTTATAAAATCAATGACCATTTATAATTCATAAGGAGATGCTATAATTCCAATAGTAAGTCTTACATGTTTCTGGTCATACAAATACTTCAGATTAAGGCAGGATAATTACACAGTAATACAATCCATAGGTAAAAAGACATGAATCACCTATATGCAACACTCTGATTTTGTAAATGGTGAAACTCAGGCCTAAAAAGCTTGTTTCAAAGAATGATTTCAAAATAATTCAAATGTCAAATACTTTCTTTCATTTAAGGTGAAAAAAGCAGGACTATACCCGCATGTCCCTGCTCCTTCTATCAGCTATAAAATGGTTTACCCAGTGAAAACCTACAAATGGTGATAATACAAATGAATAAAAATGTCAGGGGATGGGCCCTTGTCATAGTGAAGGAGTGTCCTCCTTACAAAAACGGAAACACACTGTTTGTCAATCATAGCTCGCCCCCAGATGTCATACGTGCAACTCTGAAAAGCAGCCCCTTAGTGTAGGGTTGGGGTCAGAGTCTCTCTGGTTAACAGAACTTACTCTTTTTGTTTGTCCTACTGTATGCCCAGCATACTTAGAGTAAAGCACATTCAGAACATAGTCTGCACTGTTGAGACGGTAAGGAAGGTGTTTGGACCTGCCCAATGGAATTTTGGACTGGATTATCCAGAAAGTCACCTCATTCTTCCGCTCCACTTTGCCATTTAATTTTTTGGCTTCTGAATGCCTGGTAAATATCACTGCAAACAAAGAGCTGTCAGATCTCCCCCTGACTTTGCATCTTGCTGCTTGCTGGTCAAAAGTCTAGAGGAGCTTGACAGGAGCCCAGAGGCTGAATATCTAACTCCTGCAAATGGATGTGCACACAGCAAGTGCTGGGGAACCCTTGTCAAGGAACCCAATATGGAACTGTTAGAATGGAAAGAATTTACCATCAAATCGACATGGTTTTATAATTTGCATATCCTGTGAACTCTGATTCTAAATGAACTGATCTCAGTTTTTGACAGGAGTTCCTGTATCATGTAGAATTGTTAAACCCCTCTGCCAAGTGCATTCTATGCTATTTGACCACCTAGGCTGGTACGGAGTTCTTACATCAAAAGAGAAAACAGGAAAATAACTACATTTTAAATGCATTTCTGTAACTCTGGGTGCTTAAAACTCAGATATTGACTTTTGAGACTCCGAAAAGTTTCCTGGAGGACTTCCCTGAAGCACCCTAGCTTCTGAAACACACAGCCTTAATAGAACACCAGGCAGAGCTAGCCACTCCCTTCTCAACATCTGTAGAGTACTTTCATAAATGTGTTTATACACTTTTTCACTGCATTTATCTACGGGATGCAGAGTTTTATATCTAGCATCCAAAATCCACTCACAAGAATAAAATCAACCAAACCAAAAGAACACAACAAAACATTTCAACAATCCAGATAAGAGCCAAGATTTCTACATGTAATATTGTGGTGTTACACAGTTGTGATCTGTTTTAAGCAGATTTTTTTTTTTTGGAAAATTTTATTTACATTTCAGATGTTTTCCCCTTACCCCATTTTCCCCCCTCCCTCCCAGGAACTCCTATCCCTTCCCCCTCCTCTTGCCTTTATGATGGTGTACTCCCACCCACCCTCCCCCGTACCTCACCTCCCTGCCCTCGAATACCCGCCCCCACAACATCCAGTCTTCATGGGACCAAGGATCTCTTCTCCACTTATATATAGCTCCCTTGCATATATAGCTGGAGCCATGGGTCCCTCCCTAAGCGCTCCCAGGCTGGTGGTTTAGACCCTGGGGCTCTGGTTGGTTGGTATTGTTGCTTTCCTCATGGTGTCGTGAATCCTCAACTCCTTCAGTCTTCACTCTATCTTCCTATTGGGAACCCCATGATCAGTTTAATGGTTAGCTGTGAGCATCTGCTTCTGAATATGTCAGACTCTTGCAGGCCTCTAAGGAGACAGCTATGTCAGGCTCCTGTCAGCATGCACCTCCTGACATCCACATCAACGTCTACCTTTGGTAACTGAACATGGGATGGATACCCCGGTGGAATGGTCTGCAGACGGCCCCTCCTTCAGTTTCTGTCCTGTACTTTGTCTCCATATTTGCTCCCTTGAGTATTTTTGTTACTCCTTCTAAGAAGGACTGAACACCCCCCCCCCCCCCGCATTGGTTGCCATTCTTCGTGAGCTTTAATGTGGTCTGTGAGTTGAATCTTGGGTATTTCAAGCTTCTGGGCTAAAATCCAATAATCAGTAAGTGAATACCAATGTATTTTCTTTTGTGATTGGGTTACTTCACTCAGGATGATATTTTCTAGTTCCATCCATTTACATAAGAATTTATCGAATTCATTGTTTTTAATAGCTGAGTAATATTCCATTGTGTAAATGTACCACATTTTTTGTATCCATTCCTCTGTTGAAGGACATCTTGAAGCAATCCCACTAAGATCAGGGACTAGACAAGGCTGCCCACTCTCCCCCTACCTATTCAATATAGTACTGGAAGTCCTAGCCAGAGCAATTAGACAACAAAAAGAAGTCAAAGGGATACAAATAGGAAAGGAAGAAGTCAAAATATCACTATTTGCAGATGATATGATGGTATACCTTAAGTGACCCCAGAACTTCCACCAGAGAATTCCTAAACCTGATAACTTCAGCAAGGTGGCAGGTTATAAAATCAACTCAAACAAATCAGTAGCCTTCCTCTACGTGAAAGATAAACAGGCTGAGAAAGAAATTAGGGAAATGACACCCTTCACAATAGTCACAAATAATATAAAATACCTCGGGGTGAATCTAACCAAGCAAGTGAAAGATCTGTATGACAAGAACTTCAAGTCTCTGAAGAAAGAAATTGAAGAAGCTCTCAGGAGATGGAAAGGTCTTCTAAGCAGATTTTATACATAAAAAACATGACCGGGTAAATTAGCAGCTGATCATTCATCTTCCAAACACAAAGCATTCACTAGCTGCCTCTTGTTGCCTAACATCTAATCAAGAATTTAATTTACATACAACTTGGGGAGATAAGCCCTATGTAATATTTGCTTTCAAGCATTTGTAAAATTCAGTTCTATGAATGAGAAAAGCATTAGAAGTATTTCTTTCATTAGAGAAGGGAGCAGTCTTCAATTTTCTTCCCCAGTATCATAGAATTAGTTTTCAATAGCTTCAGGAAAAGACCTACCCTTGAATTTAGGAAATAAACTGAAGCAGAGCTATGTCTAACTAGAAATTCACTTTGAATACGCTTTGCATCAATAATAACTGGTCTCAGACCATCAGCAGAGCCAACTTTCAAGCAGATTTTACAAAGAATCCAAAATGCTAAATTTTAAGAGAGAAATGTTTAATTTCAACATCTCTATAAAAGCCACATAGTATAAAATGACTTTGGAGTCAGAGAGGACACTCTAAAGCTACTACTTTGGGGAAGTTTAAGCTAAGTAAATTTACTCAAAGGTCTTATAGTGTCTGTTCCTTGTACAAAGAAATAAAATCATCACCATAGGGATATGCGAATTGTAGCCAATGTATCATGGAATTCTGGGAACACAGAAAAATTACCATAAAAAATAATAAAGCAGATACAAAATTCCACTTCTATATAAATTCAAATCTTTGAGGTCAAAATAATAATAATAAATAATAAGCTTTTAAAATGATATTTTTAGCTAGAGGATTATATTTAACCTATATTCCAAACAGCTATTTCCTCCTTTAAAAAAAAAAATCAATTCACCATAAAGTGAATTATTTGCAGTAACTGTCAAATAATAGAGGTCCTCCCAAACAACAGATACGGACCTCAAGTGTCTCGAGTCACGAAATAAAGTGAGAGCTTTTGATGACCCTTTCTGTAAAGTATGTGACAGTGTAAATGAAAGACTCTGGGCATTCAACTTTGAACTGTTTGGAATATTACTGTATGCAATCTGTCCCTCCCATAGTCCTGAGTCCTCAGGGCTCTCTAGACAGACAATGCTAATCTCTCCTAAGAGTGTCCAACTGTGTTGAAGGAGGTAGAGTGATATCCAACAACCAATCAACTCTTTCATTTGACAGACATCAGTGATATCAGTTGAATGCAAGGAGAGTCAAAACTCTAGCCCAGTTACATAGCAAAAACTTTCTTACTTAATTGCTATAAAACTAAATTAAAAATCATAACTATGGTTATGCTTTGTTTTAACTATTTTTGAAGGGCATTCAGGCAGTCAACATCACATATAGGTAACTCTTAAGTCAAATTGCATGGTCCAGTGAGAAAAAGCAGAAAAGCAATGGTGAGCCAATAGCAGCCTTCACAGGGACAGAGTGCTGGGAGGTGAGGGGATGCAGTACTCACCAATGTCTTAGGTTTTGCCTACGAGTCTCAGCTAAGCTTTGCCCAGCACTGCTTCTAAGTCTCTAGTTAAAGAGATAAGTTGTTTCCTGCTGCTCAAAATATTAAGGTGAGGGTTTTTTATATCTTCATTTGTTTTGTTCTTACCATTCTGGGGATCAAATGCAGGGCTTCACATATGCTAGGCAAGCGCTCTAGTACGGGCCATATTCCAAGCCTCAGGTGAGTTTTGCAATTAAGGGTCCTTTCATTAGCAATACCTTAGTTCATACTTACCCATTAATCTCTTAATGGATCATCATTAAGTATAAGTCACTACTAATGCATAAAATGATGTGAAAAGTATCATCTCTGCAAAGAGGCTTATGTTTTGCTTTTGAGATATTGTCATGGGAAGAATTATCACACAAAAAGCTCTGTTAATCATCCTCTAATAAACTTTTTTCCCTGGTGCATTTTTAAAAGTGATTGACAGTCAAAGCTAGCTTCTTCAAGACAATAAATATCACCTTTGTATAATTCCTCTTTGAGTCTGGACTTCTTTTATGAAGGCTGCATAATACCAACAGTGAAACCAGATAGAGACACAATAAAAAACAAAATTATAAACCAATCTCAATGATGAATATAGATGAAAAAAATCTCAGTAAGATACTTGCAAACTGGAGCTGGAGAAAGAACTCGGCGGTTAAGAGCACTACCTGCTCTTACTGAGCGCTCTGAAACTCCAGCTCTGGGGACTGGCGCCCTCTCCTGACTCTTACAAGCACTGCACACATGTGGTACATATACATATGTGCTGGCAAAATACTCATAGACTAAAATAAAATAAATAAATCTAACTTTTAAAAACACTTGCAAACTGAATCTAAGAACACATAAAATGATCACCTGCCGCAGTTAAGTTGGTTTCATTCCAGAGATGTAAGGATGGCTCAACATATACATAAATCAATACATGAAATCCCCATGGCATCTATCTCTGTTCTCACTTACAGGCATTTTACAGACTGCATCATTTTACAACTGGTGTTTTAATTAATCTAATTCCTTTTGTTCCTTCACTGCTATTTTTTTACATGTGAGAGTTCATAAAATTAACCATTTTTCTGTTCCTAGTTTATAGGACTTTTCAAACTAATGTGCAGTGGGTTCACTACCTCATGAGACAGAGTAGGGAAGAATGCACACTAACATGTGCCCACACATGCACACACAATATTTCTCAAATACGTGGCCATGGCAACGACAATCCAGACAGCCTTGGGATTAGGGTATAGGAAGAGGTCATTTCAGTCTGTCCCCACATAACTCAGATGCAAAAGACCTGAGTCAGGAGAATATGGTTCTCTCTTATCTCTGATAGAAAGAAAAACTAGAAATGGTTATTCTATAGGACCTTCACTAATACCTACTTCCAAAATTCATTTGTAAAACATATGCTAAAAACCACTGAGAGAAAACTATGACAAGGAAAGATGTACTGGGAGGTGTGGTCTTAAGAGATTTATATTAAATTTTGGTTTCCACTTTTTTACTTTCACTGGCAATTTATTGACTACACCTATTAGACATTTAGAAGGGTTATTTTGACGTCTGTTATTCCAAACTGGTTATAAGAAGTATGAAACTATTTGGCACTAAACCCATTATGTCGGTGAAGATCTACATCAGGATGAAAAGCAAAAAGCTCTGCCTTCTCGTTCAGTCAACACGAATTTACAGAAGCAGTAGAGGAAGGAAAAGTTTCCCTTTATCCCATGAGAGTTCGGTGACTGCGTAGGAAACAAGCTAACAGCAGGCAGGGCAAGAAGACAAGTAGCCACAGAGAGAAGAGTGAATACTCCAGCCAGTACTTTTAACTCTTCCTCTTAGGGAGAGAAAAGGATTTGGGGGCGAGCTTAGTGGGCTCAAAGAATAAGTGCTAGCTTGTAACAGTCTGTGTGTGATGTCAGTCTCTAGTCCTCTCTTATGATCCAACATAAAATGATGAGGGAGTTACAGGGACATGGTGACAATAGACTCCTCTCAGGGGCCCTGTCTCAGGGTACAGGAGGGAAGCTGACAAAGCCTCTGCCAGCACGTGCACCCTCCCACCTTCCCTCAGATGTCATCATAGATCAACACGTTTGGCAATGGTGTCTCCTGACTTTCTACAAGTGGCACAGGTAATAAGAACATTTCAGACAAAGTGTGTTTTCAAGGAGCTTATAAGAAATCCTGTAAAATAAATAAATAAAATGTCTTACAGAGCAGGCAGGTGCTGTTTTCATAGCTGAATCAAGATGGCAGGAAGGCACAGGGTACTCTCTGAAGTGGGGGGGAATACTTCCAGTTTTATGAATTAGACTTTTATCAGGATAAATTATTTTTGTAACTAGAGAAAGAAACCAGAATATTCCTATAACTAAATATGTGTTTTTGTCACAGCAACAGAATAAAAACTAGAACAGAGTTTTAAATAAGGTTGTGGGCAGATTGGAAGTACTGAGTTCTTTCATTAGATTAACTTGCTTTAGTTAGTATTAGGAATAGGGACCTTGTTGCCATATTTATTAAAAGCTTGGAAAAATTAAAGTCTATCTTTTTTAAACATGTGTAGTATATTTTAAAACTCTTGTCTGATGTCTAGTCTCTTACTATTTGCAACAGATTTTTAAACCCTTGTCTGATGCACCAGTCTGCTTGTAATGATATATTTCATTACTATCTATTATATAAGCTCTACTAATGTTACACAGATGAAATGTGGTCATTTATAGTTTCCCAATTTCAAAGTGCCCTTATGACATTAATAGACTCTTCTGGGAAAGAAAGAAAATCAAACCAATGCCTGTGTGTACTGCGGAACTGTGTCGGCAGCCTTGGCCCCTTGACTGAGAAGGCCCAGTCTGTGGAGATGGAAACAGCTCCCACTTCACTTCAGAGAGTCCTAGTTACATTACTGACTGGTTTTCAAATTCTATAATCTTGTTTTTAGTGCCACCGCAGGCTGAATCATCCTTTTCATAAATGGCAAAGGCTGTGGTATCTCTGTGGTGCTTCTTATTTAATAGAACTCAACTGTCACTCTAAGTGAAAAAAATTTCTGACAGACTATGAGAAATGTCCTGTTAATGAAGGCTGTGTCCTTCTGGCCACGAGCAAAGGGTGTCTGGTACTTGCTAACTCCATTTGAAAATTGAATTATTTTGTAAAGTTAATTGTGAATTTCCAAGTATCCTTTAAGCATTATTGAATTCATTTACTCATTCTGCAAGATAAAGGCCAGCAGGAGGAGGCAGGGCAAGCCCTGAGCCAGCTTCACTGACAGTCACGACAAGGTAGAGACCAAGCCGGGGAAGAGTATTCAGAGTTGAGGTTAAGTTAAGCTCCAATTCATTTTCACGGCAGTTGTGTTTAATGAGACTTGGAGCATATTCTTTTTGATAATAACATTTAAATACGTCTCTTCCTAAAGTCACCACAGTCCCAAACACAGACACTGAACAGAGAAGAGCTAGCTGTAAGATATGGAAGCGATTGGGGATGAAGACACATATCCATGTACCTGCCAAACCATGGTGGAGCAGACATATGTTCAAAGGAGGTGAAGGGGAAGAACCAAAACGGTCCCTCCAAGTGACAAGTAGAACTGCATGCCACACTACAAAAGGGACCACGTTGGCTGGGAATATGTGGGGAGAGACAGTAAGTGGCTTCACTTATATTTAAAAGATCTTCAGACACAATGTTCTGAATAGCAAGTTTCAAAACTTCCCGAAATGTACTACTTATAAAACTTATACCACAGTTTTATTTTATTTATACTTAAAATTTTAAGCTTAAATTTTGCCAAAATCATATTTTGATGAATTCTTGGAAAAAAAATATATTTCCATTTACCAAATATTTTTGGTTCTGCAGCAGATAAAGCTTTGTTCTAAAGCTATGAGTTCAGCAATTACTATCACGTTGAGTAGTATCCTAGAGTATCTGGGGTGAGGGCTTACAGAGCTTACACACAGAGTCACACCCATGGGAGGTTGCTAACAAAGTAATTAGTGTCTAGTTAGCTAGTATTTTTTTTTTTTTTTTACCTGTACCTTGAGGAATGAAGGCAAAACTCAACAAAGAACCCATAAAATGAAACGATGCAGACCAACTTTTATTGCACCGACAATGTTTTGGTCTAGTCCATTTCCGGTTGTCATTGAGCCCTCTTTTCCTCTTCCCGTTTGGTAAGGAGTTAGCCAAAGTCTTGTCATCAAAATGCACACACCAGTTTTCTAAACAGAAGGTTTTCCTGATGCGAGTGTAGTTTGACAGTATAGAGTCCAGCTGAGATTTGGGCATAAACACATCGAAGCCTTCAGCAAGTTGCACTTCTGGCTACCAAAAAAATAAAAAAGAAATATTTTATTAAAAGTAAGATGTGAGCATTTTACTTTGGTATAAGAGCAAATAAATAAATAAATAAATAAATAAATAAATAAATAAAATAAAAAAAAAGGAAAATAAAATTCAGTGGCTAAATGACATAGTCTCAGATCTATGTACCAGATTTTGCAATTTAAAAATCAATGACCATTTATAATTTCATAAAAGGAGATGCTATAATTCCAATAGTAAGTCTTACATGTTTCTGGTCATACAATTTACTTCAGTTAAGGCAGGATAATTACACAGTAATAGAATCCTATAGGTAAAAAGACATGAATCACCTATATGCAACACTCTGATTTTGTAAATGGTGAAACTCAGGCCTAAAAAGCTTGTTTCAAAGAATGATTTCAAAATAATTCAAATGTCAAATACTTTCTTTCATTTAAGGTGACAAAAGCAGGACTATACCCGCATGTCCCTGCTCCTTCTATCAGCTATGAAATGGTTTACCCCAGTGAAAACCTACAAATGGTGATAATGCAAATGAATAAAAATGTCAGGGGATGGGACTTAGTCACAGTGAAAGGAGTGTCCTCCTTACACAAGCGGTACACACTGTTTGTCAATCATAGCTCGTCCCCAGATGTCATATGTGCAACTCTGAAAAGCAGCCCCTTAGATGTGAGGAGTTGGGGTCAGAGTCTCTCCTGGTTAACAGAACGTACTCTTTTTGTTTGTCCTACTGTATGCCCAGCATACTGTAGAGTGAAGCGCATTCAGAACATAGCCTACACTGTTGAGACAGGTAAGGAAGGTGTTTGGACCCTGCCCAATGGAATTTTGGACTGGATTATCCAGAAAGTCACCTCATTCTTCTGCTCCACTTTGCCATTTAATGTTTGGCTTCTGAATGCCTGGTAAATATCACTGCAAACACAGAGCTGTCAGATCTCCCCCTGACTTTTGCATCTTGCTGCTTGCTGGTCAAAAGTCTAGAGGAGCTTGACAGGAGCCAGAGGCTGAATATCTAACTCCTGTAAATGGATGTGCACACAGCAAGTGCTTGGGGAACCCTTGTCAAGGAACCCAATATGGAACTGTTAGAATGGAGAGAATTTTACCATCATAATCTGACATAGGTTTTATAATTTGTATATCCTGTGAACTCTGATTCTAAATGAACTGATCTCAGATTTTTGACAGGAGTTCCTGTATCATGTAGAATTGTTAAACCCCTCTGCCAAGTGCATTCTATGCTATTTGATCACCTAGGCTGGTACAGGAGTTCTTACATCACAAGAGAAGACAGGAAAATAACTACAGTTTATTGCATTTCTGTAACTCTGGGTGCTTAAAACTCAGACATCTGACATTTGAGACTCCGAAAAGTTTCCCTGGAGGACTTCCCTGAAGCACCCTAGCTTCTGAAACACCAGCCTTAATAGAACACCAGGCAGAGCTAGCCACTCCCTTCTCAACATCTGTAGAGTACTTTCTATGAAATGTGTTTATAGCACTTTTTGCACTGCATTTATCTAGCTGGGATGCAGAGCTTTTATATCTAGCATGCCAAGAATTCAGTCAGCATCCAGCAGATATGTACCAGAATAAACAAAATGCTTCGTAGTTAGGAATTCAGTGACCAGGCCCGAGTTTTCCTTCCCCTCTACAGAGGAAGTGGTCTGCACGTCTCATACTGTGGTCAGACACACACCAGTGTCTTAGAATGATGATTTGCTGGCTCCAGGAAGAGGTGAGTACCTGATTCAGGACCTAACTCACCAAGTGCCTTCTATGGGAGGTATTCAAGGTTGGCTCTGCAGCTACGATGGACATAAACACCACCACGCACACACTGCAGGGTAAGAGGAACACTAGCTGAGAGGTTCTGAGCAAGGGCTGTGAGTGCTAATGTCAGGCAGGTCTGGCTGCCTCGGATGTGGAGGAAAGGGAGCGAGAAAAGGCAGGCTGAGAAAAGGAAGGGAAAAAGATGGGATGACACTTTAACAGGGCCCTGAAGAGAAGATTTAGGAGACCATAGTATAGTTATTATTTGTGGCACCTGCTATGATGCCTAAAAGTAGTAAACCTGGCGGTTTCTGTGAAGACCTCTTATGGTCTTTTAAGCATATGGCGCGTGACTGCAGAGGGGCCCTAGGTGGCTGAAGCTGTTGCTTTAGTTCTAGCTTCCACTGCTGGGCCAATACTATTATTTTAAGCTGATCTTTCCACTTCAAGGAACATGAACTCTCCCACTTGCAAGCACCTTACAGAGGAACACACAGACTGATTAGCTGCAACAGACAGCAACATAACTGCAAAGGTGGCTATGTCACAGCCCCACCCCCATCTTCTTCCCTGACTCCTGTTCAACTTCTTAGCAGGTAACAACAGGGCACTAAGGCATGTTTAAAGGTGCTGCAAAGCATCAATTCCTTTTAAGAAAAAGGAAGAGGGGGAGGGCTAACTTTATGCTCTAAAACATGAAAAAAACATGATGCTAATTATCTTGTTTTCACTATGAAATCTTGCCATCTATTCTACTTTATAAGCATAATCATAGTACATTATTACCGATAATGAACCACAACTCTGCATGTATTATTTAAAAATCAGGTTAAAACACTTTCCCTAGTTGTAGAATCATTATCTTTTTTTTTTGTTTTGTTTTGTTTATTGGCTGAGGTTTAAATGAGATCTGCTTACTGATAACAGTTATAAAAACAAACATTTTTCTAAATAAGCAGCATTAAAAAAAATACTCTAGGCTTCCCTTGACAGATTTGTTATTTGATGCTCAAGCCAAGACAGATAATACACTAATGTGCAGTGTCTATTGTTGCTGAAAGATGTTTAAATGATTTGGCACAACTCGACAATGTTTACAGTCATTACTTTTAGGGTTCACTATGAATTCCCACTGTGCAGCCATCCCGCTCACTTTAGGTACTGGCCACTGAGTGCAACAGATCAGCATGGAGATGCCTTAGAGCAGTGTGATTTCATCTTATACTGGTGATGTTCTGGGAGCAAAAACTGCTGAGTCCTAGGCTCTTGGAAATGTCCCTGGACCAAGGACAGCTACACTGACTATGCTGTTTCTTTAAATTTCTGGTGTGGTGTTCCTTTCCCTTAGAAGTAGTTTAGGTAATAGATTTTACAACAAGATAAATGAAAAGACACCTCCCTGTCCCCTGCCGTCCACAAGTTCCTATGAACATATCATAAAACATTTAAAGAGATCACATAAATGAGTCAGTCACTCAGGGAACACATCTGATACAGTCTATTTTATACAGGATAGTAATAGTGCAAAATTACAGTAAGACATTTAACAAGCTACATATACAGTCACTGGTTAGGAGGAAAGAAGTGCATAGATGCTTCTATTGGGCATTAGCCCCAGATTTTCAACGGCTAAATTAATAAACGATACACAATGATTCTCTCAGCTCTGTTGTGCAAGACTCACATTCACGGGCACATGCACAAGGCTGTCTGCCCAAGGTGATGTGAGGTGAGGACCAGGGAGTTGGGCCAGCTGGTCAGGTCTCAGAAAGGCTCAGGATGGAGCCTTAAAGAAAACTATAGATGAACAAGTGGTTTCTGCTGAGAAAGATGGATTTTCTGCCCTCACAAAATGTAACACAGGACTGATATTTAAAAGATGTTAGGTGGGCAGAGGTGGCGCACGCCTTTAATCCTAGTACTTGGGAGGCAGAGGCAGGCAGATTTCTGAGTTTGAGGCCAGCCTGGTCTACAGAGTGAGTTCCAGGACAGCCAGGGCTACACAGAGAAACCCTGTCTCGAAACAAACCTACCCCCATCTAAAAAGGATGTTGGACTGCCTGTTTGTAATACTACAATATAGAATGAGTCCTATTTATTTAGCAGTGTGTTTGATCTATTTCTAGAAAAACAAGTTTCAGCTTATGAAAGAAAATTATTTAATTTTATTATTATTATTGGGTTTTCAAGACAGGTTTTGTGTGTGTGTGTGTGTGTGTAGCCTTAGCTGTACTGAAACTCAATCTGTAGACCAGGCTGGCCTCAAACTGGCCTCACAGAGAGATCTACCTGCCTCTGTCTCCCAAGTGCTGGGACTAAGGCGGTGTATCACCACTGCCCAAAAGAAAAAAGTTTTAAACACTCAAAACCCATAACAGATTTTGCTTTGCTCACAAGTGTTATCTTTTTTATAGAAAAATTAACATTGTGTCCTACAAATCAAATCTGCTCCCAGTAGATTTACTATCACCATTTTTTAAATGGTACCTCATGTACTTGACCTGCTGAGACTGGGGTGTACTCTGGCTAACTCTGGCTGGATCAGCCTCTGTCCTGTTAGTCAGCTCAGCACAGGTATGGCCTAAGGACGTGGCCGAACTGAGAGTCCCAAGCGATAACAGAACAGAGGCTGCTGGCTGCACTCCATCAAGGCCGATATTAAAAATGCTTAAGAAAATTTCTATGAAAAAGCAAGTGTAATGATCACAGCATATATTTAATATTGACTAGGATAAAAAAAATCATTAAAGTTCTAATTCTTTTGTTTCTTTGATAAAATTTGGTAGAATTAAGATTTTAGAAAAGACAGTCCAATTTTGTCTCTTAAAAGTTTCTTCACGCATTTGCATAATGAGAGATTCTAGCCTTTCGGAGATGTGGTTAGCCTTTTCCTCCTCAGGTAATAAATCCTGATTCTGAACATTAAGGCCTGATTTATGTTAAAGACTACTGAGCTAAATGGACAATATGGAAGATTTTAAGACCAGTCTAGCTTCTTCTTCCCTAACTCCACGGAAATTGCTCCTTTGAGAAGATGCCCGTGGTGAGACTCTTGTCTCTGACCTTCCAAGTAGAGAAGTTCCATTCTTCCCAGATTCTGGAGACATTCTCACTGTCTGCTCTGGGGCTTGTATCCTACGATACTGCAAGTACTGTTTGCAAACTCCTCCCATGTATTCCTTAAAGAGCAAAGACTATTACATCCTCTTTAGAGCACCCTGGAAAATAGTGATATAATTGATATTTATTTGTTACTTATTGTAGTCTATGCTCTAGGGAAACACAGAATACATCAATTTTCTCATTCCATGAAGTGGCTACCATCATTATTCCAAAGTTTCACATGCAAAACCAAGGACCAGGGAGACTGAGTAACTTGTTAAAAGGTCATCCAACTAACACAGCCAGGCAAGGATTTGAACCCACGTAGCCTACCATAGAAACTGAGGTTCTCATGCGCATATGCCTTAATGTCAATGAATAAGTGGAAAATGTTTTCCATGGTTTACCTTAATTGATCCTAGCAGAACACGTTATCTATTGAGATAAGATGTTATCAGAAAAGCACTCTGAATTAAGAAGCTATTTCTGTTGAAGGCACCAATGTGTTTAAAATTAAGAAGCATACAGAATCAGGATTAACAAAATTATCTTAAACTGATGAATATTCATCATTTGTGTTCTGTTAACTTAGAATTTTTGCAATCTGGAATTACTGGAGAGTTTATAATAACTCCATCAAATAAAAACATTTTCTATGATTAAAAATTATGTTATAGGTTTTTAAAGCTTATCTGAGTGGTTCAATAAAGCAAAGCAAAGCAAACAAAACAACATGGAAGTCAACCACTGAGAAACAGAAAATTACCGAAGTTCAGGAGTAACATCTCCCTAAGAAACAGCGATCAACAGATCCAGCATTGAACGGCGGTGAGTGTAAGGAGTGAGCAACTGTTTTGTCTCATGAACATTGTGTTGTGAATTCATGGAAAAAGAATTAAACCACATATTTGCATTTCCGAATTGTCTTTGGGTTTCTGATTCACTTCTGTGTAATTTAGGTCTCTATTGACGAGTCCACTTTATTTAAAAGGGTCAAATAATCATGTTCCAAGTGTGAACCCCACACCCTTAGCCATTCCTTTCCCTAAAGTGCTGTTTGTTCACGTGCACCTGAGCATTCATACAGACAGCTAAATTTACTTAACCATGTTTACATTTGTTCCTCTGAAGGTACTTAGGTAGGAATGGTAAGGTTAAAAAAAAAAAAAAAAAAACACCAATATTTTTCTAGTGCTTAAAATGTGCCAGGCACTATTCTAAGTGCTTTCCATAGAAGGCTTCATCAATTCTTCCAGGAGGCTAACTCTGTGAGGAAAGCATTACTCCTCCCACGGAAGCTGAGTGAGGGACAGGGTTCACTTGCTCAGGGTCACACAGCTGAGGTCCTAAGCTAGCGGCCTGCTCTTTTAACCACTTGCTGTAGCCCTAAGAAAGTGCCAAGTGAACAGAATTAAAGAGTCATAGTCTAACCATCTGCTTCCCTTTCAAGTAAGGATCAGTCATAAAGAGATACTGAGTGCTTATCATGACCAAGAAATGTGCTTGAGGGCTGGAGCGATGGACTCTGTAGTTAAGAACACTGGATACTTTTCTAGAAGATTGGGGTTTGACTCATAGCACCCATGGGTGGATCACAACTGTCTGTAACTCCAAGGAGTCCAACACCTTCTTCTTGCCTCTGTGGGCACCAGACATATACATGGTGCGCACACATGCATGAAGACAAAATACCTACACAGATAAAACAATAAAAATGTAAAAAAACAAAGTACATGTATTTGAATGGGCATCCAGGGTGTTTCCCACAGTGGACAAGGGCAGATGACAGTCCTGTAGTGGACAATTAGTTTGGCCTCATCTGACCCTGCCAACTTGTGCAGACTCTCTTTAAGAAGACAACAGTAAGAATTAAATGAGATGAGTTAGACCCAGGATGTCACATGAGTATTATTACTCTTATACCATAGGACCCTACTCTTGAGCAGCCGGGGTAGAAGGATACAAAATCATGGAAGTAACTCAGTAAAAACCACAGACATTTCTGTAAAGGAAAATTGCTCAAATTAGATTAGAGCCCTGACGGTGTATGGGCAGAGAGGAGGGACAGAACAAGCAAATGCCAGATACACTGAGGAATGGGCTATAGCTCAAGCCAAATCTGGACCCAATATTTTTAAGGTTATTTTGTATAAGGTGCTTCATGCAGGAGTAGATATTTTGTCATTTGTAGATTAAGTAATTACACTTATTAAGGACCTTTTATACATAGAGCATTGCATTAGGATTTTCCCATATATGATGTATCATTTAACATGTTGATATTTCAGTGGGCTTGGTTACAGCTTTGTGCATTCCTGCGTTGAAGGAGGGATAATCGTCACTCAGAAGTCGTGCTGCCTACACTGATCTCCAGAACCTCATGGGCTGTTTGTTACATTTGGGTTGATGCTATGAATACACACAATTGCATTTGTGTGACATGACAAGTTAATGTAAAAGAGTAACTTAATACATTGTGAATCTTTAAGGATGATTCACAGATTTGTTGTTTATTTTTAATTTAGAAGAGCAATTAGCAGAGGTGTGGTGCTTGACACTACTCTCTCTCCTCTGCCAACTGGGTCTAAAGAACAGTTGAGGATACTGAACTCACTTTTCCTTCCTATCTAGAATAGAAGGCAGATTGGTGAGTGGTCCTAACTTGAGTAAAGCTGCTGGTAAGAGCTAGCCACCCACATCCTTCCCAAAACCAAACCCAGGCATTTGCTTTGCCTTCAGCAAGCAGTCTGTCCTCAAGGGCCCTCCCTTCACTTTCAGCCTTACCACTCTTGCCTGGTTAACCATAGGGATCTTTTTCTTTTTGCCTAAATGCTAGTTCAGTGGTTCTCAACCCTCCTAAGGCTGTGATCCTATAATACAGCTCCTGATTGCTATGGTGCCTCCCAACCATAAAATTATTTTTGGTTGCTACCTCATAACTGTAATTTTGCTACCATTATGAATCATAATATGAATATCTGATATACAGGATATCTGCTTTGCGAACCCTGTGAAAGGCACAGTCGACTGTCAAAGGGTCGTGACTCTCAGGTTGAGAACCACTGCTTTCTCTTCTCCCTTCTTCATCTGTCTGTCATTCATACTGGACTCCAGTCACTACTCTCCCACAGGTAGACTGTTCCTCTACATGAAACCTTCAGTGGTGGCTCCTTTGTGTCCCCCAGATGAAGATGGACCTTACCTCATGTACAGCATCAAGCTTTTCTCTCCTGGAAGCATCCTGCTTTTTTCCAAAGCGCTCA
Organism: Mastomys natalensis; assembly: GCA_021653895.1. Lineage (NCBI taxonomy): Eukaryota > Metazoa > Chordata > Mammalia > Rodentia > Muridae > Mastomys > Mastomys natalensis. The sequence continues at coordinate 241,005 of JAJTUV010001721.1, read as the reverse complement.
GCTATTTGAGACACAGTGGACAAAATGCCCAATACTACGACTAAAGGCCTCTGAACACTGAAGACTTCTCAGAGCTCATTTTCTAATGCAAAACTCCAATCTCCCTGTGTTTTCTCCAACTTGTTTTATAGGATAATTGCTATAAAAATTAGAAGAATTATTCCCTCTAGACTTCCATTAAACATTTTATAGCCTCATAGCTAAGAAATATTAAAAGATTAGAAAGGGACCTAAGTTGGGTACTTGAGCAGAGAGAGTCCATTTTTCTGGAATCAAGCACACTCCTTGTCCCAGGCGCTTCTCGGGCCAGCCAGATGGGCATCAGTGAGCACCGTCCATGGAGAGCATTTTTGCAGTGTATAATGGGACTCAGTGTTAAGTTCTCTAGGTGAGGTTCTCGGCTCACTCATGCACTGAAGAGATGAATTAAATGGTGCTGTCGGACAGTACTGTAAAGTTGACACACACAGCTTTCCCACCTTTTCTTTACAATCAAGCTATTGTTTAAAGATCGTTTTTTGGTAAGAAGTACCAGAACCAGCCATGAATAAAATGTAAACTGTTTTTATGCATTACATAAATAAATACTGATGTTAGTAAAATTAATAAAAATTCTATTCTGTTTTGTAAACGTATACAGGGTCCTTACCAGACCTCCAATTTATCGCTAAAATACACTTGGAACTTAACAATAAAAGGGGAAATTCACTTATTAATGGCACTAGACACACCTACACAGCACATTATCTACAGTCTCAACTACTGTTTCTAATATACCAATGCCTAGCAGAAAAGAATCTTAAGAAATTTAAGGAAAATATGATAGTTTATCAAAAACAGCCTAACTGCACCAGGCCTTAGCTATTGTGATGACACAATACAATCAAACAAGCCAGCTGGTCCCATACCAAACCTCATTACCAAAGGACTTTGTAAATATTTAATATTTAAAAATTAAATATTAGTTTAGAAGAGTGTAATGGCCATAGCACATACATATCATAAAAACAAATGCCTCTTATAATAGTAAGGGTTAGATAAAAGTGCAAAGAATTTCCTAGATTGAAAACATAGTGAGATGATTCTTTCCAATAAGGGCCCAAATGTAGATATGTGCTAGCAAACTGCCTTCCTTGACTACTTAAGGAAATCAGCAATTTGTTTCTTATTTAAAGTTTAGAGGCAGGGTGAAACTCCAATCCTATAGGAGTCTGTGGGAGTTCTCAGCAGGAGTCTCATCCTATGCAATCTGGTAACAATAGATCACGTTTTCTTGTTTATTTTAAGAACTCTGACAACAAGTTGGGGTTCACAACCTAAACATACTCCAGAAAAAGATATCGTAAATAGAATATGCAGCTGCAAATTCAGCACATTATGACAGAAATTCGTTTATGGGCCCATGAATATAAAACAGCATGTCAGATGGATATCTCAGATGCAATCTACCGTCCCAGTCTGCAACAACGTTCTAGCCGTGATATTAAAATAGCAAACCTTTGCAGAGAGTTAACCTATCATTACACGGAGTAAATGGCATGGCACTGCCACCTAATTAGCAATGTGGCTTGCATCTATAAAAGAGAATTAGCACTGCTGTTCCTTTCTTATTCTTAGTTTGTGTTTCCACAAAGGTATGACCTTATCTGTATGCTTCTGTTCGTTTATGCCCATCTACAAAGGATTTAATTATGTTCTCTTAGTTTTCTACATTGAGGAAATTGAAAACTGCCACTTGGAAATTAAAAATCGTAGAGAAATTAGTGAGCAGATTATTTACAACACACCCTCTTCTTTCAGAGATAAGGAGCGGAATGTCTTTGGACAAGGAAGGGACACATTTTTCAGGTTCTTACTAGTCTCCTCTTTCCCACATGCATACCTACCTACTTGTTTGGGGCAGAACTAGTTAGGTGGAAAGTGTCTTAATACTATACGGTTCCTGAAACTTCTATCAACCAGGTTGGAAGCCAGAAAATATCAACTTACATCTGAGGATGGCGATTCCAGAACAATGCCAAATCCCAAGACGTGGTTCTCCTCGGTGGAAGTGCGCTCTGCAGCTTGGAGACAAGGTGGCCTTGTGGCCACGGCTGCTGGCTTCTTCTCAATTTCCAAGGGACTGGGCTTTGGTTTCACAGTCGTCACTGGTTCCACAGTCTTTGGGAGCACTTTTTTCTTTTTATTTCTCTTGCGTGAGATGGCGGTTCGCTGGGAGCATATAAGGGAAATTGGGGGTTGTTGTCTGTTTTGAGTTCCAACTGTGGACAATAAACACAAATATGGTACAGGCACTTGTGTCTGAGGAAAACCTACCCCGGCCTGTCTCTGCGATGTACAAACTGATTCTGAGGTGAGGCTCCCTCGAGATGAAGATACATCTTACTTAGCATCTTAAAGTCCTAACAGCAGAGTGTCACCAGGAGAAACAGCTCTGAAAACCCTGGCTCATTGGATCAGTACAGCATCCTGGCTTCAATGGAAGGAAAGGGTTAAGAGCTATGGGAAAGCATGGCTTTGTGATTGTGTAGTAGGTCTGCACGAGAAACTCCAGAGCTTAAATCTAGGTAAGACGCTCATGCGCTCTGGTAAGCCCATCCGAGCATGAGTCACTGGGAGTCAGCTCCTCAGTGACAGCCTACAAGGGCCAGGATGATGATCACCTGGGCAAGGCTGAAGGAAATCGTGTGGAAGGCTTCTATCTAGAATAGGGCTGGGTGGGGAAGCACATGGAAAAGCCTCATTTGTCAACCTTACTCGTCCAATGTTCTCACGAATCAACCATCTCTGCACACTGCATTCCCCCCCCCCTGTGTCAAGCCAGGCTGCCTGCTTCTGACCTCACTCTTACATAATGAGAAGTGGGGGCACCAGTTCTGAATGAGTCGAGTGAATTAGCAAATCTACAAGTAGTACAACGACCGGGCACTCACACTGAACATGCACTTAAGAATCCGAGATGGCAAGCTGGCCTTTCACAGGCACGCTCTGAAAAGGAGCATTTATCAACCACTCTGATGGAATGGGACAGAGGAGAATAGGGTTTCAATTTGTATCAACTCCTCGTCTATCAATTTGGCTTCCTAAATAAGAGTGCTAGAAATGCCTGCCTTTTTTTTTTCTAAGCAGAAAGAAACCTATAAACACAGGCCACATGAAAATTAAGTCCTTAAATGCACATCAACACAGACTGCTTCCTCTTATTTCCTACAAGTCTGAAAATCAAGAATATTTATACTGATTCAAATGTTTTTCTCTCTGTACTAGAAGGCAGTGTCTAAGTTCTGGAAGCAGCCTCCTGGATAGTGGCTTTTTTGACTATGCATGTGGTATTAATGATACTGGTTCTAGATCTCAGCTACACTTTAGAATCAGTGGGGCATTTTGAAAAGTACGCCAATCCTTAATAATCTGTCCTGGACTCAGTAGGTCAGAACGTCCAGGGGGAGGGCCAGGACATCAATATTGTTACAAGGTTTCTCTAGAGATTCCAGCATACAGCCTGATGCATTTTGATTCCAGGATAGCCTGTCTAGTCCCCAGGTCAGTGGACTCTAGAAACCATGATCAGGGGCAGCTAAGCTGCAGCCCCAGGCTCAAGCTCTCTCTAATCTCACACTTTTCAGAGCTTTTGGTATCCAGACAGAGGGCTCTCAAATCTTGCTTCTCCTGCAAGTCTTGAGAGAGCCCTGTTTTCCTGCACTCAGCTTTCACTGCTTGGTCTACGTCCTCCTGTAAAATAAAGGTAAAGCTTTCAAAACAGAATTTAAATCTAAATCTCACGGGTGATAACCTTAAGTAAATCTGCCCACACAACATGATTGTTTTTAAGTTTAAGAAAATTAAAAGAGAGTCATTTATTCAGTTTATCCTTTTTTTATTCCTCATAGCTCTGGAATCACTTGCCTCACTAATCTGCAAAGGTTCAGAAGAGAAAACATGGTGACAAGGTAGCATTTACTTAATAGATTCTAAAAAGGCTCCAGTCAAGGATCTACATGGGCGCAATCCGTAGTTTGCCATTTCAGCAGTAAGGAGCTTAAGGAACAAATAAATCATTACCATTTCATATGCATATTCTCTTAGTACTAAGAAATTCTCCCTCTGTGAGCAGCACCGATCAGAGGAAGGTAACCTTTCCTACTGGGCTGGTGTGTAGGAGATCCAGCCTTTGCCAGGTTAGCAAGAACACTGAGTATCATGGTGGGACGAGGCGAGTCAAGAGCTTACTGACTTATCGACCGAGTTCAGTCCTCAAAGAGATATTTCCCAGAAATAAATCCTTTTGCTTTCTTTAAACCAGTGACTGTGGGTAACTGACGCGTCTCAGTACTAAGCTTTCTACATCAGAACCACCACATCACCGAATGTGAGCATCTCACTGGGATGCCGGCACGAGCGCACTTCCTGAGAGATGACTTTGTGAACACTACGGTGTTAAGGGTCAGCAGGCCCGTCACCACGGGTCTGGGCTGCCGTCCTGCTGCTCCACATGAACAGCGCCAAGCAGTTTCTGCTGTCAAAGGGTCTTGTTATTTTTGCATATGCAACAAATAAAAATTCTGTTTTCCTTACCAATTGTGACGATTAGAAAATGAGCTACTAGACAAAGACCTTAACTTCCAAATTTCTACCACGTGCTGTGGGGCCCTTAAAAGAGCAGAGGTGTGCGGTCTGCCTTACAGGACTCGGTTGCTGCTGCCATCTCCGTCACATTTAAAAAAAACCCTGCGAATCGGACATTAATACTCGCTCACACATGAGAACGGGAGCCTAGACGTTGTCCTGCTAGAAGCTGAGAAACTGGTGGTTCAATCCCCAGTCATACATGCCCTACTAGGCTGTTCCCCTTACCCAGTGACAGAGAACAAAGAGTCAAGTGAAGGAAGCAGACAGACTGGACACGAGGTGTGTCTAACCATCTCTGTCCCAGTGCAAGCAGAACGTCACAGGCAGGCAGAGCCTGGGGCTCGCTGCTTTTCATTTGCTCATGTCCTTGAGCATCCTCAACAAGGAAGCATGTATTTCCTGAAGGGCTCTTTCACATAAGATATTCCAAAATTTAATTAACTAGCATTTGTGAAGTACCAGGAGATCAGGAGATGAAGTATGCTGAGTTCACAAGGATGTGCCTAACAGCAGTATTAGGGGCAATAACAAAATTTGTTTGATTTGCTAAAAAAAAAAGACAAAAATCACAGGTTGTTGAAAGAGTAGAGAAAATAAATACTTGAAAAGGCACAGCAAGACAGACAGCAAGGCAGGAGGAGTGTGGGACAGAAGGACGGTGCATACAAGTGAAGATGTCAGCTGCACATCAGCAGCAGAGAATGTGTGTAGAGGGCTGATCTTTGTACCTGCTTGAAACTGCATTAATTTCCTCATGGTCTTGAGTTCTTGGAGAATGGCCTGCAAGGTTGACTGGCAGTTACAAGTACAGCAGTTGGATCCAACTGGCGAATTCACCCCTGGAAGTTCTCCTAAGCATGAAAGAAAAGAATGATATACTCCCAAAGAATGCAAAAATTAATTACAAAGGAAAGGAAAACAATATATCTTGACGGGATTTTGAAGTACGCACAATTATCATCAAACTGTGTCAGAAGAAAACATACCCAGTGATTTTCACAACCTAAACGTGGGGGTTCATCTATTTATCCAGCCTTCAATTTGTAAGGTGCATGCTGTGCTGTCCCAGGGTTTGTGTGAACGATGCTGTCACAGGGTCTGTGTGAACTTGGGCACACAATGCACTACCAAGGCAGGCCTGTCTACCATGAGGTTCTGTCAAGTCATGATAAAAAACACTCATGCTATTTTCTCAAACAACAAAAGCAAAAACACAAAGTCCAGCTCTGTAGTAGTCTTGAAGAACCACTGCTGGTCTGCATGCTACAGGAGTTCATAGTAAAACTTAAGACACACTAACAAAAACTAGTAGCAATGAAGAGCTGTAGATATGCAGAAACTTCTAGAACTCTCTGCCTGGGGTGGGGAGAAGCAGGAGGCAGGGTGGGCGAGGCCAGTGTTTTCTGGCTCGGAGGTGTCTGTACTTGTTCTTCTACATGAAGGACCATCTGTCTTTTCTCCACCCAGCTTCTTATGAGACCCTCACTGTCTCCTTCTCACCGCTTAATGTATGTTCCTTAACAAAGCTGTTCTCTTCCGTTTCTCCCATATATGAACAAACATTTCCTCATTGTCTGTGAACTAAAACAGAACATTTGGCAAAAAGCTTTGGCAGCTGGACCTCTCCGGCCCCAGGTTGGCTACCATGCATTGAGGCGGTCTAAGGGGCAGCTGCTTCTTAAGTTTCTGGCAGACAGGTGAGGTCAAGTAATAGGTTTTGTCCCAATTACCTGTTTTATCATCCACTAGATATAATCTAACTCCTGTAATCCTCATGATTTGTAGATACTAATGTTTACCACAGCAAAACCACAGAAGAATTAAAGGTAACTTCTGGAGAAACATAAGCATTAATACTCCAATGGGAGCAAAGTGAGGTGACCCACCCTCCCAAAGTAACACAGGGCAGTCACAGCTGGAGCCAAGTGATTGGTGAGAGACTGTGGGAGGTGGGCAGGGCACAGCCTCAGGTAAAGTCAAAGATCCCACTTTGATTTCTAACTCCCCACAGTGGTAACAGTGGGCAGCTAAAAAATTTACATTTGTTTAAATTTCTCTTAACTGTAAATGACGACACGCACAGTCTATACAGTGTTTGTCTGCCTAAGTTCTAATAAACTGATTTTTTAAAAGAATAAGAAGTGTATGTATTTTGGTAGTAAATGATAATGATAAAAAATAACTGATATTATAGACATATTTTATGCATTGATGACATGTCTAACTTCCACATATTTTTTCACTGTTTCTAAACTGCGATGTCCATCTGAGGGTTTGCCCAATGTTGCAAATCTCTACAAAATCTAGTTCCAGCATACATTACTGAAGGATCAACTGTACAGGATATTTTGTGTGTCTGTGAGTGCATGGAGGTTTTATATGATCACATGGGTGTGCACGTGGTGTGGAGGGCAAAGGTCGATGTCAAGTGTCTTCCTTGAAGGACGGGATCTTTCAGTGAACTTGGAGCCTGCTGATCTGGTTAGACGACTTGGAGGTATTTTTGTAAACTTTTAATATTAGTATCCGTTTCTAAGGTAAATCTATCACTCTCGTGTAGTAGAATTGTTGAGTAGAATATGTTACCCCCAAATTACTGACGTGGGAGGATCACACTCACTGTACACCCAAGTGCCCCCTTTTTCCACTTACTGGAGTGAAGAGGGCTTGGCGAGCACTGTTGGCACTAATCTAAGCACTGTCTTTATGATTTTTTTTTTTTAGAGGACAAAACTAGCCCTTCTCAGCTCATTATAAATCATTTTCCAATTTTAAAGAGAACTGACTTTTTATTTTTATGGAGGAGCCTTTAAAGAGCAATGTCCCTCTAACCTGGAAATCTGCCAGCATGTGAACTTGATACTTGCCTATGTAATAATACTGGGAGGATGAGAGACACCATACATCGCTAGGGTCCCTTACTGTCTCATCAGTGTCTCAGGATGGCTTCTCAGTCCCCTGAACTGGTTACTGTGAATTGTGTGTAAGGAAAAAAGAAAATCAAAAAGTTTTCTTTTTACCAGAGGATCTCATAAAATGAAAATACAAGGAAGGAAATTCTTAAACTTTTCAAGGAATCTGAAATGTCGTATTTCTCCTTTATTCTTTATGAGAACTATAACCTGCATAATTTATAAACTAAACAACATCCAGTGTCACTGGATGGGAAATTAATATTATCAAGGAAAGCATCAATTCTTTCCCCTAAGCTTTGAAAAAAAAAAAAAATGGAACCCCTCCTCCCAGCTTAACAGTCATCGATTTTAAAGAAATTTTACTTTAAACCAGTGGCTCTCAACCTTCCTATATCTGTGACAACTTTAATACAGTTGCTTCTGTTGTGGTGATCCCCCAGCCATAAAATTATTTTTGTTGCTAGTTCATAACTATAATTTGCTACTGTTATGAATCGTGTCATAAGTATCTTTTTTTTTTTTTTTTTTTTTTTGGTTTTTCGAGACAGGGTTTCTCTGTGTAGAAGTATCTGTGTTTTATGATGGTCTTAGGAAAGAAACCCTTGTGGAAGGGTCGGTTGACTCCCAAGGGGTCACGCCCCACAGGTTGAGAACTGCTGCTTTAAAGGCGAACTTTGCTCGAGTTTCAGCAATTCATCGCTGGAACAGGAGGAAAGGACAGAGCTGGACAAAAGGTAAAGTTGTGAAGCATCACTAACTAGGACTCTCTGACGATGAGGAGAAACAAGAGATAAGGAAGAGCGCGCATTAGTAACACAACACACAGTCGGGAAGCTTCTATTAGTGCTAAAGGGGGCTGCTTCTGCATTAATGCCCGGTCTCCGGTGACAGCATCATCTGTGTACTGGTGGATGACAATTCTGATTCCATTAAACCTCTACTAGAAATCTGCTTTTTTTTAAACACAGACCTGCTGGGATTCCTCACTCTCCATTCCAGAGTTTTTATACGCTTAAGATTTCTTCTTTCCATCTTCCCCTTTGGCCTTTTTAAAATAACACAGTTCAGGAGCTGGAGCTGAGTGGTCAGCAGTGCCCTAGCACGTGTGAGATCCTGTGCCCTACCCTCAGTGCTACACAAAATTACAAAGAACCCAGTGAGGACAGTGAGCAGTGGAGGGCGTCATAGACTGATCTTAAAGTATGAACTCAGTATTTAGGAATAAAACAAACCCACCAGGATATTTTAAATATTGTAGGACAATCGTACCATTGGAACTTGCAGAGATTCGGGGCTGACTCTGGAAGGGTCTAGAACGTGGTGGACCAGACTGCCCTGAGAACTGCCCACTTTGGGTTGGTAGTTCATTCCATGTCCCACGTGAAGGAGGCCTCTGTGGGGCCTCGGAGGAGGAATTCAGCCGCTGAGGCCAGACTAGATCCACATCCTGTGGCTCTTCTTTTAATTTTTCCCCTTCTTTGCCAACACGTTGATATATCCTTCCAGCGCTGTCATTCAGTAATCTTCTCATCCCTGTAATTTGTTTTTTAATTTCCATGCTTTCATCTCCTAATGGAAACAGGGTCGAAGTTAGCACTATAACTTAACAAAAAAAAAAAAAAAAAAAAAGAGAAAAGAAAAAGAGAAAACATGAATAATCCCTACCATAACCTCCAAAGCAGACAGCCATTTGGGAATGGGAAAGGATACTAATTCCATACTCTGAAATCACTCACAAAGCTCAAAGGAAGGAAAACTGGCTATACCCTAAAGATCATAGCCTTGACACATCTCATCTAAATAATTTCCTGGCCAGATCCTCTCTAAGAAAAAGCTTTCTTTAGTGTAGGATAATGTGATGGCTTGGACCAGGAAGTGGCACTATTAGGAAGTGTGGCCCTGTTGGAGTAGGTGTGATCTTGTTGGAGTAGGTGTGTCACTGTGGACACGGGTTTAAGAACCTCATCCTAGCTGCTTGGAAGCCAGTCTTCTGCTAGCAGCCTTCAGATGAAGATGTAGAACTCTCATCTCCTCCTGCACCATGCCTGCCTTGATACTGCCATGGTTCCGCCTTGATGATAATGGACTGAACCTCTGAACCTGTAAGCCAGCCCCAAATATATGCTGTCCTTATAAGAGTTGCCTTGGTCATGATGTCTGCTCACAGCAGGAAAACCCTAACTAAGACAGATCAAACCAACTTTCAGTTTCCTCTTTGGAAGTATTTGATGAATGAGGGTTCATAAGAAAAAAATCAGTGACCGAAGACCAAGATGGGGCCAGCAGGCAGAGTCATCTGCTCAGTCACAGTCCACGTGTAGCTGCAGGGGATGGTAGGCAGGTACCTGGTAACCACTCTGCCCCCTCGGCTGTCAGCTTCATGGAGCAGATGCCAAAACAAAGAAGCTTGGAAGTGAAGCTCCTTAAGGCAGGTGCTCTCCAGGACTGCACAGTAAGTGGGAGGTCTTCTTTTTCTAGTGTCCCGATGAGGTTGTCTCATGGACCCCTGCTCACTTTAGACACCAGGCTGTATCTGCAGGAGAAGGGAGGTGCAGCCTCTCCACTGTCCTCCTCTGGAAACCATACCCCCATGGAAGACCCCTGCAATCCAAACCCATTGCATGGTCCCTGCCGTACCAACTCTGTACTTTGGGCAAAGGTCACCACTGTTTCTAAACTTCATGTCACTTAGGTTGACTTCTTTTTCTTTTTTTTCTAGTATAAAATGAAGTTTTCAGGGGACATGGGAAGGGGGTTTGGGGAAGGGAGCAGAGGCAGAGAAAGAAAGAGGACCAAGAAAGACAGAAAGAGAAAGGAGAGAAAGAAGAGAAGAGGCTGTCTGGGAACATGTGGAGAGAGATGATGGGGAGAGGCAGAGGGAGGGGGAGAGACAAGGACAGGGAGGGAGAGAGGGAGGAAGTGGGAAAGAGGGAGGAGGGGGAAAGAGATATAGGGAGTTGGAGAGAGGGAGAGGGAGAGAGAGGCTGATTCTTTTCTGACGATGGAAAAAAATGGGTATGTTCTATAATTCACCATCATTAGCTACTTTCAATTACAGTTTAGTAATATGTATTTACTATACTGTGCAGCCAGTCTCCAGATCTGTTTTTTGTTTATTGGTTCATTTGTTTTTAAAATTTCAACTTCTTTATTAAGATTCTTTTTCCTGGGCTGGTGAGATGGCTCAGCGGTTAAGAGCACTGACTGCTCTTCTGGAGGTCATGAGTTCAAATCTCAGCAACTACATGGTAGCTCACAACCATCTGTAATGAGATCTGATGCTCTCTTATGGGGTGTCTGAAGACAGCTACTATGTACTTACATATAATAAATAAATAAAATCCTTTGGATTGGAGCAAGTGAGGCCTGAGCGAGTGGGAGAAGGAAAGGGGGGGGAAACATATTTTTTTTAAAAAAAGATTCTTTTTCCCTCAGGGCATGTTATAATATTTTTTTAAAGCTGGGCATGGTAGTGCATTCCTTTAATCCCAGTACTCTGAGGGAGGCAGACTTCTGTGAACTGGAGGTCAGCCTGGTCTACATAGCCAGTTCCAGGCCAGTCAGAGTTACATGAGACCCTGCCTCCCCCCATCCCATCACAAACAAAACAAAAAGTTAAGGTATCTCTATGTTATACTTACATTTAATAACTACTACTAAAGATAACTATACAATTGCAGAGATATTGTAAGCCATTACAAACACCCTGCCTTTTCTTCTCTCTTGAGGTTAAGCCCAGGGCTTGCTCTATATTGGATATGTGCTACACCACCATGGTACCTCCCAGCCAGCCCCACGTTACCTTAAACTCTATGGTAACAATATCATCTTACAGAGGAAGTGTGCTTTCCTCTAACTGAAGAAGCATTGAAAATCTTACTTCATAGTACGTACACACAGTCATGAAGTCATCCTAATAAATGCTTAAAATTTAAAATGTGAGTAGAAAAAAAAGACGTAAGAGACTATTAGAAAAAAAGTAGCATCACAAATAAATACATAATGATATTTTAATGCATTTAGCATCATATGAGCCAGATTTTCCATGCAGAACCTGGTAATTGCACAAAAACCCATGTACTGAGGTATCTAGTTAGATATTCAGTTTATTAATGTATTTTCTTACCAACTATTGTATAAGGAAATTTTATATGCTATTTTGAAATAAGTAATCTCAAAATTTGAGGGGTGGAGTCTGGGGACCAACTCACGCTAAGCATGTGCTCTACTACAGAGCAATGCCTTCAGTTTTAAAAATGGTAATAAAAATATTAATTCTGCCTTTCATGTTGAATAGAATGCAGGGAAAACCACATTCCTAAGCTAACACATTATTGAGAAGAGAAATACCTTAATTGGTAGAAGACTGTTTTTTCTGTTTCAAACACAAGCAAAGTTATAATCCAGAAACAGTAAATCGCATTCCAACTTTTATGAGAATGAATGACCAAGCACAATTTAAATAACGTAGAGTCAACAAAACATATACCGCTCTTGCTCTTACTCCATCTACATCGCAGGGTGCGTCTTCTGGAAGCAGGCTCCTGTCAGACACTGGCTTTCCCCCACCAGTTAACAGCATGTGCTCAGCAGGAGGAAGCATCTTTTCTTTGTGTTCCCATCCTTGACCCTTTTGCCAGACTGGCCGTGGAGTAGCCAAGGCTGTGCACAGGCTGGTCTTCATGGCACAGGCTAGGTGCTACCTTTCCAGCCACCTGTGGCTCCCTGGAAAGAGCTGCCCTCAGCCAGGCTAACAGGCCCTTGACCCAGTGCCAGTGCACCTCTCTGCATTGAACTTATACACAACAGGAAGAGAGACGCTTCTTGACCAAAGTTCACCTGTGTTTGGAAGATAGCATTCTATGATAAAGTGCTACCATTAGAAAAAAGAAAAAAAAGAAAAATGAGGATTCTGGAACATTCTAAGGGCAAAGATGCTTTGTCATGGTTTAGCTTTGCGGTTCTAGAGCTTGGGCCTGTGAGGATTAAGACTAAAAATACATGTGGATGTTTTTTTGTTTGTTTGTTTCCATTTTTTGGTTGTGTTGATGCCCAGAATGCTAAGTAGCCTGGAGTCAAGAAAGAAAGAAGGTGGCACACATACAGGAAGAACCTGGTAGTAAGCGGTGCCTGCAAAGGTCAAAACATCTAAGGGAAGGGCAGAGCTGAGTAGAATGAAACCCAGAAGGGGAGGGGCAGGAAAAAAGCAGTGAGGCTGTGAAGGAATGGGGCTCAAGGTGGGCCGAGGGCAGGTCATTTTAAAGAACAGAAAATAGAAAATTGCATATAATTGCAGAACTCTCTTCTGAAACCAGTGGAGGGACCAGAGGAAAGAAGGTCGGAAAAGAATGGGCTGAGAAGTTTTCTTAGAAACAGCAGGATGGGCTCCTAATGGATAACCTAGTCTTCAGGAACAGGTGCTTGGATAGTCACTGCATCCAGAAAAGGAGGGAGAAATTGAAGCCACAGCCTTTGCCAGTACTCCAGGGGTAAAGGAACCCTGGGACTCCTGGACAGGCAGCAGACAGAGGGAAAGTGCTTTGCTTGCACATTCAGGACAGATGGGGCAGAAGGTCAGAATGAGACCTGGTGACTGCTGAGGAACTACAAAAAAAGCTGAGTCAGGCTATAGAACAGGGGCAGACACACGGGCTGACACACACGCCCAGACGTAGGGAGTAGTTGGTGGAACAGCTAGATTAGGATGATTTTCCCAAGATCTGGATTCACTTCTCAACTGTGCTGACTTGCCATGGGCTATTAGACAAATTAGTTTCCTGAATTATAAATAAAGGTTTGCCTCAGAACTGCACTCCAATAACTTAAGAAAACCTAAGAGGTATGCAGAAGCAGTCCAGAAAGGATTTAGGTAATCTAAGATAACCTAAGGGGTAGCAGAAGCAGTCCAGAAAGGGTTTGGGCTATTCATAGTTTCCAAGGTACTGGTTAATTAAACACCTAACACCTCTGAAGGCAGCGACCTGTGTCTTCAGATAATCTATTCAGATAGATTAGGGGCTTAATCTATCACAGTAGATTCCAAGTGCTTTGGTTCTTTCTGTTAAGATTAAGGTACTGGATGACTTCTCGTCTTCCTGGGTCTAATGCATCAGTGTCTTTTCTGTGCACAGGTATCCAGGGAACAATATCTCAGGAGTGAGGTACTACTTGGAGAAATAAGATTCTATATGGAAACCTGTGAATTCCTGATGTCTTTCCAAACCCACATACATCTTCACTTATGCTTGACTCCAAAAGACTATCGTATCTGCTTAGGAAAGACAAACAAAAGAAATCATGTTCTAGCTGAGCTATGCCATGTGGCTGTCTTATTGGTGAAACAACCATAATTCAATTCCTTTCAAGACTGGAGTAACTGGGGCTCCAGAGACGGCTCAGTCAGCAAAGCATGAGGACACGAGTTTCGGTCCCCGGCACCCATGCAGAAGCTGAGCATCGCAGCGTGCCCCTGTAACTCCAGTGCTGGAGCTGGGGGTGGGGAGGGAGATAAGTGGGTCCCTCGAGTCACTTACTATCTGAGTGGCCACCTATAATAACTGACCCACTTATTATCATCGTGAGCCAATGCAGCCGGGTCAGCAGGTTCCAGCTTCAGTAAGAGACTGGACAAAATAAGGTAGAGAGTAACTGAAGGGGACAAGATCCAGCAAACACTACAAGCAAAGCCCTAGCTACCCTTCATTCAATGCCTACACTATTACATCACTTTCCTTCACATGAAGAAGTCAGAGGACAACAGAACAGCCCCATACAGAATCAGGTTATACCCGACAGGACATTCAGTCTGGGTCCCGCAAGGAAAAGATAATATGCTACCTTCATGTGTCTTACTCTCTTGTGAAGTCACCAAGCATGTGTACTACAGATCGCCAAATGCTAGCATATAGTGAATGTTCCCTAGGCCCTTGCTTAAGAAACTGAAAGAGGAGGCTGGAGAGATGGCTCAGTGGTTACATCTGGTCTTCCAGAGGCCCTGAGTTTGATTCTCGGCAACCACATGGTGGCTCACAACCATCTGTAATGGGATCTGATGCCCTCTTCTGGCACACAGGTATACATGTAGATAGAGCACTCACACATAAAAAAACAAACAAACAAACAAACAAAAAACCATATCTTAAAAAAGAAACTTTAAGAACTGGCTTATAAAACAGAAAGAGGCCTAGTGAAAACAGATGCCAACACAGAAGCAGCAAACAAGTAATATATCAACAGGTCAATGTGAAAAGGTAATCAAATAAATTATTCAACAGACATTTATCAGGGTCTCAGAGATGCAACAATCACCAGGTACAAGATGAAAAATATTCCCCTCCAAATTTTGTAATATCTCTACCCAAGTCTTTTTGTATTGATTTGTTGCTCTGAAAAATGTTCCCAATTCTCCCAGACCCCATAACCACTTCTCTTCTGTATCCTAGAACTCTAGTCCCAAATTGCCTGACTATTTGCAGAGACATTTTGAGTTTCCTCCCTGAAGCTAGAACATGGTTCTCTCTTGAAGATGCTGCTCTTTATGTAGCTCCTGGATCAAAGTTATTCTTTCTCTCCTTCTCATTGGGTGGCGACCATGAACCTGGATTTCCACTAGCTCCTAATGCCACTTCTAGACAGAGACATGCCACCAGCTACTCTTCTTGAGTAGCAGCTTGGTATTGCAGGAGTTTCATATTCCAAAAGACATGGCAGCAAGACCATCACCTCACCAGTGGCCTCACATGCCTGGCTCTGGAGACAATCAGTTACTGTACTTAGGTAACTTAAATTCACTATCTTCTAATAGAAAGATAAGAGATGAACAGATAAGTCCTTTAGAAAAACAATTTGGGAAAATGATGGAGGAAGTCATGTGTGGAGGGAAGTCCAGGTGAGTGTTGCTAAAGATTGCATAGGGATGCTTTTTTGACTTTTTTAGGAGTGGGAAGAGGAAAGAAGAAGACAATAAAGAATTTTAGTCCAAAGGGCTTGATGATTAACTCCTGGGAGGGATGTCAAAGAAAAATCAATGACAGATAACACCAGGGTTTCTAGCTTGTGGACCTGAATGGATAGTAACAGCAGCCAGAGAATAACAAAAAGAAGGTTACACAGATGTGAGAATACACTGAGCTTGCTTACTTATGTGTGGTGCTGGGTTTGAAGCTACAGCCTTAGTATCTGCACTATCACTGAGCTACGACATAGCCCCAAGAACCTTGTTTGGATAAAACCAGAAAATAAGTAGGCCCTTGGAAATGTAGCCATGTAGAGCTGACCAAGGAGGCAGAACTTCAGTACTAGTTCCTCTCTGGACAGAGGACTTCTGAGGACCACTGACAATTCCAAAGATTGTTGAACAGCTTACATGGACTCAGGAGATCTTCTCTTAATGTATAACGGCACAGAGACAGTTCAAAACACTCATTGAAACATTAATGGTAGTATGACTACATTTGTTTCTAACCTACAAAGTGAGACCTACTCCTGAATTCCCATTCCCTGAGGCAATTAACAATTCCACTCTTCAGTCTCCCAGTCCCAGAGTGCAACCTACCACCCACTTGCCTTAATCACAGGAATCACCCATCTGCCTTAGCAGGGCCCAAATCACAGGAAGCTGGTTACAGTCTTACTCTGCTCACTGTTGCTTAGGTTTGTATTACACTGTCATGTCCAGCTTTATTTTAAAGAGGCTGTGGAAAAAACTTCAGATAATGAAAAACCCAACAAGAATGATTAAAAGAAGCTAGGAGGTTAAAGGAGTTGGGTTGTTTCATTTAAGAAATAAGTAATCACTGAGTGACTTAATTATCTCCAACTATACCAGAGGTGGAGCTTCCAGGCTCCACACAGCACTGTCCGAATGTCACTGAGCAGGAAAGAGGCTGCAGACGACTGAACTGGTGACTGAACGGGACACTGTTCTTTATCAATAAAGAAAAAAAGCAGACTGAAGAAACAGCTTCCAGGCTGGAGGGTAGACAAAAGTCCTAAAGAGCTGGCTTGTCCAGTTCCTAAGCCAGTGCTGGAGAGCAGAAGCCTCTGTACAGAGGGAGCAATGAGAACGCTGTTCTGCTGAGGATGAGAATGTTCTGGAACCAGACAGTGTCGAGGATTGCACAATACCAGGAGAGTCCTTTTTACACATACGCTCAAGACTCCTCAAATTTTTTTCAGGTAATGGCATGCTGAAGTAAAAACAAAGAAAGCATAGCTTATCCGTGGGAAGTGGTATGCTGACCAGGATTACGCTAGTGGTCTCAAATATGTATAATATATACAGACACCTGTATAAGCTGGTGTGGAACCATGTCTTAGTGAAGCCTAAGCTTTAAGCTGTCAATTGCTAGCGGTGAGGGAGGAAAGGACATAGGGAAGCAGGTTCCTCATGTCTGTGCTACAGTTTTCCTCACCACAAACCTCTGCAATGAACTGGAAGAAAAGGAATCTGAAGTAGACTCCACTTTGAGGGGACTTGAGATTAGCACTTCATTCCAGACTCAGATTAACATGCAAATAATATCAAGGTTCCCAACAGGCATCCTTTGGTGGGGGTGGGAGAAGGATGAGAGTGGAGGGAGAGGGAGGGAGAATGTGCTTATCAGGGACATTCACGACTGGAGTTCCAATTCAGCAAAACATGGTCTGAGAAGAAACAGCTGATTGGAGGATGCAACAGTTTTCTATATGAACCCCCCCCCTTTAAACTGTAGTCTTCAGTGAAGCCCCAATAAATAAGGAGCAGCAAGCTCTGCTGAAGAGGCCTTGCCAGGTCCCAGCTTCCTGTAAGGCCTTGGAGGACATTCAAGAGCTCCAAGGGCTCCACACAGCATAGTCTGAATTCCACTGAACAGGAAAGAGGCAAAGAAGTGGCCACAGACTACTGAATTGGTGAGTCAGATACTAGATAAGGACATCTAGACTGTAAATATGTTGTTGCATATGTTTGAGGGCTTAGATAAACTAAAATCTAGACAAGGATTCACGAATAATTCACAACAGGAATAAAGGATTTGATAAATATTTATATTCCTCATGTCTCTGATGATTAATGTAATGAAAATTAAGGTGAAACTCATTATTCTTTAATTTGGCAAACAAATATCACAGACTCATAAGAGTCTATTTTTGAGTAGGGATCCATGCACTGCCATATATTCCTGGTAGTTATATAACTTGGTAAAAACACAAAATACCTTTTTGGAATGAAATTTGGCAAGACCCTTGTCGGAATTAATCCCACAGGAACAGTTCAACAACCGTCTGTGACACAGTAGTCACTGTAGCATCATTTCCTTAAGGAAATATTGGGGACAATGGACAATACTTCCTTATTCATACAGAAGCATAATCACAGCATAAATTCATAACAGAAGCATAACTACAGTTTTGAAGCAGCAATGAAATGATTTTATGGTTGGGATGGGGGGAGTCACCACAACATGAAGAATGGTATTAAAGGCTCACGGCATTAGGAAGGTTGAGAGCTACTGTCCTAGGCTTTCCAGAAAGTGTTCTATTCAGGAGTGTCCAACCTTTTGGCATTACAACATATTCTCACTACAGATGTGCTGAATGGCATTCGTGGCTATCCTGAGATATATGCATCAGACACACCTGCTTGGCCTGAGAATTAGCTGAGAATGTCTAACATTGGTCTATGCAGTGTCCTCAGGAGAAACTGCACACAGGCTAGAACTCAACTGGATGTAGCTGGGCTCTAGGTTCATGTGCTTCACCATGTGCCAGCCCACTCAAGTAGACAGTGCAGGCAGAGGCTCCTGCAGTGTTCACAACGTGTGGTGTCCAGGGAGTTGCTGTCACATCATCTGGACACTGATGACCACCTAGTTATGTCACCATACATGGTGGTAGCCACAGAGTCCTAATGGGACTATCTTTATGGGTTGTGACTTAGCTGTGCTAATAATTCAGTTCAAGAACAAGGCTCATATATTTCCTTTTAAATTAGAAACTTGATTCATATAAATTCTGTTCATTTTATGAAAAAACAAATGTTTTATTCAGAGAAGTAGACTCTGAATGTATTTATGTTAGTGATTCTATGACACATACAGCAAAAAGCTGACAATCCACACAGGGCAAAAATATCAAAATCGTGGATAGGAGCTGTCTCCAAATCCCAGAACTGCTGAGGGCAAAATAAACCAACAGGGGGAAAAAGAGAAAGAAAGCAAGAAAAAAAAAAAAAGAAAAGAAAACAGCAATGCCAACTCAACAAACCAAACCAAAACCAACAGCAAACACACACAGAGAAGCAACAACAAAAACAAGATGCTTCTGAGTTCCAACAGTAATGTAAATAAAATCCTTGCCATCATTCAGTAAGAGATGAAATATTCATAACTTACTGTTTGGAAAGACACAGCCTTTTCAATATAATTTGAAATGCTGATCCTCTAATCTACTGTACAGAAATCTTCTGACGGAGCTCTAATACACAAGTGTAAAGCTCGGCTTCCCAAGATGCTAATTTTCATATCTGTGTCATCTATCAGGTAAATGTGAACATGACTGAGTACTCACTGTGTTACATGTCTTCAGTAATTAAAAACCTTAAATATTGCAAGTTAAATGCACATGCTATGACACAGTTTTGTTTTCGATATAAATGATATTGATGATGATGAAATGGGCCTCATCTGCAGCCTTTTTCTTTAAAGATCACAGGAAGAGTCAGGTAACCTCACAGCCAACGTTACTTGGAGGGCAGCAGCCTTCCATGAGCGAGACTAGTGGGAAATCTCTAGAGTTAAGCAATGGTAACGTAAACAGGTAGCTTCCAAACTTCCCCGACCATGGTTCAAGTAAGAAACACATTTCCATGACAACCCAGAACACGGATACCCTGCACACATATGTGATGACAGCTTCATGAATTTCATTAATTCATTAGGCTTGCATGCGTGCACTTTGACATCTCTATTTATTTATTTATTTATTATTTATTTATTATTACTACTGATGAGTTGCTGCTGTTACTGTTCTCAGTGCTGGTGATAATCCACTAAGTTGGCATCACAAGCCATTTCTATGTCAAACCACTGGTCTGCAGAGCACTGCCTTTGATGCCTTGGTTTTTCAGGACGCCTGTTCAGGTGTCTTCCTGCCCTCCACATTCTTTCTAGAGTTAATGATTCTCTCTTGGTTCCACTGACCGTCTATATACAGAAGTCCAGTGCAGATTTCACTTCGGGATCCCAGACCCACATACTCAATTGTCTACTAGCCTCTCTTACACATTTCACAATCTATTTCCTATGCTATTAGAATCTACTTTCCTATCATTACTTACTATGTTTTATCTGGACTGCTCTTAACTCCAATTGGACAGCCCTTAGGGCCATGCTTTCTTGACTCCTAACCCATGGTATTTTCTCCTTCCTCCTCCAACTTCTCCCTTTGGGATTAAAAATTTACACAACACAGCTTCATTTTGCTGCGACTGTACCTATCTCCAAGCCTTAGTAAATGGTACCAGCTCAGCTGACAAGTCAGACACCTGGGAACTATTCCTCTCTACTCTCCCCTTTCCTCTCCCTCCCCTCTCTCCTCTTCCCCCTCCTCCCCTGTCTTTCCTCTCCCTCCTCCTCTCAATTGTCCTCCTGTTCCTTTCCCTCTTCCTCCTCCCATCCCCTCCTCCTCCCCCTGCTCTCCTCTCCCCTCCTCTCTTCTCACCTTCCCTCTCCTCCCCTTCTTCTTCCTCCCCCTCCCACTCCTCTCCTCCCCATCCCTCTTATCCTCTCCTTCCCTTTCTGTCCCTGCTCTTGTCCCTTCTCCTCTCCTCCTATCCCCCCTCCTCCAGGGACTGAATCATTAAGTTCTGTTTCTCATCATGACCTCATTGCATCATTAAGCCAAGACTCTTCCCCATCACTACAACTTCACTCCCATCATCACTGGATGAGGCTTCTGCCCAAGAGCCTTGCTGTCATTCGTCTCCAGTCTATTCCACATTGACATTGGTGGGATTTGCCAACTGTGCAAATCTAATCATACCATGTCCTGCTATGAAATGCCAAAGCCTTTAGGATGAAGTCCCAGCTCCCCAACATTACTCGCTGGCCTCCCTGTCTGGCCCCCTTGCTCATTTCTGGAGTCTTGGTTTCTGCCACTTACCCTCCACCTCACCCCCATATCTATAGAAGTGGCAATCAGGTCTAGGTGCACATTTACAATCACATAGGTAATGTCTGACCTCCCTTCAGAATAATTCAGTAGATCTAATTAGTTAGGGACTGTCATGTTGAGCCATCAGAGCTTTAAATACATGAAGGTCTTCCAGTGATCCTAGAGATCCCAGAGGTCCCAGATGTCCCAGAGGTCCCGAAGCTCCTCTTATCTCACTCTCTAATTGTGCCATCAACCCTCTGAATGCTCAGCCACACCTTCACGATACATGTTTAGGCCTCTGCTAAAAGGGCATTTTCTCTCTTTTTTTCTTTTTTCCTTTTATTGAAAATAGATTTTTTTCCCTCACATAATTTATCCCAATTACGGTTTCCCCTCCATCTACTCCTCCCAGTTCCTCCCACCCCCTTCCCATTCTGATCCACCCCATTTCTGTCCCTCATTAGAAAACAAGCAGACTTCCAAGAGATAATAAAATAAACACAGTAAGACAAACCAAAACGAACTCATCAGAAGAGGACAAAATGAATATGCAGATGGAAGAGAGACCAAGAAAACACAAGAAACAGGCATGGGCACAGAGACCTACTCAGTTACACACCCAGGGATCCCATAAAAACACTGAACTGGAAGAAAGGTCATTTTCTAGAGGGCTATGTTCCTGAATCCCCCCGGAGGCCCTGGTACTTCCCTCATCTCAAGCCAGTGGATTTAACATCTCTTTAGTCTGGCATTAGTATCTGTTCAATAGACAGCTGTA
Source organism: Mastomys natalensis (assembly GCA_021653895.1). Lineage (NCBI taxonomy): Eukaryota > Metazoa > Chordata > Mammalia > Rodentia > Muridae > Mastomys > Mastomys natalensis. The sequence goes on along the minus strand of JAJTUV010001721.1, from coordinate 219,549 downwards.
AAATGAATACAAAGTAAATTATATTAAGGGACATGATGGGATGATTCAGTTAAGGAAAGCTTTAAAAATTAATCTATAAGAAGTAAACCGGCAACTGTGGTATCTTTGAAAAAAACTTCTCCTTTCCATCAAGCAAGCATGGGATGGCAAACAGGGTCACTGTGTGCCTCTTCCCAGTCTTGTTTTAGGAAAGCTTTTCACAAGAGAAGTATCTATTTGATCCCACTAGCGCATCCAAGGTGGAAGATGTTAGAAATAGTTCCCTCTCCTTAACAAATGAAGAATTGCCAGAGTGACTCAGGGAGAGTCGGGTCAGATGGGGGCCACACATCGCCACTGTGTCCAGCACCAGGCTCTCCCTTCCTGAGGAGCATTCAAAAGAAGGACACTGAACTTGTGGAGAAATGAAAGCTAGCACTTCCACGGTGGCGGCAGCTCTCAGCCATGGTTCATGCAGTGCATATTAAGGTGCTCATTAAAGTCTTGCTGTAATCGAAAAAATTATATATGTGCGATGAGAATGAGTTAGTGTTAATGGAGGAACTTTAACTTCTGCCTCCCCTGACTTTGTGCTTTCTAGTTGTACCTTAACCGTGCGGTTTTGTGGGACTCTGTGCATTTTATCTGTAGGCGTAAAGTCAGGTTTGAGATATAATTCCATTAACCACATATGCAACTTCATAGTCTATTATGTTGCTTCAACTTTTTCTGTAAAAATAAATTGTTAAAGATATTATTCCTGGAACAGAATAAATTCTTGGAATTACTGAGTAACTTATGTACCGCACCACTGTTCCAAGAACAGATCACTTATTTCATCATGACAAAGTAAAGTTATTAATCTTCTGGCTTCCACTTCAACAATGAGAAATGCTGAGGGATGCTCAGACACCTGCATTCCATTTCAGTTCAACTTTATATCATCCATAAACATCTCTGTTTTGGACACCTCGTCCAAACAAATGCTCACAGCATACTCTGTATAGCACTCGATTTTATGCAACTATAAAAGTTCCTTGATGTTAATTACAGAGACAAATGTCTCATCACACATTTGGTTACCAGATAGCATAATTAGTTTTCTCCATTAACCTTTCAGATATAAAATTTGATTTCCAAGTAAAAAACATTGTAAAACCCTTGGAACTCAAATAACACAGTATATTTGTACATGTCTGAAAAAAAATGTAATACTCAGAGAACAATTTTATGGGTTCTTATTTACAAGGATAGTGATTGTCTGGAATAGGGAAGAAAAATCTGTCTCGACTTTGCAATGATTTTAAATACATTGTCAAGTACACATGTAATAAGCTGTCCTTTGTGCAGAGAGGAGGCACAGTAACCTGACCATGAATGGAATGTGCCCTCCATCTCTCCTGCTTGAGGCTGAATCAGCTCATCAAAGCCTCTCAGATGAGAGAGACAGACAAAGAAGGATAAGACAACAACTAACCAACCAAAGGGAGAGAGCTCAGCAGCTGAAGGTGATGGGACAGCACTGTGTCACATAACACGGTTTCCACCAAGAAACCACACATGCAACCATGGGCAACAAGACTGGAGCAGATGGTGGTGGTGTAGCATCCAAGCTTTCTATGTATGTTCATTGATAGTCACACAATGGCAGACTTGCCTGGTGCTGCACAACTGTAGCTTTTTCTGTTCAAGGCTAAATTGTCCACAAGTGACTATGCCATACCATGGCCTGCTAAGGACTATGCTGTAGGTCACATTCATGGGAAGCATGTTTGATTGTTATAACCTACTGACATTTATATATATTAATGCTGCCAACATATTAAGGACAGAAAGAAGACCTTACTGCACTACTGTATAGAACACTCCTATGCAGGAAAACTGTCTTTACTCAATGTAGTATCTCACTTAGATTAGCTGACAATTGGTAGGAAATTATGGTTAGCATGTTTCAACATGGTACTCACTCATCCACTCGAAAATAGTTATTAAGAACCTGTCCTGTGCCAAGTTTTGCACTGGGAAACTGTAAGCATTTAAAATCAGAAGTCTTGTCCTTATAAAAGAGACTTCTGCTGAGCCTGGAATGATAAATAACAGAGGACCACATAGAAGGTAGAAGAGGTCACTCTAGATTGAGACCAGCAGTGGACATGCCCAGGATGCACTGCAGTATTTCGGGGGCACCTTCACAAGTGGTGTGATAATTACAGCCATAGAGGTGGAAGATGATGAATACACAAGGTCCCAGAATAGCTTCTTACTTCAAAGGGACAGGCTGGGGGTAGGGAGCTCTTATTAACCTAACTAAATAGGAAACATACACAATTAAAACTAAACATCTCATTGTTACAGTTGACATATTTTACTGAAATTTTGCTGAAAGGAGAGTCCAGTTAGTTACTAAATACGTGTAAATTTCCACCAAGGTAAGAACTTTTAAGAGGTAGAAAAGTTGAGAAACAAAGTTTCAAATGGGATGGTTTCACTGAGTTTAAAATCAGACTCTTCTTTCTTCATTCATCAAGCAGCTGTCAATGTTCCTTCTGAGAACAGCAGTGCTGGACAGAGCTAACCCTTAGTTACAATGTAGCAGGAGAGGACCATAATTAAACTTTTTATATTTCTACTTTAATAGGGGTCCCATGCATGCTGCAGAGAAGACGCAGGAGGTGGTGCACACTGACTCCCTAAAGGATGCTTCAGGAATGACATAGAACCAGCGAAGAAGGAAGACAGGTGGCAAGGTACATGGCCGACAGTTTGAGGAAGGAGGCCCACTGTATAAGTGCAAAGTGGCTGGTATAGCTGGGCATAGGACTGAGAAGAGAGGCATCAGAAATAAACGGGAAAGAGACAGTTTGTGTTGGGGGCCTTATCATGCTAAGGAGAGAGCTTTAACCAGAAAGCATTAAATGATGGGGTATGTCAGGCAGGGAGCAAGCCAAGGTGTGTGTGATACCGGAAGAAAGCTAACGGTGTTCCCTGAACCAACTACTGCATGTTTGGGCTGCTGGCATTTGCAGACTGACTCCCCTGCTCCTGGCACATCCTTTTCTAGGTTGTTTTCTCTCCAATAATATGCAATACACACACACACACACATACACACACACACACACGTTTCTTGTATCAGTGTCCTAGGCTTGAGGTGCAAAATACACTGTTTTCATATATATGTGTGTGTGTGTGTGTGTGTGTGTGTGTATACACATACATACATACATAGACACACACACATATGCACAATATGCACATATTGTTGGGAACCAGGAAAGAGAAATTATCAATATGCCTCATATTCTGCCATTTGAGAACATTTTTAATGACCTAATCACAATCAATATAGAAGTAAAACATGACATCTACAGTTCTCACTTAGAGAGCAGTTGTTGGACCACACGAGCCTTCCCGAGAAAGGCAACCATTCTCAAGACAGATAATGCCTGTGTGGGTCCTCAAGAGTCAGTGCAGGTGATGTCAGTCTCTCTTGTCCTTTGTAAGGCATCCTGGAAAGCTGTGACTTGAGCAGCTTGTGCACATGGGATGTCTTGCCCAGGAAGGTGGTGATGGCTGCTAGGTTTATTGCTGGAATTGTATGATGCATGGCTTAATTTTTTTTTTAAGTAAAAAAAACCAAAAAACAAAAAACCCTGCTTTTTTGGACTCTGAGAACTAGATAGAGTAAGCTCCATTTTTCAATGGGTCAATATTGCTCCAGGCACTTTGCCTCTATGCCGGTTCCAATGTCATAGCAAGGTTCAACATTAGCAGAACATGTGGCCTTTTAATTTTGATCTTCAATATGTTACTAGCTTTTACATGCAAGCTTATCTCCTTTTGAACTTTTCTGGATTTGTAAAAGAAAATATTTCAAATTGTATCTCACGGACCAACATCAGAAAACCCAAATTTTAGCTTTAACATGTATAGTGGTTTCAATGATAATGGTGCCCATAGGCTTCTATGTTTGAACATTGAGTTCCCAAGTGGTGGACTGTTTAGGAAGGATTAAGAGGTACAGCATTGTTGAAGAAGGTATGTCACTGGGGTGGCTTTGGAAGTTTGAAACCAAGCACACTCTACATGTCTCTGTCTTCTGATTGAGGATCAGGATGTAAGTGCTCAGCAACTTGCCTGCTTGCCTGCACCATGTTTCCCACCATGATAATTATGGATGAATCCTCTGAAACTGTAAGCAAGCCTCAAATTAATACTTTCCTTTATAAATTGCCTTGGTCATAGTGTTTTATTACAGCAAAAGAACAGTGACTAAGCATGGTAGATTACAAGAACTTCCTCAAAGAGGTTCTATGAAACACTGAAGTTTGGTTTATCAGCTGTTGCTAAAGTTTCAATAGAGTATTGCGTTCTAAGATGGGTCTTCGGTTGGATGCATCAGGGTCTGATATGTTCATGTACTTAAACAAGTATCCGAAGACTTACTGGGTAAGCACCATTATAAACACTATACTAACTGCTTCTGGGGATCTGAAGAGGAATCCAGGTCACACTAGCCTCTAGGTTTAGATAATCTATATCAGGACAGATCAGGAGAGATAGTGAAGATAAACAAGCAGTCCAATGTGACAACTGTTTAAACAGGTCTGAGGAAGGATCTGCACCGTTACCTAGACCACAATAAGGCCAGGCACAAAAAGAAATAAGATGAGGCAGTGCATGTTAAATACCAGAAAGGAATGTTGTTAGTTTTCAACAGTAAAACACTCAGAAGAAAAACAATGAATTTGGAAGGAGATGGAGATAGGGGAAAATATAAATTAAGAGCAGCAAGCTTTCCAGTTTGAAAAGATGCTATTTAGGATTCTGTATATTCTCAAGAGGAATCTGATGAAGTCATCTGGCAGGCAGTGCTACTCTATCACAGAAGATAAAGAAATTTTCTCAAGTGTTTCAAGGTGTCATCATTGTTTTATTTGAAAAAATTTGTGTGGGTGTTTTGCCTACATGTGTATCTGTGTACTGAATGTATGGAGGGTGTGTGGAAGACAGAACAAGGGGTCAGCTCCCAAGAACTAGAGTTATAGATGGTGGTGAGTGCCACTTGAGCACTAGGAGTCAAACCTGGTACCTCTGCAAGAGCAGCCAGTGCTCTTCACTGAGCTATCTCTGCAGCCCTCAAGGTGTTATTAACTGTTAATCTGAGACCAAACTGAAGTTTTCTGAACCTAAGTCTGCTTTTTCTCTACTGGGCTATTAACTGAAAAGCTTGTGGCCTGGGCAATATTGGAATTAACTTTAAATGTGGCCTAGGAAATATTGGAATTGAACTTTGAACACTGTCAGAACAGATTAGATTTGCTAGGAGTCTGGAACTAGGACAGGCATGGTGGGAGAGTGCATACAGCAGAAGCAGCCTTAGTAAGAGGGCAGAGACAAGAAAGCAAGGAGGTCCTGGGGGCTATGAGAAGAGACCACTTTGGCACAGAATATTTTTTTTCCAGTGAAAATAAAATAGAAAAGAAGAATGGAGAGGAAAGCTAGGAAGACAATGGGTAGAAAGATGAGGAGGATGGGTCACACTTTCTATGTGAAGCAGAAAGAATCTGGCCAGACCACATTTGTATGCAGCTCTTGTCACTGGTTCCACAACTCAGGACAAGTGAACACTTCTACAGACCCACTCCTCTCATCTACAGATGAAAATGCCTTCTCAGAAGCATAGTGAGTTAATGAGACCATGAATAACCTGAGTTTCTCCAGGTCTAAACTATAAACTACCTCCTACCTGGGCTGCCCATCTCCATCTAGAGAAGTACCATTTGCTGGGGAGCAGGCATTTGGAAGCAGGGAACTGCTGGCAGGATTGGACACACTATGGATGCTGAATTCTCAGTTAAGAGAGACAAACTTGATCCTATAGTCTCTGCAGCGAAGTCACTCAGTCAAGATCAGCTCACATGAGCAGCATGTGAGGAAAGGATTAAAGACAGTCCTGCCATGGCAAAGATCTCAGAGCAGAGTGTCAAGACACCTGAATTTAAGTGTAGTCAACTGCTAAGTACTGTGTGGCCTTATGCAAGTCACTTCTATCTCCAAGGTAAGTCTCACATTTGTAAAGTAAGAGGAAGACCAAGGTCTATTTCCTAGTTTAGCAGTGATGGTAACTATGTGACTAATGAAAGGGGTAGGACAAGGCTAGCTGCAATTGCCCCCTGCCTCTGGGTAGACAGTAGCAGCTTAAGAATGACCAACTTTGCATCCGAAGCTACAATGTATCTAATGTACCCAGGAGACTTTCTAACAGTGAAGCAGACTGCAACATTTCTGAAGTCTTTGGGGGTTGGGGGCTTGAGTATAATCACACATTTTGGTGCTGACTGCAATCTTAGAAATCATGGAGTTCAATGTTTACCAAACAATGACTGTAGTACTCTAGTAAGTTAGAAGTTCACAGGACTATAGGGGGCATGTGAGGTTCTCTGAGTCTCCTTTATCCTTCTGGTGGCAGCTTTGCTCTCCTTTTATCAGTAGTTCATGACAGGGGCCCTGTAGGGGAGTGCATCAGAATTAAGCATAGCCTGTGGTCAAGGGTAGGATTTGTGGGAAATCACACTGGTTTACGGCCTACTTCTGAGCAAGTGATCATCTCTGTAAATTCCCAAATTCCCCTACAGAATAGAAACAACAGTGCTTTTTATTAGGACAATGAATAGAATAACATACAGAGTTCTTAGTGTTACACTGCACCTGACTTTTGATAAACGCTACCTATGTTTGCCATATTCTTAGTACATAGAGTTGTTTCCTCACTGTGCCATCAAGGAAAAACTGCACTGGCATGGAAAGGGCAGGTACATTAAGTGGGTGTGGTGCCGTGCATGAAGCTTCTGCTAAGGGGAATGAGTCCAGTTTGGATCCCAGAGACTGGGATGTAAGGGTTCTGCCTTTTCCATTCCCCTTGACCCTGAGGTTCCACACCATTCCTGCCATGATAAATAATGAAACATCAGGAAGGAAGGTTTCCTTCCTTTCCCCAGCAGTACTTTTAGGGGCCACCTAAGAACTGAGGTGGGACCCAGATGTTTAATCCCTGGGTGAAGAGTGGCCACCCCAGTTCTCCAAAGAGGAGCACAGCATTGTGGTCAGGGACATGTGTTCTCTTGAGGGAGATTCTGGAGCCCTTGGTAGGGGTAGTTCTTATCAAGGAAGAGATTACACGATTCAGAGATCTGGACCCCAATCAAATGGCATCACCACTGAACCATGTACTCCATATCTGCTAAAAGCTGTACTGCTTACTGAACTAAATGTGAAAAAGACCAACACACACAGGGATTGGCACTCATGCAACTAAGCTAGATAAATATTTGCTAAATGAATAAATTAATGAGACTTGAACACCTGACAAAGAAATATGCCTCAGATTTATATCCTACAAAAGTAACACTGAACTTAAAGCTAAAGTACAAAAAGGGACTTCATTTAATATTGGTATCACCATTACAGAGAACACATTGCCTCATTAAAAAGTGTCTCCTAGCTAAAGCCTCAATAATCCTTGGCTTGGCTGCGTAGAGAAGTTAGGAGTTAGGTTCTGTTACTATCAGTACATCTTTTCACTCTGAGATTTAGGTCTCATTATTTTGGGAGTAATAACAACTGTCCTGATCATAGAAGGACTCCCAGATAGCAGGAGAATACTCTCTAAAGTGCAACCCTCACTTTCGATCTAATTGTAGACATGTCCATCTGCTTATCAGTCTGTGTTAGCCAGTACCTCCCTTCCCACAAGGAATCTTCAGGCTATGCAAATCTCAGTAGTTCAAGGTCTAGCTCCCCACCCTACCTTTGCAACTCGCTCTTGAGCCTTTCTCTGTTCCTTTCCAACAGCGGTTTAATTACTGTTCAGGCAGAAGACAACACAATGGCGTGTTTAAACCTCAGGCAGAACTTGCCCCAGGATCCCAGGTTAAGGCTTAAGGAGTGGGTGACCTTTGGTATCTTCCTCAACATCTCTAAGCCTTATCGACAATGAGGATGACAACGCTGGTATAGATGTGCTCTGGGGAGTAAATCTGAACATTCACATAAAGAACCTTGCAGGCCTCACTCACACTTCTCACACTTCCGCTGTTGTGATTGCTGCATATCACATCTTTCTTCCAGAATTGTCTTATCCACACTGCCTGCCCCCCAACCCCCACAAAGGACTTTAGTCTTCAGAGCAGGGTCCCTGTCCTATCCATTTCTGATCCCATTCACATTCCAGAAAGGGGCTCAGCTCACAGTATTTCCTCACAAAAACACTTGTTGAGTTGACTAAACAGATTGTCTCCCTGCAAACAGTGCTCAAATCTTTACTGTAGTTTCAAAGAACTGGCTTGAGAAAGTCAAAGTCCACAGGGTAAAGTTACCTCTTCTAACCGTTAATCAAATCAAAAACATGTGAGCAACTCCCAAAGCACTTACACAAGCTACCATTCTAGGGAGCTACTTTACTTCTCCAGATATGTTATATTAGTTATAAAAATATTCCAAAGAAAGAGATTTGATGTGGGAAGTTCTGCCAAACTCTAGGGTACTCTCCATTCCCGAGACACACACTTGAATCTTCTAGATGTAGAATGTTGCAGAGAACACATATCCTGAATACAGAACATCCTATGTAAAGTCATAGAAGCTATGTGCTGGTACTTTTTACAACTTTCAAATATTGAAGTATCAAAATCTTCTAGATCCATATCCTAGGAATGAATAGGCCTTTAGCAATTTACAAAATAAGCCTGATATAAATCTATGTTTTAAGAAGAGTAACACAAACTGTCAACAACAAAGTTCTTAATTCTGTATATCATCTGTAACTATTTCCTGTTCTATGAAATTCTGTTTCCAAGTCATCTCCGCTTCTTTTTAATTGGCCTGGAGGATCTTTGGGAACCAGATCTGATCTTCCCCAGAACAGGGACTTCTCAACCTCTGAACTGCTTGTCAAAGGCTTTTCTACCAACCGTTGTCAAGATGGACTCAATGCCTGGTTCCTTAATGATGTCCCTGTGTCTTCAATTCAAAGAAGAAAAAAAGAACATTCACCAGGTGCAAGAGCTCGCATATACTGAATTCCAAGTACTAGCATCATCCTGGTCTTCATCCTCTCTGTCAGCCTCACAGTTTGTTACTAACATCGCTACTATTTTCCAGGCAACTAATAGGAAGGAGCTGCCAGGAGACCTTTGCTGGACAAGAACTAAATCCAGGACATGATGTTCCACTTGCATGAGAAATGTAAATTTTCTACCAGAAGGCAAATTCATTTTCTCAGATGGCTTCAAGTGGTACTTAATGAACTCATCTCATCCAGGAGCACAGGAGTCTAATCTGAGACGAGTCTCTTTCTGGGCCATAGCATCTCACTTGATTTTCGTGTTCAGTGTTCCTAACAGTCAGTAGGTTCTGGGAGTGGTGCTGGTCTTGGGACTGTTCCCTGCCTTACTGGAAAGACCCAAGTGCCTGTGATGATCATCTGGTAGGAACGGCTCATGTCTCTCAATTTCACCTTTGTAAGTGTGACTTCTGCCTGGCCCTTTGCAAGCTTTGTACCCCTTTTCTTCCTTAAACCAAAACAGAGAAAGAGATCTTGGGCAAAAAATACAGTCATTACAATGTTTCAATCTGAAACAAGCCAAACCAAAACAAAAGTACCAATCTGGATCTAAGCAGCAATCCAAGCACAGATACCCAGTCACTGAGTAGTTCTGGCCCTTGCTCTAAAGCACTTACCCTGATTTCCCACAGGCTCTCCTTCCTGGTTCTGCAGTACCTGGCCCTCACCCTACTACCTGAGGTTGTAGAGAGTTCAGGATGGGCAAAGTTGAAGCTAAGTGTCACCATATACCTTGCACTTTGCTTTGATAAACACTTTTAGAGGAATCATCCTGGACAGTTTGATTTTTGGCTCAAAGGCTGCAGATAACAAACTGTATACGTAAGATGCTTCGTGTACACACCTCATGCCCAAGCTATTCATGCACAGCCAAACAGGGTACACTTGTCAGAAGGTTTAGAGGATGCTGCCTACGCTCCCTCTGTCCCCAAGGTAGGTAAGCCAGGAAGGGTGGTGACAGGAGAAAGTCATCTTTTCTCTCTGACCACAAATGCTAGTGAGAAAGAGGCAGCCAGGAAGTGCAAAGCTGTTGAGTAGTAAGAGACGCTATCAAGAGGTGGCAAGGCAGGCAATCACACTTTTATTCTCCTTACACTGTTTGGACTATAGATTTAATTTAATTGTGTCATGGCAGGATTAGCAACCAGGCCACAGAGGTGAAAGGACATTATAATAAGACAGCACATCCATCCTGTATCCCACCCAAGGCAGAAGCAAAACCAAACAAATAGCAGCTTCCTGGAAATTGAATTTCTGTTATCCAGATGTCAAAGATGTAATACCCCAATTACACAAACTATTGCCAGTGAAGCATGCCAGCGAATATGCAATGTAAATGGGGTGAGCAACGAGTGGCGAAACTGCGCAGTCAGCATCTGGCTCCGTGACTGAGTGATAATTAGCACTGTGTGTAGACACTAATAAACATTTATGTCTGAAATTACAACTTTTAGCAATGTTAATAAGGGATATATTGGCAATCTGTAAAATAAAAGGTCTTGAAAAGAATGTCATGCATTAAGCAATGGCAGACATTTCCCGTTCTTCCACGCTCTCTCCCCCACCACCCTGCCCCTGAAATTGCAAATGGCCACACCATGCTGTTTTGCTGAGAAATTAATTGACATAAGAACCTACCTAGGAAAATGGGTTGTGTCTCTTTGGTCTCCCCATTAACATCGTTGCTGAATTCTGAGATTTTATACACCTCATGGTGATAATCTGGCATGAGAAAATAACTGAACATTAGAATTTTAATGACTTCAACAAATAGGGATAAGCAATTAAAGACTCCCATCTCCATATGTATAATTTACAGGTATATTTTCAAGAACTCTCACAGAAACTGCAGTCAATAGTAATCACCAAAACTTTGCTTACTGTGAAGTACTAGAACTTGAAATGTTACTTTGCCTTTATAGAACAGCTATGCTTAGCTACAGTTTTCATAGTAAATTTTGCCCTCAGATACCAATTAATCAGGTTTCTGTTCTTTGACACAGCAAGTATACTTGTTTAAAAAAAAAAAGAAAGAAAGAAAGAGAAAAATCTTGCCAAATCACAGGCCAAAGGAGTTTCCCAAATTTATTTCCACAACCCACCTTTGTGAGCATGTCAGAAAATCTCAGCTTAAAAGTAAGCACATATTTTTAAAAAAATATATTGATGTGTTATTTTTAAAAAAAGTATACTTGGAAGACTTTTACCTTTCACATAAGTGAATCTTTTGCATTCAACTTACTGAACCTGAAATAGTTTATCTTCCAAACAAACAAACAAACAAACAAAAAATTGAAAAGCACTTGCACAGCAGAATCACTCACCATAAAAAAGAAGAAAAGGAAAAACTTGCTATGTAAATCGAATTTTCAAATACAACATCTTACAATCTCCTGTGGAAGCTACGGTACTTTGGTAATGTAACTTTCTACAAAGCAGGACCACCCAGGTGTGAATATAGAAGTCCCTTCTCAACAACTATCTAAGGTTTTGGTGGGCTTGTTTGTTGTTTGCCTTAGCAGTCACAGGACAATATGACAAAACTACCCTCTCTTTTAAGATAGAGTAGTAAGTTCCCTGGGGTCATAAGTAAGAAGGCAGCCTCCATCCTGAATGGAGCACATTATATCAACAGGGTCATCACACATGGTGAGACTTCCAAAACTCGAGGCAACAGCCTTGTTAGGGAGGTGGATACTGAGAAAGAGTAGCCAAATATTTTGAATGCATGCACTACACTATTTCAGGCCTCTATCGTTAAACAGTACAAAACTAAATTAGGGGAAACACAGATGAGCAGATTCGCAAAAATGTCTATAATTAAACCATTTCCAGACTACCCAAAAGTGAGCTTTATAAAAATCCTCATTTCAGCTTAGCTGAGTTCGGGGAAAAACTCCATCCCTTGCAATCACCCTCCAAGAGTCACCTGTTTACACGTGACTTTTGACGGGGGGGGGGGGGGGGGGGGGATGAGGCTTGGAACAATCATGTGGCTCTTTCCTCAGATGCTAATGCTAGATAAAAATCACCCAGGGAAAGTGGGCAGCTTCTCTGATTTGGCTTTGACTCAAGTTGATTCAAAGATATTTAAAGAGGGTGGACTCCTATTAGGACTTGTACCATTACCACTGGGTGTGAGATGGGGAGAGGAGTTATCACTCTTCTCCTTTATTAAGGTGATACTCGACATTTTGACAGGTATGTTCCTTGTCTAGAATTGGCATCATTTTTTTTTTTTAAAGACTCAAATCAGGAAGATGGACTCGAACAAGAAGCAGAAGCCAGAGGAGACACTATTCAACTTTCTCCTCCCTGGACAAAATAAACGCCTATAAAGAGTGTGCTGTACACCTGTTAGTCGGCAGGACCTAGCTGGATTTTTCCTTCTTTCTTTCTTGTGATGACACTTGTCTGGCTGGTATATGAGCTAGTCTTAAAACTACCTTTCCACCCAAATCACTCAACTGGAAAAGATGCTGTATGTCAACAATTTCTGCCTTGAGCTTCGATTCCCTAATGAGCTGATTCTTCTTGAAAAGAACAATGATCATCTTTTTCTCCCTTCCTTCTCTTTGCGTGGGGGCGGGGGGGACGAAAACAAAAATAAATCCCAGTCCATTCTCGGCCTGCCGGCCAGGCAAACCCTCAGCCACCCCAGCCCAGCGGCGGCTGCCGTGGCGGCGGCACCCCCGAGCGGGCTCGGCTCCCCGGTGTTATTGTTTGCTAATTTCCTGACGTGCCCTCCGACTTGTTTACCTTCAATAACACCCGGTGGGTTCCCCCTCAGGCACAACTTTCCCCGCGGCGGGGCGTGTACGGCCCGCGGGGGCCCCGGGTTCGGGCGGGGACGAGGGGGTCGGGGCGGGCGCGCCCCCGGCGTGGAGCCCGCGGGCGGCCGGGGCGCGCGGGGCCGAGTGCGCGGAGCGCGGCGCCGGCTTCCCGCCGCTGTCCCGGGCCGGCAGCTTACCTCGGCTCACCAGTTTGAAGCTCTGGGATTTCCTGCTTCTTTTCCTCTCCGAGAACTCCATGGTGCGGGCAAGGTGGCGGCGCGGCAGGAGACTGAGGCGGCGGCTGAGGCGGGCTCGTGTCACCGCCGCGGAGCCGCCGGGACCAAGGTCCGCGTCGCGATCGGCGGGGGAGGCCGAGGGACGGGAAGAACCACCGCGAGCCCGGCCGGGGGCTGCGCGCCCGAGGCGAAGTTGTCCGCGCGCGCGGCGCCGCCTTCCCGGTGTCTTAGGCGACCCCTCGGTGCCCCCTCATGCCGCCTCGCTCTTCCCCGAACGCAGCCCGCCGCAGCCCAACTTTCCGTTGGGAGCGGGGCCGGGCGGGGGCGCGGATCTGCGGGGTGCTCGCCGCGGCCCGCCTGGGCTCAGCCTGCGGACGCGGCCCGGGGGACGCGGCGAGCCGAGGGAGGGCGGCGGCGGCGGGTGCGGAGCGGCGGCCGGGGCGCTGACCGCCCCCGCGGGAGGAGGGGCCGCGCTGGCGGAGGGGGCGGCGCCGCCGGGACCCCGGGGCCACCTGCTGGCGGAGCCGGGCCGCCGCCATCCCCCGGGGGCCGCCACCACTACTGGACTCGGCCGCGCGGCGACCCGGCGTGGCCCGGAGGCCGCGGAGCTGCCCCCGGCCGGACGCCGCGCTCTGCGGGGCCTCCCTCCGCCGCTCCGGGAGACGAGCCTGCCTTTAGAAATAAGCCCGGGATCGCGGCTCCTCGGAGGCCAGCCCCTCTCTCTGTCTGAGAGCCGGGCGGTGCCAGGGCCAGACGCGGATTTTAGGCAACTTTTAGCAGGGGGTGAAGAACTTACCCATCCGCGCTCTGCGAGCAAACGGAGAGAAATTTGAGAATGTACTGCTGAGAAGACTATGGAATGGAGCGAACTTCAATTCTTTACCCCCCATCTTGGGGGCTGTAGGGGAAAGTAATATGCAAAGGGGGTGCTTGGAATGGTGTTTTGGGGAGAGGAGCACAAGAGATGAGGAGTGCGAGGGGGTGCAGGCTCTTAGGGAAACAGTGGTCATAGCAGGTGCATAGACTGCCACGACGCAGAAATATCAAAATAATTGACATCCACAAATGGCCATTGGGAGTTTTATGTAATATTTTTCTCTAGGGAGCCAAGTGTGCACTTACTGTAGGCGCCATTTCTTACCACATGCTTTAAGCGGGAATAGAAAAGATTTTTTTTTTTTTTTACATCACTTGGGAATGGTAGTGTGGGAACATGATCTGACACGCTTAAAAGTACTGCCTCGAAATCACGGTTTCTAGACCGAAGTACAAAGGGGAAGAAGGGATGGGCTGCTGCTCCAGCACCTTGGTAAGGTCAGGTTGCTCCAAAGAATGGAGAGGAAAGGGGGGAGGGGACTGGGAGTGGGCTGTCTTGATGAATGATTGAGGTTAGTTGCACTCCAATGGGATAGCCATTCAAAAGCCACTCTGATATAACCATGACATTAAGAGTAAGGTAACTGCCAAAGAAAGGGGAATGTTAGAAGCAACCAGCACAAACATACCTGCGAAATGAAGCCAAAGAACCAGTGAGCATCAAGCCAACTGGAGGCAACAGGATAGACACAGGTGTGGAGCAGACAACGGGAAAGGTGGTTACACCTGGCTGGCCTCAGGGAGACCAAGAGCTTTCAATCAGCTCAATAAAGCAAATCCCTTCAAGAGAGGATTTTTTTTTTTTTAACTTCCTTTGAGATCATGTTAGAGGCTGGGTCCTTTTCCCAGAAAAGTGTATAGAAGAGATTTGTGTTTGGTGAAATTCTTAGATCTCTTTAGAGTTATAAGAGGCAATGAAGGGTTCAATATGATAATGGTTTGGTCAATATTCACACTTGGTTCTTCCCCCACCTCCGTTTAAAACCAGAACTTTAAAAACCTGAAGAAGATATCTGGGATGTTTCTAAAGTAAGAAAACATTCTACATCCCATTCTAGGGCTCTCTCTGTCTGTCTCTGTCACTCTCTCTCTCTCTCTGTCTGTCTCTGTCACTCTCTCTCTCTGTCTCTCTCTCTCTCTCTCTCTCTCTCTGTGTGTGTGTGTGTGTGTGTGTGTGTGTGTGTGTGTGTTGAGATCCCTTGTCAAGTTTTATTCCAATAGTCACAGGCTGAGTACTATGCTGATTGAATAATACAGAGTATTCACGCCTTGGAGCATAAAGTGAGATGTTATCGTGCTTAAACTATGATGAAATCATTGAAGGTATCATCCTATAAAGCAAATCCCTAGGAAAGATAATAGCAAGTTATCACTTTAAGTTCAAGTAGGAATGTAAATTCTACCTTCTGAAGGGAATATTCTTTATATAGTTACAGGGATATTTTAAGGGACTATCTAAAAATAATAGTGACTATTTCTTTGCCCTTTTGACCGAACTCTCTAAAGATAGTCCACGAGTGGGTTGATGTGTAAAGAATATGAAACAGCCTGTCTTATTACATTTTAGGAGAAATCAACTAGTTTTATTTACTTTCTACTTGGTACACACCACCATGGCTTTATCCAACAAGTGTATAGATCTACAGTTAGTATTAAGTAATATCAAGCTGAGATTGCCTTGACTGGGTATGTATCTGTAATAGTCTGTGTAGATTAAGTTAACAAAATACCACAGACTGCCTGATTGAAGAAATTTGCTTTCATGTCACTGCAAGGAGTCCAAGATCAAGGTCTGATACAGTCTGTTTCTGGGGAGGGCTCTTTTCCTTGCTTGCAAACTGATGCCTTCTTGCTGAGTGTTCACAATTGGTATACATCTCTCCCTTTTATTTAAAAATTTTTAGATTTGTTATTTTATTGGTTTATGTTTATGTGTTTTGCCCAAATTTGTGTATGAACACCATGTGTGTGCCTGGTGCCCACAGAGGTCAGAAGAGGGCATTAGATCACCCAGAACTGGACATACAGATGGCTGTGAGCCTCCATGTTGGTGCTGGGAACCAAACTTGGGTCCTCTGCAAGAGCAACAAGTGCTCTCACTTGCTGAGCTGGTTCCCCAGCACCCCTGAATTCCAATTCCTTTTATAAGGCTACAAAATGTACAAACAAGAACCTGCCCTTCTGACTTCTTATAACCTTAATTATTGTCAGTTAAAGACCCCATCTCCATATCCAGTCGTATTAGAGGTCAGGGCTTCAGCATACAGATTTTGAGGGTGAGCAGTGTTGGTGTTTGGATATAGTGTCTGGGTTGAGGTGTCCTGGCAAACTCTTTAAATCTAGCTCTGCTCGGTACTTACAAGTTCCCAGAAACTTCTGAACCACAGGTTTACACGTTCCTGGAGCTTGGGGTAAGACTAGGCAAATATTCCATGACATCATGCAGGCCAAACATCTTATTACATGACCATTCCAAAACCAGGTTGATTATAAAGATTAAGCATAGGTTTTAATCTTTGACAAAGACAGGTAATTTGGCCAGAAAACATTAAATACCCGTAACATAAATCTTAAAATTCTCTGGAAACTCTGTCGTAAAAGAAAATAAATAGTATTACAAAAATTCCCGTCTTTATTTAGTGCTCCCACTTCCCAAAAGAAATATGACATGAGCCATATGTATAATTTGGATTTTTGTATTAACATTAAAGAGAAATTAAATTAAATTCATTTCATTAATACATTTTATTTAACTGAAACCATTAAACTCTTACCATTTGGACATGTAACAGAATGTTCTTGAGATGTTTTATATTCCTTTTGTGCAAAGTTTTGAAACTGGTATATGAAGTGTATTTTACAGTTGGAGAACAAATCCATTCAAACTACCTAAATTTCAGGTGCTTAATAGCTCAGGCCATCCATGGCTACCATACTGGACAGCTTATAATTAGAGAAACTTCAAGATTTGAACCAGTGTGTATATAATTGTGACTATAACATGTTACCTTTCAACTGTTCCGTTAACCCTCAAACAGAAAGAAAGAAGTAAAAACAACATCATCAATCTTAAGCTATTCTGGATTCTCTGGAACTGAAAGTGTAGTCAGTCCCTAAATAGATTCTAGGCATCCTCAGTATTCACCTTAGCTTTCCAGTTTTATGACGGTCATTTGTCCTAAGGCTCATAGACAGTATAGATAACTAAACAGTGGCACTTATCTCTTAGTTTATCCTTCCACCTCATATACGTTCACTTCTGGTTTACATTTAGTGATACTAATTTAAAATAATGGAGAATGTATTTATAAGAGATCATATCAGTGAAATGGGATTTTATTTAAAAGTGTTTCCTTATGTTTATGTTCCTTTAGGAACATATTTATATAGGATGTAATTCTTTTAATCACTGTCCAAGTTTAGTGTATATATTAATGATTGTTGTCATATGATTGTTGTTTTTCTCAGTGATATTAGGATGACAGTCCAGTTTCCAAACTCTTAACAAGTGATAGCCTGTCACTGTCCATTTCTTTAAAGTTTTCTATTCTCTTCTTTCTTTTTTTTTTCTTTAGATCTAAATTAAATACAGTAAAAAATACAAATCTTATGTGGACACTTTGTTTTATTTTACTAATACAAATGTCCACACACCCACACTATTGAAAATGTGGAATTTTCTAAAGATAAGAGCAAGTTCCCCTACAACCTCCCTAGTATATTCACCCCACCCCAGAAATATAACTCTAACCTTTGTCACCATAGCTTGCTTGTGCCTGTTGATGAATTAAATGTTAGTGGAATCATGTATTTTATACTGTTTTGCATCTTGTTGCTTCTGCTTAACATGTCCCAGAGATTTACTCCTCTCTCCGCCTGGGATAGGTAGTTCTTCTTCTTCTTCTTTTTTTTTTTTTGCTTTGCTGTACATTGTTGCATTAAAGGACTATAGCACTTTTTTTTTTTTTAAATTTCTATTATTGATGGCTATTGCCCCATTTTTGCTCCATCTTTTGGTGCATCTAGTGTATATATGAGTATGTATACTCATATGAGTATATAGTGTATATAGGGTATATGAGTATATAGTATATATAAGGTATCTAGTGTATATATGAGTATGTATACTCATGAGTATATAGTGTATATAGGGTATATGAGTATATAGTATATATAAGGTATCTAGTTTATATATGAGTAGAGTTGATGAACTATAGTATACGCATGTTTTTAAATTTAGATTACAGTTTTTCTTAGTTTTCTCAGCTTACACTTTCATCAACAATGTATTAGAGTTCTAGTTATTCTGTATCTTTGTCAATAGTTAGTACTATTGGAACTCTTTATTTTAGTTATGTGGAAGTCGTGGATATTGTCTTCTTTGGATGCTCATTTACATTCCCCAATAATAAGCAAGTGACGTTGAACACATTTCCATATGCTTATTCGTCATGCAAGTGTCTAGGGGTTTCTATACTTTGGATAGGAATCTTATAGAATGCCTATATTACAAAGGGCCTCACCAAATATGTATCTTGTATTCTTATTCTGACTGGTCTTACCTTTAATGAAATTGAGTTTTTAAGTCTTATGGCACATTAAGATATTATTCTCTACCGCATAAACTTTTTATTTAAACTTAAATTTCTCAGTATATTGGTTTTCTTCAGCTCTTGTAACTTGGCATCTCAAGACTGTTCTCTTCTTACACATTTCTAGAGGCTAACAATCTAAACTCAGTACCACTAGGCTTGAATCAAGGTTTTGGGTGAGCTCCATCAAAAGATTCCATCTGTCAAACTTGTAAAATACAGTTGGTTTTGTTGTTGTTGTTGTTTTTGTTTTGTTTACAAATTAAGAGTTTTGCACATGCATGCCATTTGTTTTGATCATATTTACCCCAACACCTCCTGGATCCATCCACCCCTCTCCTCTTACGTTCTCCCTAACACTCTCTTTTTAAGAACCTACCAGGTTCAGTTTGTGCTTTGCAATACTTTCTTTTTTAAAATAAAAGACAAATATTGTCTTTTATAAGAATCACATTGAGGTCACAACTCAGTAATCTCCCCTTTACAATGTCCCTGGTTGAATTGCGTGGGAAGATCTGTCCGTGATCTGCGTTTCCATCTTCTCAAGTACCTTTGTCTCTGGAACAAACAAGCTTTAAGGCAAAGGAATGATGGCCTTCCCAGAGTTCTCAACAGGACTTGTGTGACCTGCGTACAACAGATTTGTGGGCTGTTTTGCTGTCCGTGGCCCTGATATTGCTGTAAAAACAATTACTTATACCACCCAATGCTACAGCCTTCTTTGAGATGAAATCTGCATGGGAAAGTAATTAGAAAAAAATGAAAATTGAAGATTGTACAGTGTTTGTTTATAGCATATATGAGAAGATAAGATGAAGTAACTTATTTAGCCCTTTAATTACAGTTCTCAGTTTAGCCATAGATCAGAAGCCCTGGGTCCTACCACATTCAAGGTGCTCAGACTGTAATGAATGTTAATGTGGATGTTAATTTACATGCTAGAGGCCCGGCAACATGCATAGTCATTTGAAGAGTATTTTCTGTTATCAGACTGCCTGGATTTGAAACTCAAGATTTATTTATTGCTTCCCAGTGGCACAATATTGGCAGATAAGGGTCCAATGTGATCTAGTACTCTAACAATACTATGTAAATTTTATATATTGCAAATATAAAAAGAGAATGTAAATTGACAACTTATAGATGGCACTTAGTTTATAAGCGGGATAAAAACAAAACAAAAGAACAGCCAAAACAAACAAACAAAAAAACCAAAAAACAAAAAAAAAACACCAAAACAGGCATGGGGGTGGCTGGGAGGTGGAGCACAAAGACCCTAAGTTCAAAGGCAGCCTGGCTTATTAGTGAGACCCTGTCTGAAAAGATTTAAAAATAAAACTGGGTAAATATAGTGCTATCAAAGTGGTACAAATAGATTAAAAAGAAAAGAAAAGAAAAACAAAATACCCATTACTTTTTGGCTAAAGAAAAGGAGAGACAATAATGGGACGAAGGAGAAGAAATAGTGCCCAATTCCACTCCAAGTTTTTGAGATTCTGAGCTTGTGTTTGAAACCTTTCAAGATGGCCGCTGGGCTCCCAGACAGAGTAGTACTGCAGTGGGTGAGTGCCAGTTTAAGGGTCTTCCTGGAAAGATAGCCTTACGGGCATCTCTCTACTGCCCTCTGTTGGCAGCTAAGCGTTCTGCAGCTCCAGGACCACAGAGCAAAGAACTGGAAGACTGGTAGTAACACATGCTCTTCTTCCATAATTTCATAACTTGAAGTCTGGGGACAATAATTGTACTTCCCACATAGAATCAGTGTGAAGAATACATAAGTTAATAAATGTAACAGGTTAGCTTATTGGCTGGCTTGTCTCTGTCTGCTCTTCCATTTGACTCTTAGTACCTTATCCAAGCTGATGTTACAAGTTTATATAGAAGCAAAAGTGATTCAACATGGTGCCTGTGCTTGTGGACCTCATCTTTAGTGCCATTAATAAGATAGTGTTACTTCTGTGCTCCCCAGTGTATATTTTAAGGATTCATACCATCTCAAAGCCTACCCTTGTGAGTTTAAGGAACTTCTTCCTGTCGTAATGAATCATACGTTTTTATTCTCTAGCTATTTTGGCAGAAAATGTGTATTATATCTTTAAGCTTGATTTCTTATAGGAATATAAGTGTTAAATAAGTGAATTTGTGCCTTTAAACATATTTATTGATTCACTACTATTTTAGTTATAGTTTCTATTGCTGTGATAAAACACCATGACCAAAGCAACTTGGGAAGGAAAGGGTTTATTTCTCCTTCTCCTAGTTTACCATGAAGGGAAGTTAGGGCAGGAACTCAAGACAGGTACCTAGAGGCTCAAACTGATGCAGAACCCATTGAGGCTTGCTGCTGACGGGTTGCTCTCTTGTGTAACCGTTTGGGCTTTTCTAGGTCCACTCTGGTTCTCGAACAATGACATGAAGGACTATTTATTTGTTTGTTTGTTTGTTTATTTATAGATACTTATGGCCTTAGCTTAGGCTTGCTCTCCAACTATCTCTATGTCTGCCATGTGGCTGGTTACCTCTCCTCAGTTTCATATGTCTGACTTCCCCCAGCATCTCAGTGGGAATCTCCTGCCTGACTGTTTCCCAGAGATTCCCCCCCCCCTGCCAGATGTCCCACCTTCTAATCCTGCCACCGCTTATTGGCCATCAGATTTTTATTGATAGGTACTGCTTTTACACAGTGAACAGAGATTATTCCTACACTCATGGCTTAGTCAGCCTGCTTTCTTATAACACCCTGGACCATCAGCTTAGGGTAATACTGCCTACAGTGAGCACATCAATCACTAATAACAACAATAATAATAATATAATTGGCACAGGGTTGTCCACAGGTCAGTTTGATGACAATACTTTCTCATTTGAAATTCCCTCTCCCAAAATGACTCCAGTTTGTGTCTAGTTGACATAAATCTAACCAGCACACCTACTTTGAGTGGGACAATATTCTAAAGCCAGAGTATCCAAAAATGAATTAGAAAATTAAACAAACTTTCCATCCTCAAAGAACTTACTTTTTCCACCATAAGCTGAAGGAGATAATGGATAAGTAAGAAAAACAGTGCGAAATGTAGGTTCAGTGATAAGTACTGAGAAGAAAAAAAAAATAAAAAATATTTTGAAAAATGAAATTGGTGACAAAGACTTAAAACTTGATTCTAAATCTCACCAATTAATTCCAACACAAATGAGACTGAGGCAGGAGGATAACTGTAAATTCGAAACTAGCCTGGTCTCCAGAGACTTTGTCTCAAACAAACAGGCCTCTCTATGTACGGTGTGTGTGTGTGTGCGTGCATATGTGCATGTATGTGTGTATGTGTATACTGTGAATGTGTGTATGTATATGTATGTTTGTGTATATGTATGATCTGTGTCTGTGGTGTGTGTGTTTATGTGTTTACACTGGGAGACAGTTTCATGCTTACTTACTGACTCTACATCGGTCATAGAAACTGTTCCCTTTGAACATAGGCATTTTTATTAAATTTGCCTTTCCCTTCATATTATATTTTGGGTTCCTCAGTTCCTTCTGATCCAGCGATTCTATTTGCACATATATAGAGGCTGCTAACATCCTCTCTCAGTTAGGACCTTCATTCTCCCTTAACAACTAGGCCAGTGCTGATTGTATCTGACGAGGTGCTAAACTCAGTCTTTTTCACCCGTTGGATACCAACATCTCCCTAAATCTTAGCAGGGCCTTCATGTTAAACTTGCTTCTAAAGGTTCTTCTACTTTTAAATATTCCTAGGAGTGGCTGGCTGATTTCCAGCCTGTCAAATACAGTCTGAGTCTAATCTCTTCCACTTAATTTCCCCATACCAAAGACTTCAGATCCAGGCCTGAAAAACTAGGGGAACCACAAATATAAAAAGTGTTAGTTTGATACATATGAAATTATTGCTTTAATTTATTCACTACAGAATGTCTTCACACATCGTAGTTTTCTGTAATTTATACCAGATACTCTCTACACCAGTTACCGTGTGAGAAATGTGGTTAAACTATTCCCAAAAGGAAATACGAAAACCATCTATGAGGTGGTCTGGGAAGAGGGTCTGACAACATAATGAAGCAAATTTTAAATAAAACAAATTGGAATAAAAGTTTCAGAAAGACTATTAAGTACATGAGAAATGACCAACTATAATAAACTCCTCCCAATGGCCACAATGTTAGAACCTAGTAGAAACAGATTAGACAAAGTTCTAGGTATAGGCATAAATTATTTGCAACGTACTTTTAATAAGAGTTCAACCTCTCTCTTAGCCCACCACCCAGCAGAGGTATTTGAAGAAAAAAGTTACTAGGATATGGGGGAAGTGGACCTGTTCAGCAATAGTTCTTTGGTGGTGAGTTTGATCGCCTTTGTCAGCAGTTCAGTCTCATAGCAAACACCAAATATGATCCAGCAGCTGTAAACCTGTCTTTTTGGCAGGTAGACACCAAACATGAAACAGCAGCTGTAGTTCAATTCCAAAGATACTGCAAGCTGCCACAGGAACCTCACAAGCAATTCAGAACCTCATGAGCAGTTCTTTGGTGAGTTTCTCTGGTGTCACCACTAGTGGAGATCAACAATGCTATGTAAGGCAAACCAATACATGTGTGTCATTAGCAAAGACTATGGAGGCGGAGCAAACAAATCATTGCTCAGTGCTTATCCCTCACTGTCTGTGGGGTCATATTTATACTTCATCATGGGTCCTTTCACATATTTGCTATATCAAAACATCCTTTCACCTGTGTCTACTTCAGGAAAACATTCTATCCCGTGTCTGCTCCAGCAAAACATCCTTTCACCCGTGTGTCTCGGCAAGCATCATTTGACATAACTGGCTTTCCAGAGAAACTTTTAGAAGTTTCCACTTGATCTAGGGAAAAAACCTATTGGGAATGTGTAGTTATACAGGTGGACCAAACAATCAAATAGCCTTTCATGTCTCATGTCTTCAGTTTTCAGCCTTTGGTTAATCATGTCAACAAAGGTTTCACATGAAGAGCAAGTAAACAGTCCTCTAGAAAACGGGGTCATAGTTTGTCAATATGATTTCATTTTGTTCTTTTCCTCAATGAAGAGATGGGATGACTGGACTTTCATTCAATTTTTTATAGTAAATTTAACGCTGGTGAAGGGCACTGCACTGCTAACCGAGGAGTCTAAAGTCTATCACTTTCTTTCCTACCTTTGTTTGCCAGTCTCGTTCTAATGGCATCTGTGTGAGTTGTTCAGCCATGGTGATCTCTATGTTATTGTTTTAGTTTGTTTTGTTTTTGAGACTAGCAACACAGGGCTTGTTAGTATTTTTTAAAATGCTAGCAACGTGGAGGATGTAATTTATTAACTCACTCAATCCTTTAATCTGTGTGCAAAGCGGTTTGTTCTGGGTCCCGGAAGGACAGAAACTGAGCTGAGAGGACAGCTGCCCTCAGGCAGTGGGCTCTTAAGCAAGCTAACCTGAGGAAAAGGCTGGGCCTGTGTCTCAGGGGTACAGCCTAGCATGCAGGAGGCCTAGTGTTCTGCTGTGTTTGTCACTTCTGTCACTTCTGAAACCAGATGGGAGTGGCATTCATGCAGGTCAGTGATTGAGGGTGCACAGAGAGCAGCAGAGGGAGTTGCCAGGGAGAAGAGATCGGGTAAGCACAGGCTAATTTCCTCTCTCATGCTTTGTGGGTTTGATTTATTCTGCACTTTAGGTAAGCAAAAGAGCACTCCTTCGAAAGGGAGAACTGAAGATGTGAACGGATTTTTGGAGTTCTTCAGAGCAGTGGTAAAGCAACCTCATCTTCTCCCACTTGAGCTTTGTTCAAGACCCACGGGAACCCCTGTCTTTTCCATTGCCTTCCTTATCTTGAGAGCCTCTCCCACTCCCTGCTCTGTCCCTAGGGAAGCTCTGCCTTTGCTCACACAGATCTTACCACTGATCCACACTCCCACAGCATCCCCATGCACCCCAGTGCAGCAGGCTGGAAGAAATAGGGCAAGATTTGAATGTGACAAACAGGTTAGAGTTTCCGGAAAACTATCAGATATCCAAGATGTGCCTTACTGGAGAAAGCACCCCAGGAAGGAAATTAGAATACCCAGAGAAAGTCTATTAGAAATGAACCAAAGTTCTAGAAAAGTCTCCTGGAGGCATAGAATAAACTCAGTCCACACTAGGGCTGTAGCTGAGAATAGAGAGCTACTGGTCTGCTGTGGAAGCTATCCTTTGGCATGCAGGGGCCAGAGATGATTCTTTCATCTACAGAACCATTTACAGTTGAATCTGCTCAGAAACACTTCATGAAATCTAAATTTTGTGCGGTTAACTTAGTTTTTAAAAACAGGGAAGTGACACAAATAGGAAATATGGCATGGCCTTGGGTGATTTTTTTCTGATTTCATCATTCGATGTTCCGAAAGCAATTATCTACATGGATATAGAGCTCTCATAATTTCACCTGTTTAATTTCTATTTATAGTTTTAGAGCAAGTGAAATAGAAATATATTTCATATTGGCATTTAAGTGATGACTAAGGCACCTGAAGTCATTCTGTCATGGTGGTCATCTTTGCAGAGAGTTGAGATGAGAAACCTTTTTGTTTTCTCATGAAAACCGTCCAGATTGAGAATTGGGATTTGAGAGGAATTAGGTCCTGCTTGTCACTTCTGACGCTCACTCTTTTAGTCAACCTTTACTTGTGTTGTTCAACTTAAAAGAGCATTCCTTCCCCCCCCCACCCCACTGGATCCCCATCCCCCCCTCTTTGCTTTCCTGACTAGTGAACATTTTATTGTTACTTTAATCTACTTGTTTTTTCAGTTTGGCAGTATAGAGTTTCCTCCAATTTTTAAGCATTCTTACAAGGACTTTGGAATTGAGCTTATTTGTATGTGTTTGCTGACAAGTAAATTTTTACATGGCTACAACCTCACGTACTCTTTTTAAAGACAAGTTGATGCGGTTTCTGTCTGTTCTGTACCAATAAAACATTTTCAGCCACTTAAGCATCTTCATGCTCTAGACTGCCTTGTCCGACCCTGCTATTGTCACAGATTTTTAAAAAATCTTGATTTTTTCCACATGTATATGTGTGCTCTTTCTGCTTCTCTCTCTGTCTCTCTTTTCTCTCTGTGTCTCTGTCTGTGTGTATGTGTGGTGTGTGTGTTTCTACATGCAGTCTATAGCTAAGAATTCTATTCTTAAGGTACTTGCCTTTGTTGATAAGCCTCTTACTAGGGCTACCAGATATCTGAGGAGAAAAACCCAATAAACACACTCCAAATGCAGAGGTGGAGCAAGACGGACAAATATGAGAGGGTACTTGACTCTGCCTGACTGCCAGGCCCTTGGCAGTTTCTAAGGCTCTAAACTCCCTCTTTGGTCTAAAAATGTAATGCTTAGATATCAGGTAAAAATGAGGTGGCCTCAGGAGTGGGGTAGCTTTACATCAGACTACTCACACATTTAAATCATAACTAAAATTTATTCATACCTCAGCAGAGCTGAAATCATATATTAGTATAAATGTATCCTCTGACTTACCTGAATCTGTAGCCAGGTCTTGTATACTTCAATGTTCCAACTGTATACATTTATAATGGGGTTACCCATATTCTACTACCACTTGAGCAAACCCAAAGTTCCACGTGAAGGATGTTGGTATGACAACGCTTGTGATTCATAGCTTCTTCTCCCTCCTTGCCTTGAGAGGGAGAATTCCATTATAGAACCAAGTTAAAGAAAGAAGGAAATAGACAAATTAGTCCTGGTCCAGTCTAGTTGATCAAGAAGAGCTGGCAAGAGAATACCCATGAGGAAAGAATAGATTCTGTATATGAACTGAGGTAGAAAGCAGAACATGGTGGTGGTGGTGGTGGTGGTGGTGGTGGTGGTGTTGGTGGTGTGTGTGTGTGTATATAGGAGATACAGGTGATGATAGTTATGGAGAACAGGAAGGAAGGGGTCTGAAGGCAGTGCTCCCACTGGGCTCTGACATATATAGGAAGAGAAGTAAAGTTTTGCTGTGGGCTGTCAGAGTTGTCCCCACTTGAGTTTGCTGGCTGGCTGAGTTAGTATTTATATTTGTTGCAGGGACTTTGCTGTCACACTGATGTTTCCTCTGAGCTTGAGTTATACTGAGATTCCTCTATACGCAATTTACCTTTATGGAATTGACATGAAATGAGGCTAGAGGAGGGCAAAGCAGTAAGGACCTATTAAATTCTGATCAAACAAATGTTGGACAGTGAAGCCGGAAAGCTAGTGGCCTCGTCCATCCCATCTTCATAGCATTCCCTGGGGAGAATGAAAATACTTATTCCCAGTAGGAATACTAAAAAAAAAAAAAAAAAAAAAAAAGTATTATCTGCTCATGCTTTTAATGACATTATGGATTTCTCTTTTGTTTCTCTTTATATAGTTAAATGTATGTGTGACATGAGATATGGCCATGAGAAAAATAAACTTACATTTTTGTCCTGCAAATAAAACATAGACTCCAAATTTGGTAAGAATTTTCCTTGTTCAGAGATGTTACCATGGATGCTAAAAGTGTCTGCATCATTGCATTCCATTGCCTTTGAAGACTGTATTGTTTAAAAACACAGGAATCTCTTGTTTTGAAATTATCTTCTGTTAATTTGGTTACCATCAGTAATGGAAAAAATATTCATCCTTAAAGATACATTGAGTTTTGGAATCAGTCAAGGATGATTTGGGGCTTAGTTTGATAGGTAATACATGTAATCATGACACATTTTTATAAGAGCAAGAAAGAAAAATTAATGAGTTTTGTAGCTCATAAACTGAAAATAATTATAACAAGACATCCAAAATTATTTCTAGGCAGCAAATTTTGTTGAGTAAAAGTATAGTCAGCTACCTCTAAAAACTTTCTAAATAAGGACTTGCTTAGAACCATATTGGTCTTTCCATTCACCTAACGTTAACAGCCATGACTTTAGGACCTAACAAATCTTCGATGCTGTTCCTAAGAGTGTCAGCACAGAAAGACTTACATCTTGCCCACAAAAGAGCTCTTATTTCACCAAAACCATGTATTTTATATGTATGAGTACACTTTAGCTGTCTTCAAACACACCAGAAGAGGACATTGGATCCCATTACAGATGGTTGTGAGCCACGATGTAGTTGCTAGGAATTGAACTCAGGACCTCCGGAAGAGCAGTCAGTTCTCTAAACCACTGAGCCATTTCTCCAGCCCTAAAAACCATGTATTAAAACACAAGATTATTGCACCTACATTATATTTGAAACCTTGGTTGGGTTTTGGAATTTGGAACTTTCACATCTAAGCAAGGTAATATGAAGGTATTCTAGTTACTATGGCTACATAGCAGTTACCCCCAAATGTAGTAGTGGCTTTAAAACCCAAACATTTTCTTGTTAATTTGTATTTTAGAGATCCTTGGATCCTACCAGTTTCTCTTTACTCCACTGGGCCAACATATGGGATACTTGAAAGCCAAGAGGAGGATCCCCTGAGGTATTACTCTCTGATGTGTCAGATGGTTGATGCTAGACAATAGTTGAGACCTTAGCAGGTCCTGTAGATTTGAACATCTCCACATGATGTTAATAGAGTCTGAGATTCCTTACAACATGATGGGTAGGTTCCTAAGGCAAGCAGCTTGAAAGAAAATAGGCAGAGTCTATAGGACCTTTAACAACTTAGCCTTGGAAGTCAAATACTGCCACTTCTGTTTTTTATTCATCAAGGCAGTCATTAAGAGTCACGCTTAGCTTCAAGAAGGAGAGGGAAGAAATCTCACTAGTTGATGAGATGTGAAGATTCTGGAAGAATATGTGGGCTGAAGACTATCAGAGTTTTTGGAAATGGAATCATAAGGGTATGGTCTCCACATCAGATACCATCAGTGAAGACTCACTCCCTGATATAACATCAATATTTCTGTAAGAAAACGAATGAATATCCATTTAATGTGAAATGATGAGAGAAAAGCTCATTGAAAAGGAATTGATATTCTCGTGGCAGAGCTACAGCTTGAGCAGACACTGGGTTTGGCAGCTTCTCTCGTGCTCATAAGGTTATGCTTCAGTTTCGAGAGTCATATGAAAATAATATGGAAAATGACTGTTCCTGAGTCTTTTTTGCTTACTTATTTGACTAACCTCCTTGACGCTCTCTGGCTTCCCTCTCTTTGTTACCCTCTGGTTACTTTGGGACATTTGTGCTAGATCACCTCTTGTCTACCCAGCGTAACCACAAACCTCCTCCCAGTTCTGCCCTGTTCTGAAGCGGAAAGAAAATCCATGACTACTTACTGAGGTCCCTCTTGTCACCTTGTACCAATGCTATATAGTCTGTCCACAAAAGGAACCCCTGAGCCCATCTGTAATAGAAGACTCATTCTTCAATCGGCTGGAGTCGGAATATAAATGGTTGTGAGGCTCCTGGAATCTTCTAGATGAGTCTTGAGAACGATCTGGTTGAGTGCTTCAGGTTGGGGGTCGGTGGTAGATTTTCTGACAGATGCTTTGTATATCTGTTTTTCCTCTATGGGGGCGGTGATCATGTCTTCGTATCCATACCCTTTATATTTAGACTACACGGAGTAATTTCTGTTTTCCTGATATATGGCTCTTCCTACTCACATCTTTGATGTATGATAATGAGTTATAACTCACAGACTAATTAGCATTCATATGTAGCAAGAGAACGCATTTACTATTAACTAGCAGAGATATTTTAGGCTAGAGGTGTGCTTCTAGTGGCACAACTGTAATCTTAGGAAATCTGGCTTCTGGTATATGTGGGATAAATTAATTGGTTCCATAGGTAACAATTATAACATCTCAAAATATAAAACATAGAGAATTAGAAGATACCAGAAAGAAACCATAAGTAAAAGCGTAGACAGAAGCATACTTTTAAGAGAGTAGTGCTCTATCAGTGTGACTACTGGGCTTACTCTTTGACAACAGATGCCTACTAGCATCAAGACCATGTCCCAGGTGCAGTAAATTGTGGTGTGGGAGTACAGTATTAAGGACTGGAGAACAGCTGGGGAGATAGGAGTCCTAAAAGCAGGGACAGCATAGGGGTAAAGAGTTCTAAATTACACATTTAAACACTTACATTATCATCTGCATTTGGAATAAGCATCATCAAGAAAACTAAGAAAGTGAACGAATTAATCAGAGATTTCAGCTATTGTACACCCAGGTAAAGCCCTGCAGGAAGAACTGTCCCAGCAGTGGGAGGTGCTGTTAGCAGAAAGCTTCAGTGATCAGTCTTTTCAGAGATGACCTCAGCTGTGGAGAGCTACCTCATTCCAGTCATACACCTTCATGAGGTAACTGCAGCCTGTGATCAGCCGGTGCTGGGAAGGCCTGATCTGATACAACATGGAGGGCAGAATTCTATGTGCAGCAAAATTGTCTCTCATAAAAGAAAAGAAAATAGGCATTTTCAGATGAAAAAATAAAAGCTGAGAGCATGTCTCAGCAGCAGATTTGTGCTCCATGACTAGCCAAATGGAATTCTAGAAGTTGAAGGGAAATCATACTACATGATAACGGGGATCCAATAGAAGAACACAGAACAAAGGAAGTAATAAATATTGGATAAATGTAAGACTATATACTTTTGCTTTTTGCCTAATGTCTTGAAAAATGATAGCATTATATAATGGAACTCATAAATCTTTATTGTGGAGTTATAGCAAATAGTTGTAAATATGATAGAAATTTCATAAAATTTAGAGGAGATAATAAAATGACTAAGATTCCTGTGTTTTATGTGAGCTAATACAAGGTAGATTCATAGATAGTTATATGATGCATATTGAAATCCTTAAAGCAACTATTAAAAAAATAAGATAAGATGACTGGGGAAATGGTTCAGTGAGCAAAGTTCTAAGTTTCAGTCCCTAGTACCCATGCAAATATGTTTGTAATGCTTGGAGGACAGGAGAGCCTCTGGGGCTTGCTGGCCAGACAGTCCAAGCCATCAGTGAGCACCTAGCCTAGTTCAATGAAAGACTTTGTCTCAAAAAAAGGAAAAAAAAAAAAAAAAAATGAAAAAAAAGAAAAGAGAGATTGAGGAAGGAAGGCACCTGATATTGACTCGTGTGTTCATGCCCACATTTGCATACATATGCAGACACCACACATACCAACAACACAATCAAAATACCACCAGGACAGATAGCTAAAAAGCCATTAGAGAATTAAACATATTTACACAAAACTAGGTTTTTTTTTGTTTGTTTGTTTGTTTTGTTTGTTTTTTGAGACAGGGTTTCTCTGTTTAGCCCTGGCTGTCCTGGAACTCACTCTGTAGACCAGGCTGGCCTCGAACTCAGAAATCCACCTGCCTCTGCCTCCCAAGTGCTGGATTAAAGGCGTGTACCACCACTGCCCGGCTAAAACTAGTTTTTTGAAATCCAAAAGGAGGACGAAAGGAAGAACAAGTGAGTTGGATGAGCCAAAACAAATAGCAAAACGTATAAACAAACTAACCTAACAAATAATTATATTACATGAACATTAACTAAAAACTCCAGTGAAAGGGTGAAAATAGTCAGATGGGATTAAAAAGCATGGCTTAACTACATGGTCTCCACAAGAATCACATTTTCACAACATTAGTTCAAATGCACCAATAATTGAAAGTAGGAAGTGTAAAAAGATACGCCATGAAGAACAAAAGTATACAGAGTGGAGAGTAACTGCTTAACAGAACTGAACTGAAGGGAAGGCGCATTAGCAGAAGAGACATTTTGAGATGACACGGAGTGAAAAAGGACTTCATGCTACTTAGAAGCTTCAGACTGTAAGCAGGAGTGTAAGCCATCAGATAGCAAGCCAGAATGAATTCAGAACCACTGAGGGTTTTCAACAGGTCTCCCAGTAACTAGTAGAATCAGAGCTGAGTAAATTCTTAAGGATATCATAAATAAAATTAAATAGTATTTTTGAAACACTTTAATAACTGGAAATTTCAATCTTTCTAGGACAAGTAGAAAAAATCCTATGTATTTGGAATCAATCAAGACAAAATGACACATGAAGCAAAAAAAAAAAAAAAACATGAAGAAGGAAGTTAGAAAAATATGACAATCTTAATGGAAATTTATATCAAGATGTTTATTTTATGGATGAAGTAAAGTTTAAAATAAGTTATCTAAAAGTCTAATTTATTATATTAAGCTACAAAAGACAAACTCGGAACAATTAGGAAAATAATAAAAAGGGAGAATATTAAATAGGATGTGGTAGCATATCCCTATAATCCTAGCAGTTAAGAGGTGTAGTCTAGCTTGGGCTACATGGTGAGCTTTTGCCTTAAAAAAGAAAGAGAAATGAAAAAAGAAGAAAGAAAGACAAGCAGCAGAAGAGAATGTGGCAACAAAGACAAAGGTAGTTTGAAGTCTAGAACTATTTGATCAAAGGGGAGAAAAATATAATAATTACTAATATCAGAGGAGAGAAGAGTTACTACTGTAGATCTTACAGACATCAAACAAAGAATGTTAAGAACTACTTTAGGGCTAGAAAGATGGCTCAGTGGTTCAGAACACTAGTTGCTCTTGCAGGATCGATTCCCAGCACCCACAAAGTGTTTACAATCATCCTAACTCCAGTTACAGGGGATCTCATACCCTCTGCTAACCCCTTAGGGCACCAAGCGTTCATGTGGTACACATACAGACATTCATGGAAAACACACAAAATGTATAAATCTAATCAAAATGTTAAAGGAACTATTGTAAACCAATATATTGATTATGTGGAGATAGACTATATAAGTTCTTTAAAAAACAAAATTTTCCAAAGTTGGAAAAAATAAGAAAAGTAACTAAACAATGCTATATTAAACAAGCTGAACTTGCTATTTAAAATCTTCCTAGGAGCAAAGGTGAGCTGAATGCTGTCCCCTGCGATCCATCCTCAGGCCCATCCTGTGCCTGCCTTCCCTGAGGAGGCCTTCAGGGGCTCAGGAACATTCAGGTCCTCCTGGAGCACAGCCAGCAGAATTGAACAGCATGCTGTCCCCTGAGCTCCACTGTCAGATGCACAGTTCTGCCTGACTCTCCAGGGAGTTCTGCCTGCATCAGAAACATCCATCCAACAAACAGGGGCAAACAGATGGCTAAAGGCCAACTTAAGAACTCAGTCACCAAGAGGGAGGGCACCATCCGAGCCAAGCTATTCTCCCACATATCCTGGATATCCTAATACAGCCGAACCACAAGAAGATGACCTTAAATCCCAATTATAAAGATGATAGAGGTCTTTAAAGAGGAAATAAATAAACCCCTTAAAGAAATACAGGAAAATAAAATTAAACAGGTGAAGGGAATGAATAAAACTGTTCAAAATGGATATAGAAGCAATAAAGAAAACACAAACTGAGGGAATCCTGGAGATAGAAAGCATAGGGAAGAGACCAGGAACTACAGATGCAAGTATCACCAACAGACTATAAGAGAAAGAAGCGAGAATCTCAGGTGTAGAAGATATGATTGAAGAAATTGATACATCAGTCAAAGAAAATATTAAATCTACAAAGTTCCTGATACGAAATATCCAAGATATTCTGGGACACTGAAAAGAACAAACCTAAGAATAATAGGAACAGAAGAAGGAGAAGACTTCCAGATTCAAGACCCAGAAAATATTTTAAACAAAATCATAGAAGAAAATGTCCCCAACCTAAAGAAAGATGTGCCGATAAACATACAAGAAGCTTACAAACACCAAGTAGGTTTGACCAAAAAGAAAGTCCTCCTGTCACATAATAATCAAAACACCCAATGTACAAAACAATGAAAGAATAAATACTAAAAGCTGCAAGGAATAAAGGCTAAGTAACATATAAAGGCAGACCTATGAGAATTATACCTGACTTCTCAACAGAGACTCTATAAGCCAGAAAGATCTGTGCAGATGTCAGCTCAGACTACTATACCCAACAAAATGTTTACTCACCGTAGATGGAGAAACCAAGGTATTCTATGACAAAATCAAATTTAAACTATCTATCCATAAATCCAGTCCTACAGAAGATACTAGAAGGAAAACTCCAAACCAAGGAGGTTAACTGCTCCCAAGAAAATACAGGAAAATACACAGGAAATAAATAACTCCACACTGGCAGATACACACACACACACACACACACACACAGTACCACCACCACCATCAACAGGATTAATAATGATTGTAATTATTGGTCATTAATATCTCTCAACATCAATAGACTCAATTCCCCAATAAAAAATACAGGCTAACAGAAAACAGGATCCATCATTCTGCTGCATACAGGAAACACACCTCAGCAACAAAGATAGGTATTACCTCAGAGTAAAAGTGTTTTCTAAGCAAATGGACCCATAAAGGAAGCTGGAGTAGCCTTAGAAAAAATAAAATATAATTCCAACCAAAAGCAATCAAAAGAGATGGGGAAGAATACTTCATATTCATCAAAGAAAAACATTCACCAAGAGGACATCTCAATTCTGAACATCTATGCCCCAAATGCAAGGGCACTTATATTTGTAAAAGAAGTATTACTAAAGCTAAAATCACACATCAAACCCCACACATTACTTTGACACCCCACTGTCATCAAGACAAAAACTAAAAAAGAGGAATAATGAAACAAGCAGACATTGACTCAAATAGACCTAACAGATATCTACAGAACATTTCATCTAAACATAAAAGAATATACCTTCTTCTCAACACCTTGCAGAAACTTCTCAAACATTGACCATATAGTTGATCACAAAGCAAGCCTCAACAGATACAAGCAAATTGAAATAACCACCTATCAGACCACCATGGATTAAAGCTGGAGTACAACAACAGGGACACCAGAAAGCCTACATACTCGTGGAAACAGAACAACTCTCTATTCAATTATCACTAGGCCAGGGAAGAAATAAACAAATTAAGATTTTCTAGAATTCAATGAAAGTGAAGGCACAACATACACAAACTTATGGGACACAATAAAAGCTAAGAGGAAAGTTCATAGCACTAAGTTCCTTCATAAAGGAATTGCAGAGATCTCATACTAGCAACTTAACATACATCTGAAAGCTATAGAACAAAAAAAGCAAACACATTCAGGATGAGAAGATGGCAGGAAATAATCAAACTCAGGGTTGAAATCAACCAGTTAGAAATAAAGAGAACAATTCAAAGAATCAATGAAACCAAGAGCTGGTTCTTTGAGAAAATCAACAAGATAGACAAACCCTTAGCCAAACTAACTAAAAGGCAGTGAGACAGTATCCAAATTAACAAAATCAGCAATGAAAAGGAAGATGTAACAACAGAAACTGAGGAAATTCAAAGAATCATTAGGTCTTACTTCAAAAGCCTGTACTCCACAAAATTGGAAAATCTAAATGAGATGAATGGCTTCTTGATAGATATCATTTACCAAAGTTAAATCAAGATCAAGTAAACAATTTTAATAGCCCTTAAAGAAATAGAAGCAGTCATTAAAAGTCTCCCAACACAAAAAAATCCAGGGCCAGATGGTTTTAGTGCAGAATTCTACCAGACACTCAAAGAAGAGCTAATACCAATACTCCTCAAAACATTCCACAAAAAAGAAACATTGTCAACCTTATTCTCTGAGACCACCATCACCATGATACCTAAACCACACGAGAACTCAACAATGAAAGAGAATCTTAGATCAATTTATCTTACGAACATTGATACAAAAATACACAATAAAATACTTGCAAACCGAATCCAAAACACATCAAAAACATCATCTACCATGATCAAGTAGGCTTCATCCCAGGATGCAGTGATGACTCAATATATGAAAATCCATTAATGTAATCAACCATATAAACAAACTGAAAAAAAAAACCATGATCATCTTATTAGATACTGAAAAAGCCTTTGACAAAAATCCAACACCCCTTCATGTTAAAATTTCTGGAGAGATCGGGGATATACAATGTATACCTAAACACAGTAAAGGCAATACACAACAAACCAATTAGCCAACATCAAATAATTGGAGAGAAACTTAAAGCAATTCCAGTAAAAGCAGGGACAGGACAAGGCTGCCCACACTCTTCATACCTAATCAATACAGTACTTAAAGTTCTAGCTACAGCAGTAAGACAACTAAAGGCAATAGTTTGAGAAGGAAGAAGTCAAAGTATTGCTCTCTGCAGATGGTATGATAGTAAACACAGTGACCCCAAAAATTCTACCAGAGAACTCCTTCAGCTGATAAACACCCTCAGTAAAGTGGCTGGATTCAAAACAAAAAACAAAACAAAAATTAGCATCCCTCCTTTATACATATAATAAACAGGCTGAGAAAAATATTAGGGAAACAATACACTTCACGATAGCCACAAGTAATATATAATATGTTGGTGTAGCTCTAATCAAGCAAGTTAAATATCTGCATGACAAGAACTTCAAGTCTCTGAAGAAAGAAATTATGGAAGATGAAAGGTCTCCCATGATCATGGATCGGTAGGATTTACATAGTAAAAATGGCCAATTTAACAAAAGCAATCTACAGATGCAATGCAATTCCCACCAGAATTCCAACACAATTCTTTACAGACCTTGAAAGAGCAATTCTCAACTTTATATGGAAAAACAAAAACCCAGTATAGCCAAAACAATCCTGTACAATAAAAGAACTTAGATCAAGCATCATTCTTGATCTCAAGCTGTACTACAGAGCAGTAGCAATAAAAACTACATGATATTGGTGTAAAACAGACAGATTGATCAATGGAATAAAACTGAAGACCCAGAAGTAAACCCACACACCTATGGACATTTGATTTTTGACAAAAAAAAAAAAGTCCAAACCATACAATGGAAAAAAATAAACCATCTTCAACAAATGGTGCTGGTCTAACTGGATTCTGCATGTAGAGATACAAAAGGATGGGGGGACAGGGAGGGGGATGAAGTTGAGATTGGGAGGAGAGGAGAGAGGGGGTTGTGATCAGGATGTAAAGTAAAATAATAATAATAAATCTTTCTAGAAGGAAAATTTTCGATCCAGAAAATTTCAATAGTGACTTTCTTAGCAAATATTTAAGGAAGGAGTAATACCAAATACACACTGAAATCATTCAGATATTAGAAAGAAACATTTGTTTTATGGGACCAGTATAATTCTAATACCAATACCAAAGCAAGTATAACAAAAATTTCTATCATAAAATAAGCATAAAAATTATTAGCAAACATCAAGTGTAATGTGGATCATGACACATGAGGTGTCCTAGAAATGCAATTGTAAAATCAATGTAAGCATATTAATTTGAAAAACATGATCATATCAAAAGATATAATCTTGAGAAAGTTTCAGGATTAAAAAAGTCTTAATAGAATCTGAAGCTCTGGCTTAAGGTTCATGCAGAGGACCCAGGTTCAGTCCCAGCTCCCACACAGTGGTTCACAGCCATCCATAACTCCAGTGTGACTGGATTTGATGTCCTGTTCTGACTGCCATGGGCACCAGACACATGTGGTGCATACATATATGCCAGCAAATCCCTCAGTCTTTTTATTTATTTTTGTTTGTTTGTTTAATTGGTTGATTGATTGGTTTTTCTTTTTCTTTTCTTTTTTTTTTTTTTGGCTTATTTTTATTTTATTTTTTATTGGTTATTTTATATTTTATTACATTTCAAATGTTGTCCCACTCCTGGTCTCCCCTCCACAAATCCCCCATCCTGTTCCCCCTCCCCCTACCTCTATGAGGGTGTTTCTTCACCCATCCACCCCCACCTCACCACTCTAGCATACCTGTACACTGGGGCATGGAGTCTCCACAGGACCAAGGGCCTCCCCTCCCATGGATGCCAGATAAGGCCATCCTCAGCTACATATGCAGCTGGAGCCATGGATCCCTCCATGTGTATTCTTTGGTTGGTGGTTTAGTCCCTGGGAGCTCTGGGGGGTCTGGTTGGTTGATATTGTTCTTCCTATGAGGTTGCAGTCTCCTTCAGCTCCTTCAGTCCTTCCCCTAACTCCTCCATTGGGGTCCCCAGGCTCAGTCTGATGATTGGCTGTATCTGCATCTGTCTTAGTCAGGTGCTAGCAGAGCCTCTCTCAGGGCTATTGTGTCAATGTCTTCTATGGTATCTTCTATGTCTGAGTCTCTCTCTTCTGCCTCTTGTATTCTGTTGGTGATGTTTGCATTAATAACTCCTGATCTTTTTCCTATGTTTTCTATCTCTAGAGTTGTCTCCCTTTGGGATTTCTTTATTGTTTCTATTTCCATTTTTAGATTCTGGACAGTTTTGTTCCATTCCTTCACCTGTTTGATTTTGTTTTCCTGTATTTCTTTAAGGGATTATGTATTTCCTCTTTAAGGGCTTCTACCTGTTTATCTGTGTTCTCCTATATTTCTTTAAGGGAGTTATTTATGACCTCCTTAAAGTCCTCTATCATCTTCATGAGATGCGATTTTAGATCAGAATCTTGCTTTTCTGGTGTGTTGAGGTATCCAGTGCTTGCTGTGGTGGGAGAACTGGGTTCTGATGATGCCAAGTAGCATTGGTTTCTGTTGTTTATGTTCTCGTGCTTGTCTCTCACCATCTGGTTATTGCTGGTGTTAACTGGCATTGCTGTCTCTGACTAGAGCTTGTGTCCCTCCTGTGAGCCTGGTTATGTTGGGCCTCCTTGGTCAGGCTGTCTCTGAGTATGGGAGGGGGTCTGGAGAGCATGATCTGTGAGCTGGCTGTATCAGAACTCTTTGAGGTCAAGCTGACTCTGGGTGTGGACAGGGTAGGGATAGGGGCTGGAACACAGAATCTGTAGGCATACATGAGAACTGGAAGGAATATGTGTCTCTGGCAGAGCAGGAGGTCCTGCATCCTCTGAGCGCCAGGGTGGTGGTGGTTCCAGTTAGGCCAGGTATTGGGGCAGGGTGGGGAACTTACTTGTGAGCCTGGGGGTGTCAGAACTCCTGGGGCGTCAAGCTGTCTCTGGGTGTGGGTGGGGTGGGGGGTCTATTTATTGTTTTTTCAGACAAAGTTGACCCTGGAACTCGATGTAGACCAGGCTAGCCTTGAACTCACAGAGATACATACCGGCCACTGCCTCCTGAGGGCTGGGATTAAAGGTGTGAGCCACCACTGCCTTTGACAGAACACTCAAGCACATACAACACAACCTAAATTTTATTTTAAAATTTACTAAAGTAGGAAAACAAAAGTGTTTCTTCCATTTGATAAAAGACATCTATAGTTCTTAATTAAATACCTAATGTTTCCCCACAGAAATCAAGAGGACAGAAATGTCTGACTTTCTTATTCCTTCCTATTCGATATGAAGTCTCTCACAATCTGTATGACAGTGAAATGAAAGCAGATAAGAAAAGAAGTGTAACTGTGACTCTTGTACAGATGACATAATTATTCACCAAACAAGTGAGATTTGTCAAATACAGAGAACCTACATTAGTATCCTAATGTGAAGTTTCTGTGCACATAAATAGGAAGACCTACTACGGTCAAGTAGCCATTTCTTTGTCTTACTCTGTAGACTCAGTGCATTTCCAAAGAATACGAAAAGTGCAGAATGGAATTCACACATGATAGCTATATTGATCTTTGTCAAAAAACAAAGACAGACAGAAAAAAATAGTTTTTTCTGCAGATGGTATTGAACAACCGGACATTAATATAAAAATGTCATTCTAAATACATTTCATGCTGGTCTACTCAAACCTTAGGCTTAAATAGAAAATGCCCCACTGTATGATTTCCAGAAGACAACATAGGAGAAAATTGAGAAGATTTAAGGTTTAGTGATAACTTTTCAGATATAACACCAAAAGCAAATTCTGCCAAGTTGAAGGGTGCTTTGTGCTCTGTGAAAAACACAATTTTGTAAGATAAAGCAGTGTTGGGAGCTGACACCTAGCAGAAAGTGGCTATCATCTTTGCAGCCATCTCAGGCCATATACCCTGACAAGAGACTTGTTTTCTACAGCCCAAAACAGCTGAGCACACTCTGATAAACATCATGTTTTTCTCACATATCTTGTTTTGTTGTTTAGTGGCCCCAGCTGCAAGACGCACGTGGTAAAGTGTCTTCAGCTGTGTTCCCCTGCTTGTCCACAGCTGCAAGGCACGTGGTAAAGCGTGTGTGTGTGTGTGTGTGTGTGTGTGTGTGTGTGTGTGTGTATACTATATAATAAATATGTATTATATACACACACACACATATATACCCATGATTTCCTTTCAGTAAGAGAGACTTGATCAGACTCTATCTTGTCTCCATCCCCACTTTCTCTCTTGCCAGACCCTGTTGACTGACCGGTGGGGACTGGATCACTCTGGCCCCAAGCGTGGAGCAGCTTGGGCTGGGACAAAGCAGTAGTGTAAATAAATACAGAGAGAAAAATCTTTACAGCATTTATCATATGAAAAGTCTGGTAATATAAAATGTGAAAACCTGAGTTAAGAAGACAGCCCAAGTAAAAGAAAGGAAGGACTGAGCAGATACACTTTATCAAAGCAGACAAAAATGGCACATAAGTATATGAAGAGATGCTTAAAGCATACCATTGAGGAATTATGGGTTAAGACAACAGTAGTTACTCCTCTCTGTCTGTTTGGATGGCTAAAATCCAAAGCACTGACAAGTAATGCTAATGAGCAAATGCTAATGAGGATGTGGAGAAATGGGAATGCCCATCTATTGATCCTTAGAATACAGAATAAAAAGCTGACTTAAAGACACTTGGATTGTTCCTTACAAAACTAAACAGAGTTGAAAACTTATGTCCATGCAGAAGCCTGCACTTATCCCTGGGGCTGTGATTCAGTGTTAGATACTTACTTGCCTAACATTCAAGAGACCCACGGTTCAATCCTGCAAAAATATCAAGGGCAGGGCTGGGGGTGGGGGAAAGACAGAAAACCCACACACAATGTTTTTGATAGCTTTCTTCATAATTGTTGCAACTTGGAAGTAACAAGATGTCCTTCAATAGATGAACCTGTGCATACAACAGGATTTTTAGTAATTGAAAGAAATGTGATTTCAAGCCACAGAAAACCATATGCAGTAACCTTAACTGTGTATTGCCAAGTTCAGTCTGGAAAGGCCATATACTCTATGATTCTAATTATGCGACACACCACAAAAGGCAAAATATGAGCCCAGTAAGATCAGGGGAAGGAAAGAGGGATGAATAGGTGGGGACGGGAGAATGTTCGGGCAGTGGAACTATTTTGTATGTAGCTTTGGGTATGTGATACATTTGCCAAAAGCCACTAAGTAACAGTCTAATGTAAACCATCAGCATAGCTATAATGTATGTATATCAACTTATCACTAATAACGAATTAACTACACCAATGAGAGATGTAAGTTAAAGGGAAGATGGAGAGACGGTGAAAGGGATATATAGAACCCAAAGTTGCTCTAAATTTAGACTTTTAAACTAAAATTTAGTTTAAAACTAAAGACTAGACTTTTAAAACTAAGAAGAAATATAAAAATAAATGTATGAGGACAGGCAGTAGTCTACATGTCTTGAATACATAAGTAATATGAATTTATATAGTAAGTTAGTGAACATATGCATATATTCACCAAAATTCATTTGTGCACTTAATACATTTCTACATATGTAAATTTATTAGTTACTTTTCTGTTGCTCTGATAACCATGATCAAGACAACATATAGGATAATAAAAGAGTTTATTTTGGCTTATGGTCCAGAGAATTAGCATACACATGGCAGAGACACCCTGGCAGCAGGCAGCTGGACCAGGAAGCTGAGAGACCTTACTTTTCACCACAAACATGAAGCTGGACAAGAGAACTGGAAATAAGGTGAGGCTGTATAATCTCAAATCCCACCCCAAGTGATCCACTTCCTTCATCAAGGCCACACCCTCCAAGTCTTCCCAAACTGTGGCGACAACTGGAAATCAAATTTTCAAATTCCTGAGCCTATAGGGAACATTTCTCATTTAAATTTCCACACTTACATTTCATTACATATAAATTTTAGCTCAATAGTGATAACCAACTCTTTATTATCAGGTGTTGCCTAATTTAATTATAGTCAAGACTTGATGCAAGACTGGACACCTAAAAGGAAGAGAAAAGCAGAAAGAAATCAATGCTGAGAAGTCAACCTTGAGAAGAAATTATCCCTGCTATATTCTCTCTCTCTCTCTCTCTCTCTCTCTCTCTCTCTCTCTCTCTCTCTCTTTCTCTCTCTTCATTTTTTAAATTGAATATTTTCATTTTCTTGAGTACATCAAGTAGGTGGGGAATAGCTCTCTTGAGCAAGCATATTCTTTAGCACCGCTCATCATCTTCCAGGTTAACTAACACATGGGGGCGGGCGGGGGAGGCAGGGGAGGCTGCCGTCCCAGGTTTCTATCTTCCCATGTACCTTCTCTTCACATCTCATTGGGTCGTTTTTGAAAAGGTCTGAGCCCATATTTCACTTGTTTCAGGAGAATCATCTTATGAGTCTTTTCCTGAATGAAGTGGGCGGTCTAGACTGTGCAGAAGGCCAGGACTCATGATAGCCAAGGTCTACCATGATTGGTGGGTGGACACTAGCAAACAGGAAAAGCAGTAGATTCTGAGAGTGGATGTTTGTCTTCAGGACCTGGGAGAGATAAGCTATTAAATATAAGAGCTTTGGATTTGATTATATACGGTGGGGAAAGTCTGGCAAAAATATTTATCTCTAACTTTCCTCCATGCTTAGAGGTTCCAGACTATGACTTGTTTTGTGTGTGAGGTAATTTTGTGTGCCAGGTTTTGGCTACAGTGCTGTGAAGTTAATTCTTGAACGTGACTAATATCCAAATAAGAAAACTGAACAAGGAAAATTACACCACCATAGTGCAGGTAGACATTCAGAGAAAAAGGCCCCGGTGCCTGAAAGGGGCAGAATTCTGCCTCCAAGTGATGTCATTCTTGGCACCAAAGTTACCTTTCCTCTTGGTCTCCAGCCTGTAGGCTGCCTTGCAGATGTTAGCTTTGCAAGGTCCATAGGTCTTTTTAAAACTTCCTCTTTCTCTCTGTCTTTGCCTGTCTCTCATTTCCTTTCTCTATCTCTCCAAATATATATATATGTATATATATATGTACACACACACATATAGAGAGAGAGTGTTTGTATATACATACATATACACATAAACATACATTACATACACACATATACATACATACATACATACATACATACATACATGTGATTTATTAGAATGACTTACATACTGCTAATCCAGCAATGGCTGCTTGTGAATGGAAAGTCCAAGAACCAGTAGTTGCTCAGTCCACAAGGCTGAATGTCTTGGCTGGTCTTCTGTATATGCTGGATCTCAAACATCTAGGGTCTAATGTCAGTGAAGAAATGGACCTACTAGCAAAGCGAGGGCAAGCAGGCAAAGAGGAAAAGTTTCCTTCTTCCGTGTCCTTATATAGGCTTCCAGCAGAAGGCATAGCCCAGGTTCGAGGTGGGTCTTTCCACATCAAAAGATCTGGATTGTAACTGTGTCTTTCCATCTCAGAGATACTGATTAGAAGTGGATCTTCTCAGTTCAAATTAAGCAAAAAGTCCCTCACAGAAGTGCCCTCCATTTTTGGGTTCCTGATGTAGTCAAGACTAACAAATATAGCCATCTAGAGTTTAAACAGATATTTTGAGAAAGTGTTAAAATACACACACACACACACACACACACACACACACACACACACACACACACGTGTCCTGTTTCTTTGGCAATTCTGACTAATGTAGGTCTAACTGCCCACTATCACCTCTGAAACTCTTTGCCTCTTCCTAACCTTCAACCCAAATCTTCAAAGCTCATATTGCTTAATATACCTTTTGGCAATGATAATGGCTTCAAGTCAAGAGAAAGGAACACCAAAACCGGAATTGTATTCAAGGAGCTTAGCTAACAGTTGTGTGCTTTTGATTTGACGTACATTATTTATGGGTTTTGTGAGTTTTTTCATTTTGTTCTGTTTTGCTTTTTACTCATTTTGTTTTCAGTTTGAGGATCTTTTTAGGAATCAGTCTTTGCCAGTTGCACACACACAGT
Source organism: Mastomys natalensis (assembly GCA_021653895.1). Taxonomy (NCBI): domain Eukaryota; kingdom Metazoa; phylum Chordata; class Mammalia; order Rodentia; family Muridae; genus Mastomys; species Mastomys natalensis. The sequence continues at coordinate 175,877 of JAJTUV010001721.1, read as the reverse complement.
AGGTGTGTCCAGCAGACTGTTTCTCCAGGCCCTGGCTAATAGATTTTCTCACTACGCAGTTGGAAAGTTAAGAAACCAGGTCCTCTAATTCCAGATCCAGCTTATTACTTGAAACTAGAAAGCTAATGTGGTAATTCCCTTAAATAATGACTTCTTAGAAAATTGCCCACTGCTCACATGAAGACCTCCTGGCACAGCTACGCTTCTGCCCTGGCCACACACTCGGGCATGAGTATTTGGACTGTGATCCCGTCTAGTTCTTGCTGGCTCTGTGCCCCACAGCAGCTGACACAGCACATTCCTTTTCAGCTGGATAACCTTCTCTTTGGCCCTGGCTCTTTTCCTGCCTGCCTATGTGTGTCATCAATGCTCGGTGACTGTCGACGTAGAGCCCTCATTTACTGGATGAGACCCAGGTAGCTACAACTAGAACTGGACCTAGGACTTTTGTTGTTGTCGCTCTGACGGTAACTATTACATGCATCTTGAGCCTCAGTATTCATGTCTGGGATGGAGTGTTCTAAATTCAGTCCCCTTGGCTCTAGTTTATTCCTTTTCACTTGGAGCCCAGATTGCACAGCCATCATGCCATAGGAAAGATGGGCAGGTAAGCACAATGCATCTTAAGAAGATGGTGTCATGAAAATGGCCTATGGGATGACTCATGTGTTTTACAGGATGGATAAAGGGAGACGAGACTGGCTCGCATGTTAATCCATTAACTGAGATATGTGATGCTTAAGGCCTAGCCTAGGTAGTGACCGTAGAAGTGATGAATAACTTTAGTATTAGTACTATTTGCATAATATGTTCATTGAAGAATAATTTAAATACCAACTTTCATTACCTAATATTCCAATTGAAGGAATAATTTAAATAAGACCAAGAGCTTCAGTTACTAAATTATCCAATAGGAAGGAAATATTTATTAAAGGCCACTTAATGATTCAGAATCCGTACACAATGAACCTTCAAAGGCTAGAAAAAAAAAAAAAAGTACATATTAATTAATAGATGCAGTATTATTCTTAAAAGTAAGATACAAAATATATGTCAGTTGTCACAATGCCTATAAATACATTAAAAAGTTTGTATACATTGTACCAAATGTACCAATGAATACAATGAAGTGTTTGCCTGATAGAGATGGAACTATGTGGTTTTTTGTAGCTTCCTATAATATGGTTGTGGTAGTTTGCATTACATAGTTATAATCAAAATTCTTGAGGGAAGACTAAAGGAAGAATGATTTATTTTACCTCACAGTTTCAAAGGGCTCATTCCATGTTCTCTTGACCCCATGTGCCAGGGCAGAACCTTATGGAGAACCGGAGCCAGGGACAATATATCCTCATGAACCAGTGACAACCTTCATCCAGCTAGTCACTGTTCCTACGTTTCTGTAACTTCCTGAATTAGTGCCACTAACATTAGGAACCAAGACCCCAGCGCATGACCCCATCAGGACATTTCTGATTCAAACCGTAAATGACTATATTTTGCTTTGAGGATTCTGTAACTCTTCCCATTTGCCTCTGATTTAAATGGTCATTTTGATCAATCTGCTGGAGCACTGATAGCTCCCTCTCCTGGGATGAGAGTTTAAACGTAAGCATTTGGAGAAAATCGTCATTTAATTGCCCCAAAGCAGGTTTGGTCCTTGGGAAAAAAGATAGAGCAATAACAAACATTGCTTTTTAAGGCATCCATATTAGTCACTTGTCTGTTGCTGTAATAAAGCAACGTGACCAAAGTGACATATGGAAGAAAGAGCTCCTGTTTTACAGTTCCAGAGGGGAAGGAGTCCATCGTGACAGGAGGCGTGGCATCAGGAGCGGGAAGTCAAGAGCTCACATCACAACCACAAATAGGAAGTGGAGAAAGGAAATTAGAAACAGTACACAATCTACTGGGGGCAAATGTTCTAATTCTTGAGCCTATGGGGACATTCCTCATTCAAACCACCACACATCCTACAGGACATTGAATACTGGAAATGTACCGTGGCTTTATACTGAGGGTTTGTTTTGTTTTGTTTTTTGAGACAGGGTTTCTCTGTATATCTCTGGCTGTCGTGGAACTTACTCTATAGACCAGGCTGGCCTCGAACTCAGAAATCCGCCTGCCTCTGCCTCCCAAGTGCTGGAATTAAAGGTGTGCGCCCCACTGCCCGGCTATACTGAGTTTTTAAGCAGAGCTGGACCCCTGACCCTTCCAGTCCACCATGTACTCCTAATTTGTATTCATATTCGCTTTCCCTGTTGACTGTGACAGGAATTAATGTTAAATCAATAAGCCTCAACTATTGTCCAGTGGACATGACAATTTTTGCCCTCCTAACACTGTTCTTTATTTATGCTTTGAAGTGGTATGAACTCAGCTAATAAAATCATAGCTATGGAAAAAGATTGACCAGGGTTCGAATTCTGGGTCCTCTACCCACATCTGTGTGACTGGGCAGGTTGTTTGGTTACCCTGTCTCTGCTGGCTCAGGGTTGAAGTTACTTACTATGTAGTATTAGCAGCTGGATAGACTGCTTGTCTCCCTTGAATTTAAACAGCTACTGGTTGTGGCCGAAATTTCCCTGTCCAATCTATTTGCAGTGGAGGTTTGTGATTGGACAGGGAAAAGGGAGGCAGAGCTAAGAGTGGCAGAGGAGAGAGTGGAGAGAGACAAGGGGAGAGAAAGGCTTCGGAAAATGGCAGCAGATAAGGATCCATATGGCTTTCAGTAGATAGGTAGATACGAAATCTAAAGGTTAGAATAATTGTTTAAATTCTGTGGGCATCCTGTGTATTGAGATTTTATTGATATATATAAACCCATTGGTTAACTAAAAGCATTAAGAGTGTTGATTTACCAAGATAATGGGTATTGTGACATCTAACCTCGAGGATGGTGGTTATTGTATGGGGCTAGCCTAGCACCCTGGAGGCAGCAGGGTTGGCCTAGGGGCCAGGCCTAGAGCCGTGGAGGCCTTGGGTGGCGGCGGAGGCAGCAGCCACACCAATGTCTCCAGCCAGGTCTGCGCCACTGAGACCACAGCTGGTCCTGGCATTAGTGCGGGAACATGGCGGCTAAGCCAGGAGCCAGCTGGATGCCTCTTTTCTAATAACTCCCGATACTCTGGTAGAGAAGGATGCTGGCCTGAGTAGCTTCTGATGCCTCACTCAGCAAGGATAGATCAAGGTTATGTTAAAGTAGGTATTTTCTTGCTACTCAGCCTGTATTAGTGGCTGGCTTTTCTGTAACATTTTGGAAGTTACTGTCACTCAGAATGTAAATATTCTGCAACAGAATTTGAAGGCAGAACAATTTCTGAAGATGCTCTGGTAAGTGGTATGCTTTGTAGACCTTCACGATGACAAAAGCGAGAGGTTAAGTAACACCCGCAGTGAGCACCGTATCCACACAGACTAGCTCTCTGAATCCATTTCTCCTGACCATTCCATTTTGTGGTATTGGTGACTTTTCTATCCCATCTTCCTGATGCTATCCAGAACTTCTGTGAACTCAACTATAAGAATGTGAAGGAGACTCGAATCTTTGCGCCAGCCTAGGCAGATGTGGAGCCCCTTGCACTGCGTTCCCTGCTCCCGTTTTCAATTCCGCATAAGAGCAGGATAGCTCACAGGCAAATCTACTACTCGGACAAGTAATTCCACAAGCAAGTACTACGAGTACCAGCATGTCATGTTACCCAGAGAACTCTCTTAACAAGTCCCTAAAACTCATCTGATGTCCGAAGAGGAATGAAGGAGACTGGTGTTCAAAGAGTCTAGGATAGGTTCATTACAGGATTCATGAGCCAAAACTGCATAGTCTTCTCTTTAGACGACCTACTCCAAAAGAATAAGAAAACTGAAGTATAGCTGGGATCATCTGATCTTTTTCAAATTTAATGTATCTGTGTATATAAGGTAGTATACAATGAATACTTGAAAACATACAAACCTTTCATCCATACCTGTGCATGAGCTGTGTTCTTCACAGCATCAGAGCTCAGTTAAATGCAACTGCAAGTAGGTTATTTGAAGTTGTTAAAGATAAGGTCTCTTGTAGGTTTTTTCCTAATACAAATGCTTGTTTTATTTTACCTGTTTCTTTTGTTAAATAAAGTTTATATGTTGCATTAAACAACAACAAAAAGAATGTGGAGGAGACCAGCTTTCCCCGATCACATGCAGGACCCTCTCTAGTCACATAAAAGAAACTTTAATAAAAGGCCTTGGTCAGTAAGAGCCCTTAGGAAGGTGAGCAGGATCTCATCTGATGCCCTCTCTCCTGTTTTGTAGCTGTCTGTGCCAGAGAGTAATCTACAAGGTTCACAGTTCTTATTGTTTCTCAGAGTCACCTTCTGTATATGTTATTCTGCCCCCCGATTTTAGCACCTGTCTATAGGGGATTCACTCCAGCAATCTCAAGTGTGTCTTCACGTAAATAACAAGTCGAAGTTGCTCACAACCACAAGGCCTAGTGTAGCCTGGCAGGACAAGCATAGACTGAAGGATGCTCTTAGGGCAGTGGTTTCAACCTTCCTAAAGCTGTGACCCTTTAACAGTTCCTCCTGTTGTGGTGACCCCCAACCATAAAATTATTTTGTTGCTACTTCATAATTGTAACTTTGCTACTGTTAATGAATTATAATATAAATATCTGATATGTAGGATATCTAATGTGACTCCTATGAAAGAGTCCTATGATGCCCCCAAAGGGGTCACCACCCACAGATTGAGAACATCTGTCTTAGCATAACTAGCCTACTCCTTGGAGAGTAACTGTCTTTTGTTATAAGAAAATCCAGATGGGACACTGGACTTATCCTGTCTGACAGAAGGGATATATGGAAGATTATCTGACCCTCTATCTCTAAAGTGGCCATTTACTCCTAGAACATACATTCAAAGGTCATTGTAAATAGACTCTTCCTCTGATATTTAGTGTACAGCCTACAATGTCAAATGTTTATTTTATGATTTCACTTTGTCTCATGAAAGATTTCTGGTCCTATTTGTTTTGGCCTCTTTTGACCTCTATTGACCTTTTGACCTATTGACCTCTTTTTCTATAGCTCTGTGCTTACTTCATCCTTCCAATTGCTGTCCTTTAGGAACAGATTCTGATTTCTGTTCATAGAATCTTGATGTGCTCTTCAGGTTACCTCTTGTTTCACCTTTCTGAGTCAATATTTCTTTCTGGTACATCCCATCCATTGTGAATTTGGCATTACCTTCTATGGCATGAATTTTCACTCTGGCCGTGTTAATCAGCATCGCATATAAAACAATAATTTGTAAGTCTGCGGTGCTATCAAGACAGTAGCTACATAGCAAGTTTACCTCTTCTGCCTCAAAAAGCTGTGATCCAGTGACATCATGAAAGAGGTCTCTTGAGCCAGGCATTGGTGGTGAATGTCTTTAATCCCTGTACTGGCAAGGCAGAGGCAGATGGATCTCTTGAGTTTGTGAGGCCAGCCTGATCTACAGAGTTCCAGGATGTCCAGGGCTACACAAAGAAACCATATCTTGAAAAAAAAAAAAAAAACAAACCCAAATTCAAACAAACACCAAAAAAAAAAAAAAAAAAAAACAACCAAAACAAATTAGAAAAACAAAAACAAAGCAATAACAACAACAAAAACCCAAACAAAATAAAAACAAAACACAAAAAGCAGTGTGGTGTGCTGATAAAGCCAGCTAGCTATTAATAATATGCGTGTCTATGTCACTCATGGTCCTGATCTCTGCATTTTGTTTTCTGTGTTTGTCTTTGTCTGTCCTTGACTCTAAGCTTTTTCTTCTTGATGGATCCAGGAACTTATTCTTGACCTGACTCTTCTCCTTAGTATTTGGACAGTGGCTCTTACTGTCTTTAGTATATTAATCTGTCACCCTGCTTGCAATTGCGGGACAATTAAGTCTTCTTCCCACAAATGACCCATGTCTCCCTCAACCACTTTACCTGACATGGTTGGAAACTATGCTCCTTAATGGCCTAGTGTTGTGTGTTGTTTTATGCTACTGCCTTTATTCTGGGAGGTATCCAAACTGCCAGCCCTCACCCGGCTTCCCTTTAATCCACGGATAAAAGACACACACACACACACACACACACACACAGTTTGTTCCTTTTTCACTGCCTGGTGTCTGCCATGCTTTAGAGGCAGAAAGAGAGCAGCCATTGAGGTCTCAGGAGGAGCTGGGCCTGTGGCCACTGCTACAGGCGAACGATTGTGGAATGTTTGGCAGGGCCTAGGTGGATTAGCCATGGAAGTTTAGGCAAGGGCAGGGTGGTATGTCAGGAGAAAAAAAACATGAGCTATAGCTGGAGCACTGATGAAGTAAAACACTTGAGACGCGGTGCCTAGTGGTCTTTACACAGAGGGATTAGAAACAATGTGTGACCTAGATTTGAAGAACACAACAGGGCTCGTCCTGGGTCTTACTGACCAAGTTTATAAAGGGAAGTCTTGTGGGGATGAGTGTGGTACCTCCAGAGTAAAGGTGGTAGGGTAAAACTACACACAATAGCCTAGCTATTTTTCGTGGTTGTGGTGGTTTGGGTGAGAAATGTCCCCCATTGGGTAGGTATCGAACACTCGATCTGGTTCTGTTTGTAGAGGTGGGGTACACCCTTGCTAGAGGTAGTACATCACTGGTTGCAGGATTTACAAGGATAATAGACTCACTCTGCTTCCAGTTCGTGCTTTCTGCTTTCTGTTTGTAGTTGAAATGTGATCTCCAGTTTCTGCTCCAGCTGTTGTAGGAATTTAAACTTAAAATTGAAAGAATCTCAGGTTTGGTTTAAACTCAAAAATTAACTGCCCCAGGACACATCCCGGGAGAATCACATTCCAACGACTTACACATTCTAGAGGAAGGGCCCAAGATAAGAGGTAATTGTGAAGCTGGGCCCTTAACTAATACACCTGGGCAAACAGAAGCCACTTAGCCAACACTCATTGTCATAAAGATAATGTGATAATCTGAGTTACCTAGACACCTGGCCTGGGGACGGTTGTTGAGGTCAACCTTTGTGGCTATTGTTTAAAGAGATGATTGTAAAACTGCCCTCGTGAACTCTGTGGAAATAGTATAAAGACTGCTCTTAGCTTTGGTTGGAACCCCAGTGCACTGGTTATCAGTTATCAATAAACCTCTTGTTATTGCATCAAATCCCCTGTCCATGTGTTTCTGTGGGAGCGCATCCCCCAGTTTGGATCTTAGAGTCCAACACTGTCTGCTGCCACGCCTCCTGTATCGTGTACTCTCCTGTCTGGAACTGTGAGCTAAAATAAACTCTGTTTTCCATAAGTCATTTCTTGGCCATGGTGTTGTTATAACATCAACAACAGTCTTGAACAATGGGCAGTGAGCTTTTTAAGAAAGCCATTCCCTTCTCCAGAAAGGTGATAAGATGAAGGATGAGGAGGTGAACGTGGAAAGGGTGAAAATTCAGGGTTGAAAGTAGCTCAAGTAACACGTGGGGGAACAGAACCCCAGAAACGAGCATGGTCGGTAAATGGAGTTCCACAAAGAAAAGAAAGTATTTGTGTGAGGGATGAGGAGGAAAAAGAATGGATGTGATACACAATCATTCAGCAGGCATGGCAGCAGATACAGGGTCATCCCAAGGCCGAATTGTGAGGGAGGCTGAACCAGTCTTTGTCTCTTTGTGCAATTCCTTTTCCCACCCTTTACCTCCCCAGTTTCACCCCCTATCACTAGATCATCAAGAAAGAAGGATGGGCGGGGTGGGGGGGGGAGAGAGAAAGAGAGAAAGAGAGAGGGGTTCCCAGATCTAATTTCTTTCCTTTCTTCTTTGAACATGACTACTAATAAACCTTGAGTAACCCACCCCACCCCCCTGACCGGGATCACCAACTACCAACCCTGCCTCCTGGGGCTCTCACATTTATGCACCCTCTGAAAAGTTCCCAGAATTCCAAACGTCACACAATTGCAGAAACTGTCTGCAGCTGGCAAAACCAAGCCTCTGCTAGACAGGAGGCACATCATAGTCAGCTGCTGTGATCAGTCTGAAGCAGCCCCAGATCCCACACCTGGGGTTAAAGTGAAAGCACATTCTCACATTTTAAAGAAACCAAAATTCCGAAATTGCCACTCCAAGAGGCTGTTAAAGAGACAGCAAATAAGTGCCATTAGAGACTGCCCAAGTAGATTTTTCTTTTGCATTCAAGAAAAAATAGTCTTTAAAAAGTATTTATTTGCCGGGCGGTGGTGGCACATGCCTTTAATCCCAGCACTTGGGAGGCAGAGGCAGGTGGATTTCTGAGTTCGAGGCCAGCCTGGTCTACAGAGTGAATTCCAGGACAGCCCGGGCTACACAGAGAAACCCTGTCTCGAAAGAAAAAAAGTATTTATGTGTCTGTGTGCATATATGGGCACATGTATATCCCACAGAGGCTAGACAAGGATATCCAATCTCTTGGAGCTGGAGTTCTAAGCATTTGTGGGCAGTCTGACTGTGGGGGGCTGGGTCTGAACTCTGGCCCTCATAATAGAGCAGCAAGTACTTTTCACTGCTGAGCCTTCTCTCCAGCCCCAAGAAAGGTACTTTTTTTTTTTTTTTTTTTGGAGACAGCTTAAATAGGCACAAAATATTGTAAGTCAGAAGGCATGGTGTCATGTTGCCAGGGGTTTTTGTTGTGGTGGTTTTTTGTTTTTTGTTTTTTTTCTTTTTTGTCCTTTGCTATGTATTATAATGCTAAATACTGGTGGTAAGGTCTGGTTGCCCCCAGGGATGAGGAAGAAATACTATGTAACCTTGTTCCTTAATTTAAGACATTGTAAAGATGCCTACAGCTTATAGCTGGGTGGAAGAGAGGTAGTGGATTTCAGTTCCCAGCTTGGGGTCTGAGGAGAGACCACTAAGGTGAGAAGAAGGTGGAGAGAGGAGAAGATACGAGAGAAGACACGATGGGGCAGGTGAGTCATGAAAACATGGCCACCAGTGTTGACCAGTTGGAGTTAAGGGCAGCCCAGATGAAACATAGCAAGTTATAACTCGGGGTATTGATGGGGAAGTAGATTTTAAAAACATAGAGGGTAGATATCTGTCCAGCTCTAGTGCTTTAAAGACTTATTATAAATATAAAGGTTTTGTGTCTTTTATCTGGAAACTAAACAATAAAAAGTGGGATAGGAACACACACACACACCCTCTCCATTGAGATCGAATAATTACAACAGCGTCACAAGCCTGTAATTCCTGAATTTAGGGGGAGAGAGGAGGATTTCAAGGCTGAAACTAACTACATTAGCAAGACCAAATCTCAAAAATGAAAAACCCAAACAAACAGAAAGAGCTCTAAAACAAGCTACTTGCTTAACTACAGCAAGGATGGCAGAAATCAGTGATGCTCTCCGGGGCAGTGTGACATTTGACATTTAGTACTGTGTGTTACACGGAGCAGGCACCCAGGCACTGTGGGACAGAGGCTGAGCATGTGCAGTACACAGAGTACCTGTGTGGTGTTCAACACGCCAACCTTTTATTTTCCACGAGCAATTGTAACACTTGGATGTATCCCTGAATTCCTCGGAAGCCTTTCAAGCTATTGATGCCTGGCCTCTTCCTCCAGAGGCTGAAGATTAGGCCTAGAAATTAACAGTTTTCAGACATTCCCAGTTAACATTAGTGAACAGCTAGGCCTGAGAACCTCAGGTCTTTATGAATGTTTTCCCCTTGTGGAAGATGAAGGGGCTCAGAAATCAAAGAGAAAATGCAAGTCTAAACCAACCAACCGCTATACCTATTAATAAATCTTAGCTAATTCTCCAACCCAATGGAATTAAAAATGGAATTTAGACTTGAAACAATACATGATTTCTGCCCTTCAGAATGTTCAAGAATCCTGAGACTGTAATTTAGGGGTTTATAAGTAAGAAGTTATACATAAAAATATACAAAATTACTTTATTTCTCATTTGTGTGGTGTTCATGTGAGTGTACTCCCACACACGTGTGTTGCTGAGACACACATATGGAGGTCAGAGGACAACTTTTGGAGTCCTCTCCTTCCACTGTACTGAGGCAGAAATCTTATTGTTTTGACATTCTGAAGTTTAGGCTGGTTGGCCTTCCAGTTTCTTGCTGGTTCTCCTGTTTCGTTTCCCATCTCACTGTAGAAAGGTGGGATTGCAGACACAAGCTACCACATATGTGACTTTTTGTGGTACCAAGGACTCAAGTCATGTTGTAGCGTGTACAGCCAGCATCTTTATCTACCCAGCCATCTCTCCAGCCCTGCAAATGTATTTAATTATGAAAAACTTCAGTAATTCAAGTAAGAGCACACTATTTTTGATACCATGCTGTGATTTACAGTTTAGAACACACTTATGCATTTTGACACATTTCTGTCTCATAAGTTTCTCTCAAATTTGCTACCTTAAATACATCTTTTGCAAATTTCGGGACTTGTACCTTCATAAGTGAAAACGTCACCTCGTTTGTATTTCTCTTTTATCTAGTCTTCTGTATTTTTCTAGATCACTGTGGGCAGGCCAAAGTTTGGTATATTACATGACAGGTCAATGTCATTTCTTTGATGTAAGTGATAAGTCTCTGGACCTACTTTGAACTCATTGGTTGACTGGAATGCTTATAGAATAAAAATAAAACCAAAGAAAGGGACAAGTAAGGGTGGTTGGGGGATTGGCACCAGCCATTTCTAAGGGAATTAAAAAGATAAAGATAATAATAACAATACTCAGTCAACTCAGCTGCTAGCAGAACTGCTAAATAAATGTTTGTTGGAAGAATACAAGAATGAATGGTTGAATTAGAAACAGGAAAAGAGCTGTCCTGACATGTAAAACTGGCCCTGTTTTATTCATTTATATGCAGAATTTATTTGTGTTATTTTTGTTTTGTTTTGTTTTACAAGACAGGGCCTCACTCTGGCTACCCTGGAGCTCGCCTGACTGGCCTGACATTCATAGAGATCAGCCTGCCTCTGCCTCCAAGGCGCTGAGATTAAAGGCGTGATTTCTCTCTACATCTGGCAGTATCTTAAATCAGCACACTAGTTCCATTCTATGGGTACTAGGATTCCCTGTTCTACAGATGAAGGAACTGAAAGACAGTCATTTCAGTGCTGGGCCTGCCTGATGGTGATACTGCAGCAGTCCTGGAGTTCATCACATCGCCATGGCCCCATGGCCGGTCAACTAATTTCAAGCCCTTATTGAGTCAGCCACACTTCCTGCGCCAGCCAAGGGCAAGGGCCACCTGGTTGCAGTCTCTGATTTTGGCGCCACCTGCTGGTAGTGGGACCTGACCTAACCACTTTTCTAACTCTTCCTGTTTATAATGTCTGTGTTTCCTCAGATCATCTAAAGGTATCGGGTGGCTCCTGTCTGATCATTTCAAACAGAACATAAAGACTCTGGCCTGAAGCGTGGATTTGAGGACTCTGGATTCAGCCTTGACTCATCTCCACTGACTGACTGTTGCAAACCAAAGCAGCTCTTGTGTGTTCTCTACACAATGTGCAGTTGAAAGTTTATGTATAAGTGCATGAAATGTTGATTCACCATTTTCTTTTCCTATACTGCCCTTGTCTGTTATGTATGAGGGGAATACTTGCCTCAAACAATGAATGGGGAGTGTCCCCTCTTCAGCTTCCTGGAAGAAACTACAGAATCAGCGTCAGTACTGTGAACGTTGGGTCATTTCTTGGGGCCTGGAAATTTCTGCTTCCATCCTACAGAGTTTTGTTTCCTGATTTTTTCAGTTTGAAACCATCAATCCTTTTCCCTGTCCCTTTGCCGCTCTTTTGCTCTTCTTTCCAGTTTGTCTACTTAGGATTTCAGGCTGTGCAACTCAGATGTAGCCTTGAGCTTGAGATCCTCCTGCCTCAGCCTACCTCCAAGTGCTGGGACTGTATGTGTATAACTGAACCCAGTTGTGATTTCTTTTCTCTCTGGGATTTTTAGACAGCTATTGCTTAAATTTCCAAATATTTGCATACTTTTACAGATGTTTTACTGTGACTTGTATATTAATTTCTTGTTGTTAGACAACATACATTGCATAATTTTAATTTGTTTAGATTTATTAGTATTTTTATATTTTTGGTTATAAGCCTAGCCTTAATGGGTGAGCCATTTCTCCTTCCATTATTAATATTTTTAATATTCTCCCCAAAACATGTCTTAGTGCATGCCCCTGAGCTATGGATGGGATGGTCTGGTGGTGAAGATGTATACAAATCAAAAGTATCTGAGCTGTTCACCATTGATGATAGTGGCGTCTTGCTGGCCTTGCACTTCTTGGAGCCAAAGTTCTTCCTGGCTTTCAGAATGCTAACACCATCCTTTACCCTCCCAGAGCACACAGGCTTGTCCTTGAACCGCTCAGAGAGATGAAATCAATGAGATGAAAGACTGGGAACAATTTCTTGTTTTGTCCTGTATTTGTCACGGACAAGATACCAACTTCAAGATAAGTTCTCATTCTTATGGTGTGTGAAGTCACCATTCTTGCATATGAATCCTGTGATATAATATGTGAATATTTATCACAATATAATTATTGTGAAAATTGTTGTGAATGAGTGTATGAAAGCAGAAATCCTTGTAACAAAATCTCCCCCTGCCCGGTCTGGTACTCATGGTGTCTTGGGGTTTTATTGCCATGAAGAGACTCTATGACCAAGGCAACTCTTATAAAGGCAAACATTTTACTGGGGCCAGCTTACAATTTCAGAGGTTGAGTCCATTATCATTATGGCAGGAAGCATGGCAGCATTCAGACAAACATGGTGCTGGAGGAACCAAGAATTCTACATCTTGATCCGCAGGCAGCAAGGAGTAGACTGTCTTCTGCAGGCAACCAGGAGGAGGCTCTGGTTCCACACTGGGCAGAGCTTAGGCATAGGAGACCTCAGAGCTCAACTACACAGAGATACACTTCCTCCAAAAAGGCCATACCTACTCCCAACAAAGCCATACCTCCTAATAGTGCCACTTCCTGTGGGCCAAGATCTGAACACATGAGTCTCTGGGGGCTCAACCTATTCAAACCACCATGAACGTTTTCTGCAGTGTTTGGACATTTGTCTGCAAACAGTTCAAAGGAGACACAGCTCAAGGGCTGATCAATAGTGCTGTTAAAGAAAATGGTAAGGTTAACCATGGCTGACAGCACACTCTTCCAGGGGACAGTGGCATTTGCCACTTTGTTCAAATTAATATAATCATTCTAAATCTGCATTAGTGGCTTCACGAGGAAGTCTTAGACTCTGATCTTATTTACCGATCCTTTTACCTTTAATTCACAATATGTTTCTTTATATTCTAGATGGCGTTCTTGTAGACTGTCGGATAGCTCTACTGTCATAAACTCACTTTGATGCTCTTATTTAGGCATTTTGCATTTTTAGACAGACTTATTTATTGTTTGTTTGTTTGTTTGTTTATTTAATTTATACACCAGGTTGAACTCAAGATCCTTCCTGCTTCTGTGTGCAGGGGTTATAAGAATCCACCACAGCACCTGCTGGGAATGTTCATTCACCATACTTATTAATGAAAGTAGCAAATTAGCTGTTTGAGAAATCAAAACACCATAAAGCTTTATTTCTGTTCATTTGTATCTTTAGCATTTTTTTTTTTGTACTCTTGCTTTTTCATGATTTCTCTTCTGTTCAGAGAACCATCTTTAACATTTCTTACAGTGCAGCTTTGATGATAATGAGTACCTTTAACTTTTGTCTGAAAGAAGAACTCTGTGGTTCACATTCCTTTTGATAGATATTTTGCTGAGAATAGAATTCTAGGATGACAGGGTCTTTTTCTTTAACACCTTCACAGTGTCACTCCTTTGTCTTGTGTCTTGCATATTGAGAGGAAGTCCACAGCTGTTCTTTGTTCCTGCTCATATGATGATTTCTAGAAGGCACCGCTGAACTTCTCTCTATATGCATGGCTTCTCAGAAAGTTAATTATGATGTGCCTTGATGCTTTTCCTACTGGGGTTCATAAGTTTTGTAGATCCGTGTTTCTTTTCATTTTCATCACTTTTGGAAAAAATTGTCCAGATTTCTTAAAACCTCCCACTGCCTATGACCCTAATGGGGCTCCTATTACAGATAAACCAGACACTTGATCCTGTTCAACTGGTCAACTATGCCCTTGTATTTACTGTTTGCATCCTTTTCCCCCTCTATTCTTGTTTAGGATCATTTGAAACAATCACTCTGTCTTCAACTTCATTAGTATTTCTTTCTTCTCTGTTTTATGTGTTATTACTAGCATACCCAGGGTCACTTTTACCTCTTAGATGATATTTGTAAATCTGTATTATATTGACTTTTCTTTCATTTTTCTATGCATCATGGTTTTGAAGATTCTTTTTAATATTTAAATTTTTTAATTGACATATAATAATTGGACATGTTTTCAGGGTCTCTCTTCACACACTAAGCATACATTATACGTATGTTTAGCATTCATTAGCTAGATTGCATCCTCTACATCTAGAACATCAGAAACATGCATGTACCACTAAAACATCAGAAACACATGTGTACTAGCTACTTCAGAGCCTACCTGTTTACCATCTTTGTCATTTCCAACTTTATTTCTATTATTTGATTTTTTTCATTTCTCTTTATAGCTATATTTTCTTGCCCGCCTGATAATTTTGTTTGTATCTCAGGACATCACAGATTTTTTACATTGTTAAATAGTGGTTTGTGTTGTATCCACTTAAAAACATTGGCCTTTGGGACAGGAGAGGTGGCTCAGCATTTAGGAATACTGGCTCCTTGTCCAGAGGATCCAGGTTCGATTTCCAGAACCCACTTGGTGACTTATAGCAACTATCAGTAAGTCCTGCTCTGGGATCTGATGTCCTCCTCTGGCCTCCATGGGCACCAGCCATGCATGTACTGCACAAACACACCTGTCCTCAAAAATCTCATACAAATAAAAAATAATAGTAAACCACTGGCTCTTCATTTAACTGGCTCTTCATTTAGTCAAGTCACGTACAATCAGTTTGACTATTTGAAGCTTGCTTTTAAGCTTGAGTAGGGTGAGCAAGAACAGCCTATAGTTTCAGGATAATTTAGCCCCGCTGCTTGGGTAATTTCCTCTTGAGGACTCTTTCCTGGTGCTTGCCCACCATGTGTAAGTTCTGGGTTTTGTTTGCATTACTGCTGTATGGTGGGGTGGGGGTGGGGGTTATACCCAAATATACAGACAAAAACTCAGCCAATTGTTTAAATAATTCTGGAGATCTCACCCTCTCTCTTTCTCAAAATGCAGCTCCCTTAAGATTAATAACAACTGGACTCAGTTTCCTCTACATGTATTGGATTCTGCCAATCACCTTGGCAATCACCAGGGCGAGGCCTCATCCCACCATAGCTATTTTCTTGGAGATCTATAGTCTCGCTGCTTGTCACAAAGTGTGGAAGTACTTGTTTCATGTCTTTTTATGTTATGTCCATGCACCCACCTGCCTTTCTCTTATTCCTCTCCTACTTTTATTTATGGTGGGTTCTTGAAGTTGGTAGTACACCATGTATTAACAGTCCACTGTGCTGCCATGCCCAGTGGCCTAACTATTTGGGAGGATGAAGCAGGAAGATTAAAAATTTGAGGCCAACTTAGATAACTTAGTGAGACCCTGTCTCAAAATAAAATATGAAAGAAGGGCT
Source organism: Mastomys natalensis (assembly GCA_021653895.1). NCBI lineage: Eukaryota > Metazoa > Chordata > Mammalia > Rodentia > Muridae > Mastomys > Mastomys natalensis. The sequence goes on along the minus strand of JAJTUV010001721.1, from coordinate 160,182 downwards.
GGGGACACAGTTCAGTGATGGAGCTCTTGTTTAGCCATCCAAGCCCCTGGGTTCAATTCCCAGTATTTAGAAAAAGAGTCATGCTTTCTCATTATCTTTTGGAATATTATTCAAGAATATATATTTATGTATGAGTTTTAAAGAGTCATTTACTTTTTATATGTGTAAGTGTAGTGTTTGGCCTGCATGCAGTTGTGTACCGTGTGAGCACCCGGTGTCTGTGGAGGACAGAAAAAAGCATTGAGTCCCCCAGAACTGGAGTTACAGATGATTGTGAGTTACTGTGTGGATGCTGGGTATGGAACCTATGTCCTCTAGGAGAGCAAAAAATTCTCTTAGTTGCTGAGCCATCTCTCTAGCCTCCCCTTCTATATGACTTCGAAGATCATTTTCTTTTGTTTTAAAACTTTACTCCATAGTTTTATGTGATGGTTTGAATATACTTGGCCCAGGGCGTAGCACTATTAGGAGGTGTGGCCTTGTTGGAGGAAGTGTGTCACTGTAGGGATGGGCTTTGAGACCCTCCTCCCAGCCATGTGGGAGCCAGCCTGCTCCTGGCTTCCTTTGGATGAAGATGTAGAACTCTCAGCTCCTTCAGTGCCGTGACTGCCTGGATGCTGCTGTGTTTCCTGTCTTAATGATAATGGACTGAACCTCTCAACCTATAAGCTGTCCTCAATTAAATGTTTTTCTTTATAAGAGTTGCCTTGGTCATGGTGTTTTTTCACAGCAGTAAAAGCCTAACTAAGACAGTTACTGTCTCTGAAACTGATTTCACGTCACTTTGCTCTTTTCACCGAGAATGCCTCGTGCCATTTCCTTTTTTGGGTCTTATTCTCTACTCTTCATCAACCTCTAGTAAGTCTTTACTCATACTTTCTGGATATTTTTATTTACTTCTAAGCTGTTTATACCTATGAATGAAGCATCTTCCCATCTCCATCTTTATCCTATCATTTCATATATGGAAAAATTCATTTTAATCTTGCCATGAGAATGCCTATCTTACCAAAATTTAAGATTTATTTATTTATTTATTTTATGTATATGAGTACACTGTAGCTATCTTTGTTCATACTAGAAGAAGGCATCAGGATCCCATTACAGATGGTTGTGAGCCACCATGTGGTTCCTGGGATTGAACTCAGGACCTCTGGAAGAGCAGCCAGTGCTCTTATCCACTGAGCCATCTCTCCAGCCCATTACCACCGTTTTGTTATTTCTTCTGTGTTGAAAGCCAATGATTATAGGGTTTCCTAGGAAAATAGGTATGTAAAGAAGCTAATAACTTGATCCCTTCTTTTCCAACATACATTTATTTTATTTTTTGAGAATTTCATACATGAATACTGCATTTATGTAATCTGTACTCCATACTTTTCTCTTCTAACTGTTCCCATGCCCCTGCATCTCAACTTCATCACAACCCTTTAATTAACATTGTTATATACCCACCCCATATATATGTACACACACAGAGACACACAGAGACACACGCACACACACACACTGTACCCACGGGACTATATATATAGTCATTTAGTGTTAGTGCTGCTTATCTGTTTAGGGCTGACCTCTTGGGATTGGATAGCTTTTCAGGGGCTCATCCCTAGAAAAGACCAGTTCTACCCCTCACATGAACAATTAGTTGCCTATAGCCCTTGATCCATGGGTGGTGCTTTGTGAGATTGTCCCCATCCACTTTGGAATATCAACTGCATCGTTGTGCAGGTCTTGTTTAGGTGGCCATACTGTTACTATTTCATGCACGCAGCTCATTGTCGTATATAGAAGACTATCTCATAGCAGCTATCCTGGTCTTCTGCTTCTACAATCTCCTGCCCCATTTCTGTAATGTTCCGTGCACCTTAGGTACAGAAGCTGACGACACAACACCCATCATTTGTCTTATTTCTTTCATACAACATCAAAACTGTTGAATTATGACAGTGATGATGTGTGCCTTGCCATCTGAATATTTCACCACCTATAATTATGTCTGATGTTAATAATCTTTATCATGCTTACATGATTTCCCTTCTATTTATTTTACTCCGAGTTTTTATTAACAACAGCCACTGAATTGTATTAGGTGCCTTCTCAGGGCTTTAAATATATTTAATTACTTGTTATTTCTCTTTTAATTTGTTCATGTAATTCATTTTTTAGCTAGATATTCTATAATAAATTCTACTTGGTGTGCTTTTATATACTGCTAAATTTTCTATGCTAATATTTCAGAAGCTACTTTCTAATCTCCATCTATAAGTGCAATCATAGTGCATCATTCTTCTTGGTCACATATCAAGTTTCAGTGATAACTTTATAATTGTTTCATAAAGTGCAACAGAGAGCTTGCCAAAAAAATTTTTTTTTGTAGTCTGGGAGATTTCTCAGATGGTGATTTTCAAAGTGTGACCAACTTAGAGGACAGCTGAAGTAATTACAATAATGGACACTGTGTGCCCTTTCTGTTGCCATTCGCATGGAAGGCACGAGGGCAACCACCACACAGGATTCTCCAATCCTCTCACTCTTCACTGCCAAGTGTGAAAGAAAGATAAAATCTAGCTGCACTTAAGAAGTTGTAGGAAAGCAGCAAGATTTATTCATTTTATCAAATCTTGACACTCGAGTAGATATTGTTTTCAATATTCTGTGTGATGAAACATGAAGTGCCTACACTTAACATGATGGGAGCCCTTAGGGAACGAGAGCATCGAGAGATTGAGGTGCATGCTGAAAGGACCAGTCGAGAATTCTAGCTCCCGGGCTTGGATAGGTGGCAAATGTCTTCTTGTAAAGAACAAACTAGGCTTGGTCTTTATGCATCTACCAGTGTTTGTGACTCGTAGTGGAATGTGAGCCAGCGGTGAAAATTCTATCTGTCCTCACAAGCTTGATCTCTTCCTAGTCATTAAAGGGCGTTCCTGGAGCTGGGGGTGTGGCTCAGTTGGCAGAGTTGGGTTCCATGTCCTGCAATGTGTGAAACTGAGCAACCCCAGCTCTCGGGAGGTGGAAATAGGAAGTTCAGAAGCTCTAGCTCAGCCTTAGGTACGCAATGAGTTCATAGCCAGTCACATCAGACTGTGTCTGGGGCGGGAGGGGAGGGGAATTCATTGATGAGAAATGGTGATATTAAGGAGTGGGGTTTTAAAATATTGCCTAATAAAAGTGACAAAATTTGTGAGATCTACATATATCAATGAACCAATATTTTCCAGATGACTAATGGATGATGACACAAAATTATGAATGAGAAGAAAAAATTTTATTCCAAGCTCAAGATGAACCATCGGGTTTTTAATGTAAGAGAACGAACAGTTCATCGGTATAGTTTCAGATTCCATACTGCGATTGAATAGGAGCACGTGTGTGTGTGTGTGTGTGTGTGTGTGTGGGTGTGCATGGGAGGCTAGCAGGCAACACTGATGTTCTTTAGGTGCCATCCACCTTTCCGTTTAAGACAGGGTCTCTGATTGACATGGAAGTCTCCAGAGAAACTCAGTTGGCTGGCCTGTGAACTTCAGCGATGAAGTGGAAGTTTCTGGTTGGGTCATGTGCTGCAGGTTCACGTGGTGTTTTGATGCGACAAGACCCATAGGAGGACACGTGATGTTTGGAGAGAGTATAACCAGGAGTCATCAGACAGTGACAGGCATGCTTGCATAACTAGCTTTGCAATGTTTTGTTGGTCTCAGTGTCTTCACTGATTTTTCACTCCCTTGAGAGAGGCATGGCAAAGAACTCTTTACCAAAGAACTCTTTCCCGGCTGGTTCTGGTTGTTCCTGCTAACGTGTGTAGATTCAGCCCAGATTCAGTGGAGGCCTGGATGTTTCCGTTGGATTGTGCTACAGCTGCTGATTTGTGTTTGCTATCCTGAACTGGGCTGCTGGTATCCTGACAGAGATAGGAATAACCCCCAAAGAATTACTTCTAAACAGGTCTATATCCCCTTGTCCTATGTACCATTTTTTTCTCCCCTGTTTTTGGATGGTGAGCTAGAAGTAGGGGATTGAAGCTTTTGAGAACTCTTATTAAAAAGTAGGTTTTGAAAAATCTAAGCCTACACAGGTATCTGCCTGTCTCTGCAGCCCCAACACTGGTAGTACAACGTATACCACCACGCCCAGCTTTTAAAAGGGTGGGGACGGTGCTCAAGGGTTTGAATTCAGGTCTTCCTGCTTCCATGCCAAGCACTTTATAGACTGAACTATCTCCACAGCCTGGCAATTAACTTTGGGAAAACTATTGCTGCTTACTTTGGGGCATGTTATCAGAGAGAGAGTGGTCACAAGGACCTGCTAAAGATACTCTTCCCTGTTTCCAACTACATATTTCTGTGAGGTTGGATTTTCTTGAGCTACTTAGCCAAAATAATATATTACATTTAATTGAATGCAGAAATAGATTTGAAAAATATTTTTGTATTAGACATTAAACAGGTTTTAAACAATATAAAATAATGCCACTATGTTCATTTGAGTCTTTGAAAATGTTATTTCTCAAAAAGCACATTTATACTAACATGTAGTGTCTTAGTTAGGGTTTGACTGCTGTGAACAGACACCATGACCAAGGCAACTCTTATAAGGACAATATTTAATTGGGGCTGGCTTACAGGTTCAGAGGTTCAGTCCATCATCATCAAGGAGGGAACATGGCAGCATCCAGGCAGGTATGGTGCAGGAGGAACTGAGAGTTCTACACCTTCATCTGAAGGCTGCTAGCAGAAGAGTGACTTCTAGGAAGCTAGGATTAGGGTCTTAAAGCCCATACCCATAGTGACACACCTACTCCAACGAGGCCACACCTCCAAATAGTGCCACTCCTTGGGCCAAGCATATTCAAATCATGACATTACACTCTCTGACTCCCATAGGCTTGTTCAAACACATGAGTCTATGAGGGCCATTTCTAACCATAGCATAAAAAAAAGTACATTTAGTCCAACTTCCAAAGTCCTCATAGACTATAGCAGTTTCAACAATGTTAAAAGTCCAAAGTTCAAAGTCTCTTCTGAGATCCATCCAATCACTTAACTGTAATCACTGACTCAAGACTGGAAACCAACTGAGCAAATTCCAAACTGTGCATCTCCATGTCTGATGTCAAAGCAGTTTTCAGATCTCCTTTTTCATTTTTGTTGGCTGCAACAAACTTCTTTTCTTGGGCTGGTTCCATTCCCTGTTATCAGTATTCCTCAGGAGATATGCTATGGCTCTGGCATCTCAAAAACCTTGGTGTCTCCAAGGCAACTTCAATGTTACAGCTTCTTGTTTTAATGTCTGGGATCCACACATAATCTTCTGGGCTCTTCAAAAGAGCTGGCATCACTTCTCCAGCTCTGCCCTCTGTAGCACTCTAAGCTCAGGTTGGTCCACTCCACTGCCGCTGCTGTTCTTGGTGATCATCCCATGGTACTGGCATCTCAAATATACTGGGATCTTCCACAGCAACTAGGCTTCATCAATAGCCTCTCATAGACTCCTTTCATGATGCTGAGCCTAAAATCCTTTGTGTGACCCCTTCAGTTCTGGGTCATCAACTACAACTGAGGCTACACCTTCACCAATGTCCTTCCATGGCCTCTCACAGGGCCAAGCCTCAGCTGTTCTTCATGAGCCCTTCATGCCTTCAAAACCAGTACCACCTGGGTGACTCTTACATATTACCAAGTCCAGCTGCACCACAAGGTACAACCTTGGCTATTTCTGGAACACAGCTTCTTTGTGCTCTCAGAAAACACTTCCCAGAAGATTTCACCTCAAAGATGCTGGTCTCTTCTTAATCACTGCTGACTTAACTCCAGCTAACCAGCATCAATTGTCCCAGTAGTCCCTTCTATTTTTCACTCTAAAGCCAGAGCCACATGGCTGAAGCTGCTGTGTTCTGATGCTTTCTGGGGCTGGAACATGGCCCCTCTTATTCTATTACCAGCTTTCTGTTTCCCTCTCTGCCTAAGCTTGGCTTTCCTGGAACTTGCTCTGTAGATTGACCTTGAATTGAGAGATCTACATGGCTCTCTGTCCTGTAATGCTGGGATTAAAGGCATGTACCACCATGCCTGGATTTAAGCTTTTCTTCACCTAAAATCTTGAACTGAGAAATCTATTTGGCCTTGTCTCCTGGGATTAAAGGTGTGTACCACCATGCCTGGATCTAAACTTAGCTGAGTAGGATCTTGCCCCAAATCCCTTAATCTGTTATCTCCTAGAACATAGGATTCAGTTCCGTTCACTTCTTGGTTCCCCTTTAACACTTGAACCATATATTTCATATTTTTTTGCTTGCTACACTTGTTCAAAACACCCTTCTTGAGAGTTAATCAGAGAACAAAGTCTCTGCTGGGCTTTTTTGAGACTTCCCTTGTCAATGCAATTAATATAACTCTCTTTACCTTAGACTCAGGTAAGATTCTTCAGACAAGGGCAAAAAGCAACCACATTCTTCACCAAAATACTACAAAAATAGTCTCTAGGCCACATTCTGAAATTCTTCTCCACTGAAACCTCTTGGGCCAGGTCTGCACAGTTCAAATCATACTCAACAACAAAGTCTTCCATATTTCTACTACAATAGACCATTAAGCCTAACTTAAAGCATTCCACTGCTTCCCAAAGTCCCCAGATCTACATCCTTCCAAACAAAAGCATGGTCAGGCCTATCATAGCAGTACCCCAGTACCTGGCACCAACTTCTGTCTTAGTTAGGGTTTTACTACTGTGAACAGACACCATGACCAAGGCACGTCTTATAAAGACAACATTGAATTGGGGCTGGCTTCCAGGTTCAGAGGTTCAGTCCACTATCATCAAGGTGGGAGCATGGCAGCATCCAGGCAGGCATGGTGCGGGAGAAGCTGAGAGTTCTATGCCTTCATCTGCAGGCTGCTAGCAGAATAGTGACTTCTAGGAAGCTAGAATGAGGGTCTTAAAGCCCATGCTCACAGTGAGATACCTATTTCAACAAGGCCAAACCTCCAAATAGTTCCACTTCTTGGGCCAAGCATATTCAAACGATGACATGTAATATGTTTGTTATGGTATTTTATAAATGAATTATGGCTTACATAAAGTTAAGGTGACCTTTTGAAGATCATGTCATTCTCAATAGTGAGAGATTCGAACATGATACCTTTGTAAATGGAGTCCTCTCCGTCACTCTTATGTTGGAGTTGTTTGGTCACTTTCATAAATTTTTGGCAGCAAATCACCCACCTCTTTGAGATTTTCAAGTTCATGATCAGTAGGCTTCAGGAGATTCCTTTCAGTCTGTTCCAAGTTCCAGCTATTGCTTCTTTCTTCTTCTTGACCTTGAAGTTTTCTCTCTGGAACTTCCTAGTTAACTGCAGACATGCTGCTAGAAAACATTGTAAAAGCTTTGGGTGAAGAGTATAGGAGACATGTGGACAAGAACTGTGAAGGAAGGAAAGGAGGCCCAGTGGCCTACGGATGGCCTCTCATCTGATCTTTTGGAAGTCAAGAAAACATGGCAGTTCAGTTCTTAACAGGTGTCTCAGTGTGGGTTTCAAAAGGAAGACTGATATTTGTAGATTTTTTCCAGCCCCTCCTGGCCAAGATCTGCTTCTCAACTTCCAACAATCTTAAACAGTCTTAAATTTAATTCTGTTTCCAGCCTTGGATCTAGTTCTAGAATTATTCTAACAACCCTTACAAACATGACTGATCTAAAAACTAGAATGCCTGTTTATTAATTTCCTGAATCTCTGGGTCAAAGTGTTTCTACACATTGCTTGTAAATAGCTGTCCTTTCTTTGGAAGTGCTCTTGGAGTCCCTCAGTAAGGACATGAAGGATTTCCACATCTGCAGGATTTGGCAGAGGAACGAGGTTGTAATGAGACTTGTGATCCTTAGGTTGAGGCAGTGAAATGAGACCTCTGAATTTCCACATGAGATATTGGCTAGGATGGGCTTCGTGATAAAGTGGATGTCTGAGGGCCAGGGTCATACCCTGGGAGGGTTGCTGCTTTGTGCCTTCGGGAGTCCTATTTCCAGTAGGTGGAAGAGGGATGCTTTGATCTGAAGAGAGAATCTGGGCAAAATATCACAATATTTATGGCAAATACATCAGTTATAGGATGCACCCTGGTTTTAGAAACACTGCAGCATAAACACTTATTTGTGGTTTTAGAAAACCAGAGCAAGCCATAGTCTAGAAAGTCCAGAATGGAAAATTAGCAGTCTGGAGGCCTGGGGCTTGCTCTTTACTGCCTGCCATTCAAATTTCTTCTTGCAAATCCATCTTCCTCTTCTTGGCATTCTGACTTTGCCTTAACAAAACTGTTTACAGTTTTCTAGTAACTACGCCCTTAGTAGGGGAGGATAATAGCTAGTGCTGTGCTGGTAAATGTTTAGTACCTGTTCTTTATGCAGAAGTGTGCACATGTGTACATACGTGTTTACTAAAGCAAAGTGTGTAGAGGACACAATTTATAAATAACCGTAAAGCACGAGGTACTCTTTATTGCAAATTCCATACATCCAATTGATTCTCAATGTTTCCATTGATTTTTCACAGAACTCTTATGTCCCAAACTGACATATGGTTGTAATTGATGAACAAGGCTGTCTCTCACACAAATGCTGGGTGATATTTTTGTTTAGATTAATGAATGAGACAGAAACAAAACAATGAAGATGTATGTCAGAGCTACACTTATTTGTCAATGATGTGAGAGACCATTGCATCAGACAGAGGTCTTAAAATGTCCTGTAGAATGTTTCTTTAAGGGTTTTGTCCCATTTATAAGTGATGGCTACAGACTCCATGGGTTTTAACTTATTTAGTATTGATAGTTCCCCACTACAGAGAGATTAGCTCCCTAGGCAATGGTTAGCAATGGCCAGGACATTTCTGTTTGTCATAAATAAAAAGGAGTTGCTACTGATCCACTGAGTAAGGGCCCTTCCTTTTCTCTCTTCTCTGCATCTGCTAGCTTGCCTGAGGGGACCTGGAAGTCCCACCTATTCCTCCCAGCTCACTGGACACTAGCATCTTTATTGATAGATCAAGAACCAATTGGGGAACAGGACCTTAACATCAGCCCCCATCCCCTACAGGTAACACTTTACTTTTTTAAGTTGCCCAAGGTTGAGGAATCTTAACCTGTATTATTAATACTATAGCCATATTTTTGCATACATGGTGTCAGAGGGCATCCTGTATAAAGAGACTAGAGGTCAATGTTGGGTATTTTTCTCTCACTCTCCACCTTATTTTTTGAGACATATCCATAGTTTATATAATACCATCAACAAAATGTTAGATTGAGTGTACATACAACATTCCTGACCTATGAGATGACCAAAAAGCCTGTAAAAACATTATTTGTAGCAATGTCTGTGGGCTCTTTATGAACATCGTACACCCTTGGACACCGGAGTTCCTGGCTCTTCTGTTTTGAGACTTCAGGGCTTAACCAGCACACCATTTTATTGCTCCACCCAAATTATCAAAACTCCAGACTGAATTACAGCACTAGCTTCCCTAGTTTTCAGCTTGCAGATGCAAGTGAGACTTTCAAGCTGCCATAATGATAAATCAGTTCCCACATGAATCTTGTAGCATCTGTGGGTACACTTAATCATTTTTGATAGTAATGTTAAAGCAATACACATACAGTAGAAGTCATACTTGGATTTTGATCTTCTCCTCAGGTTAGTGATACCTGGTAAGATACTATCTTGAGCTTTTGGGTGGCAGTCAGTTTCCTACAGTGTACTTTGTGTGTGTGTGTGTGTGTGTGTGTGTGGCTAAGCAGGTGTTTGTGAGGTTAGGTGTAGTAAATGTATTTTCAAATTATGATATTCTTGATGACTGTGATTATTACTCTTCATTATCTACTTTATTGGATTCAAAATCACCATGGAAACGCATCTCCGGGTGCATCCACAAAGGGTTAAGTGAACAGGTATAAGATGTGGGCAGAGCCACCCAATGGGCTGGGGTACTGAATGCAAGGAGAAAATGAGCCGGACGTATGCTAGCTTGCCTGCGGGGACCTATTTCTCTCAGCTCTTTAGTCGCTAGCATCTTTATTGATAGATCCAGAATTGATGGTGGAACAGGACCTTAGCATCAGACCCATCCTCTGCAGGGCACTAACTTTACTTTTTAACTGCAGATACCATGTCATCAGCTGTTTCACGTTTTTGCTGGTATGCTCTCCACACCATGATGGGCTATATCTCTTCAAAGTGTGACGCAAAATAAAATCTATCTTCCTTAAATTGCTTCTTGTCAGATTGATGGTTATAGAAACAAGAAAAACATCGAATACAGGGGGTTTATTGGGATACAACCTTCTTGTAATTAGAAGATAATTGATATATCTACACATACCCTGGTGGTTCTGTTCTTTTGGAGGCCCAGTCTCTATTATTGATTTCAAACTACTAACATAATGGACAAGTGAGGAGTTGGTCAGAGATGTGCTATGCTATTGAGTGACATCTCACCTCAAAGATACAAATGTCACAAACCCAACAGCACAAAGAGTAAAACCATAAGTAAGCTCCTGATTCACAAATTCTTTAACAGTCTCTTGTGGGTTGGAGTTGACCAGTCTGGTTTTAGCCTGCCAATGAAATGGCTACCTACCATTCTCAAATTCAGATATTTATTTCCTGTGTCTTGCGGAGACATACAATTCCAGTTTCTGTTTCCCAAGGAAGGGACAAGGGTCTCTGACCTGGATTGGATTTTGTATGTGCCCAGAGTTACATTTAACAAAACATCCATGTAAATGTGGCTTGACCTATCAGACCTCAGAAATCTCATTGGAGAAGAGATAGGCACCATAACATGACACCCACGAGAATGTTGCAAATACATAGACACATAGACACGGACCTCCTCTTGTCCTCTGTCTCTCAGACTGTGTTTCTGACTTAACCCTTTCCTACAGTGAGATTTGGCAATAATAAACCATCATTTCTCAAAGTGCTCCATGGAGCAGCAGCAGCTGCCTCACTTGGAAATTCTAGGATGTGGAAACCAGCAGCTTTGTCATTAAAAACAACCAACAGGCTCTTCTGAGGCTAAAGATTGAGACCCACAATGTATGGTTATTTCTCTTCCTTTTTAAAAGTTGTATTTTATCCATTAGAATTACAACAAGATACATTTAGGTTATCCTGATAACATTTGGTATTGCCCTCCAGTCTCCAGAACTGACAGATAATTTTTAGGATGCATTGCTCCTCCACAGGAATAATCTCATCAACGGTGTATTGATTTGTATTACTTCATCTTTCCGAAGATGTCCGTTTTTAACTTCTGCGAATACTGTGGCCCATATGCACCATCAAATCATCACATAATCTAATACTATTTAAGCTTTTGGGGGCCAATTCCTGTGCTTCCCAAGCTCACTGATTCCTCCTTTATGGGTAGGAGCTGTGCTTTGGGGCTTGGTTTGGGCTATAGTGTTTAAAGGAATGAAGAGGTCGTGTCAGACACTGGAGTATTCAATTGTTTGATCATGACTACTTTGAAATACTACTTCCCTTAACCCCTCACTTTCTTGTTGTCTCAGTTAAGGTTTTTACTGCTGTGAACAGACACCATGACCAAGGCAACTCTTATAAAGACAACATTTAACTGGGACTGGCTTACAGGTTCAGAGGTTCAGTCCATTATCATCAAGGCAGGAATATGGCAGCATCCAGGCAGGCATGGTGCAGGAGGAGTTGAGAGTTCTACATCTTTATTTGAAGGCTGCTAGCAGAATACTGACTTTCAGGCAGCTAGGATGAGGGTCTTTGATTTGAGACGTTTTTTAATGTACTTTAATGTACATTTTAATGGTCTGTAATGTACATTTGCATAAACATAGAAATCAAAGTTGGGAACTGAAGAAGAGCTAGCCCCCTTCTGAGTTTACACTGAGATGTCCCATCTGGCCAGTGAAGCCTTTGTTCTGTGTGAACCCTCACACGGTTATTATGAGCCACGCCAACACTTCAGGTCTGGGGGTCATAATCTCTAGTTCCTAAACTGGAAGGATGCTGGTAAATAGTTTGACCCTGGCAACAAATATTCACTTAAGATTGTCAGCATGTTTCATCCAAGAACAGAAGTTACACATCCTTTACTTTTAAAACAGTTATCACATCTAGTCACTTATTATTCACTTGCATGCATGAATGCATGTGTGTATATGTGTGTGTGTGTGTGTGTGTGGTGTGGTTGTGGTTAGAGGACACTTTGAGAATCTGCTCTTCCCTTCCACCTTGTAGGTTTCCAGGGATTGAACTCAGGTCATCAGCAACTGCTTTTAGCTATTCAGCCATCGTTCTGGTCTCCAGGTATCTTTTAGATGAAATATCCCATTACACACATAGATACACACACTCACACCGTATAAAACCTTTGAATGAGTAACCCTTTCAGTTTTTATTTTGTTTTTGTTTTTTTTTTTTTTTTTGGTTTTTCGAGACAGGGTTTCTCTGTGTAGCCCTGGCTGTCCTGGAACTCACTCTGTAGACCAGGCTGGCCTCGAACTCAGAAATCCGCCTGCCTCTGCCTCCCAAGTGCTGGGATTAAAGGCGTGCACCACCACCGCCCGGCTTCAGTTTTTATTTTGATAAACCATTTTACCTATAATTGAGTTTGAACTCAATGTTATTTCATTTCTTTTAGAATAGAAAAAAGTAATATAAAATATCATTGAATTATGACAACTAAAAATAAAAATGCTTTCATGGCATGGAACCAAGAGGCTCTGAGATTAGGAAAAAAAAAAAAACAAAAAAAAAAAAACAAAAAAAACAACCAAAACCAAAACTCTACCAAGTATGGTGGTACACTCTGAAGTTGGAGCAGCAGGATTACTCTGATATCAAGAGCTTGAGATCTGCCCAGGCAACACAGTGAGTCCCCCGAATCACAATAAAAACAAATCAAAATAAAATTTCAACCTTTTTTCTTGGTTATAAGAAAGAATGATTATAATCTCCAATCAATCATCATTGAAAATCTTCATTGCTGAATGCATAACCAGAAAACACAATAAAGTTACAGGGTGTTGAAGAGGCAATTATTAAATACTGCCACTTTAAAATTTGTATTATTCATGTATTTCTCATTCTCTAGTATGTTAGCCCTCTTGGCAAGCAAGTAAATTGAGGAACTATGAAGCAAACTAGTAAAGCTCTTGCTTTAATACATTTGAGATGTCCTACAAGGAGGATTTAGGAGCAAACAAGCTGGTTCAAACGGGCAGAATAACCATTTAAAGAGACAAACCCACATGGACGCCTGCCTTTTGTTCTTTTCTACCTGTCTACTAAAATCACAAGTGTGCAGCTGGAGGGTACCGCTAGGGGGCAACAATACGCAGCGGCTTTGCCAGCGTTAGCACCTAGGGGCGCTCCCTACCTTCCTTTCGTTCATCCTGACTTCCGCCGGAAGCGGCTCCGGCTGTTGTTGTTTTCTGATAATTGGGTTCTGGTCGAGTGGTGGTTCGTCTTCTTTCCCCTCCTCCGGCTTGTGAGGTTACCGCAGAGGAGCTGGAGAGTCAAAGTGGAGCTTAGACACTGGGAGCGAGATGGACATCCTGAAATCAGAGATTCTGCGGAAGCGGCAGCTGGTGGAGGACAGGAACCTGCTGGTGGTGAGTCCTGTGGCTGTGAGGTTTGGGCTTGAGGATGTTGTTACCATGCTTGGAAAGGTGTCGGCGCTGAGAGGGTTTGGGCAGCCACGGGGCTGACAGATCAGCCACTGTCCTAGGCAAGTTGCTGGCAGGGGTGGTAAGGTGTGGATTTGAACCCTAGTCTGGCTCACTTCGGGGGCGCTTGCTCTCCTAACCTGTATCAGCTGTAGGCAGAGTGATAAAACAACTTACTAGTCATTCTGTATCCCAAATCTTGTTTCGGAGAGTTAGTAAGCTTTGCCCCTAAGCGATCTGGCACACGCCCTAGAGTTCAGTGTTCGTTTGTTCCTCTTTGTGTGCGAGTGTGTAAAAATTTATGTGCGAAGGACTGCGTGGATCTTGTTTACAATTCAGTGGTTGTATTTTTTTTTTTTTTGAACAAATGCAAACACCGGTGTAAACCAGTCTCCACGAGGAGATAAAATAGCAACGTCCACTTGATTCATTTGAGCTGTTTCTCAGAATTGGTTGAGCAGATTCTGAGTCCTCGAGAAGCTTTGTTGTCATAGCTTTTTGGAACCCCTGAGTTACGGAGTACACGTATGCCTGAGTCGTAGAAAATGACATTGAGTGTTTTTAAACATAGCTCTACCGTGTTACACATCCATGAGCAGTGTCAGAGGTTGGCTGGTCTGCATGCCGTTTATGTTGTCTGGCTTTTCGGTGGAGAGGTATCTGTATGGTTCTAATTTTCATCTTCTTGATAATTTGTAAGTACTTTCTGTGTGATTTTTTTTTTTTAGATACTCACGTATTTTTTTTGTGTGTGTGAAGTGTGAAAACTGCTTGCAGATTTAAATTAGATTAGTCTTTAATTCTCTGGTCTTTAAACTAGGTTAGTTATTAATTCTCCTGATTCCTTTATGCATCCCACCACTTTTTTTTTTTTTTTTTGATAAGTATGTTTTCTGGATATTTTCTTCCAGATTAGGCTATTTATTTCATTAATAGTGCCTTTTGATGAATAAAAGCATTCTCTCTCTCTCTCTCTCTCTCTCTCTCTCTCTCTCACTCTCTCTCACTCTGTGTGTGTGTGTGTGTGTGTGTGTGTGTTTGTGTGTATTTATGAATGGGAAGTGCATGGTGGGGACCCTTGGACTTGTAAACGACAAGACAATCAGTATAGGTTGGAAACAGCTATGTAGGGTTTGTATGGGGATGGTCAGGAACCAGAGGGAGAAACAGAGATGCTAGCTAAAACTCCAGGAGAGAAATTTTCCAAGGCCACAATCCTCCAGATGGAAGATTGCACCAGGAATCTGTGGTATGGTTGTCTGTGTGTGTTAGCAGCACAGTGGCAGTTATTTAGGCACTGGAACCCTAACTGTTTCAGCTGTACCCAGAAACACTCTCCCAGGCCCAGCATGCTGACTGAAGGCCTCAACTTTTGACTGCCCTCTGTGCTGGATCCCAGCCATCTCCTCACTCTGGTGCAGATAGTCCCTTGCTCTCCCAATACAGCCTGTAAGACGCTGGTAGACCTGAACCTGTGTGGTCCCAGCCAGGATGACATTAGCCAGCTACACCTTTGCTCTCTGTATATAGCCTGTTGGGTTCTGGTGGGCCCAGTCAGGATGGCCTCAGCCAGCTGTTGGTGCTTGTCTCCTTCTCCTCCTCCTGTTCTGCACAAGGCACTGCTGAGTGGTCAGAGCTGCTGGAAGTAGGAAACTATGGAATTCCCCCAGTCTCTAAGGTTCTTCCCTGTGGTCTTTACCCTCTATAGCCTTCTCTACGCAGTTTGTGAAAGCTTCTAGGTCCCCTTCCTCTTTGATTCCTGAGATTTCCTCCCAGATGGATGCCCTCAACTGGTCCATGAACTTGCCTTCGATCTTCTGCATCGTCTCGGGCTGTAACTGATAGAAGAGTTTGAAACTGTTGGTGAATCTTCTGGGAAAAAAAAAAAAAAAAAAAAGTTCCCCATGGGTGACCCTGGAGGTGGCAGTGCCAAGCCTGTAGATCCTCTGGTCCTGTAGACTTTCCCACAGCCACTGCCTGATTAGCATTGCTAGGTTCAGCCATGATGAAATCACAAATCACCACTGGCTTTTGATTTTGATAGAGCACAGTGTGGTTTTTCCTCACCCTGCTTCCACCCTTTCTCTCTCTTTCAGTTCTTGCTATGTAGTCTTGCTGTATCATCCAAGTTGGCTTGAATTGCTGCCTCAGCCTCCCAAAAGCTGGGACTACAGTGGTGTATCTAACTTCAGTATGGGGAGTTTTTAATGGTTATCTTTTTTTTTTTTTCCTGTGTCTCATTGGGAGATTAAGACAGTGTATCCAGTTGGCAAACAGTTGGGTAATTTCTTAAAATTAGGTGGACATTTGGCCTGTGAGCTGGCCATTCTTCTATTGGAGACATTTGAGTAAATTGTGAAGGCGGCTGTCTTCTACAAGCTACAAATGTTTATGAAACACTGGTCATTTTAAGAACATTTTGAATCAGATTTTCTTTTCTTTTTTTTTTTATTAGTAACTTTTAAAAAAAATGTTAAAGGCTTTATATGTTTGGTAATGCTCAATAACAAGATGCCCATACAATCAGAAGTGTAACCCAGTACCCATCCTAGATATACCAACTATCTTTGACTGGTGGAGACATGTGAACATCCGCCTCCATATGCCCCCCTCCCCTCCCTCTTTCTCTCTCTCTTTCTCTCTCTCTTTCTCTCTCTCTCTCTGTCTCCTAGCTCCTCCTCTTCCTCTCCTTACTCCTCCCACCTTAGCTCCTCCTACATATCACCCTTCCTGGTAAGATAAAACTTTGCTTTCAAAATACAATTAGAGCATAACTATATCAATTTGTATCAGTAAGGTACAAGATAGACCTAATACCCAGTCCATCATTTTGTTGACTAACCAGAACCTCTGTCATCTCTCCTAACTAAAAGACTTAGTTCTGAACATGGCTTTTTCTTGGCTTTAGAATGAATGTCAGCTGAAAACCATCCTCTCAAGTCTTTTCTCTCAAAGTAAATAGCTGGGATTGGCTATGAGACTATAAGTCTTCAACCTCATCAGAAATCCAGAATAATTGAATTACCTGAAATTATGGGAAGCACAAAGCATAGCTTCTAAAACTTAGCCAATTTATAGAAACTGCTGAACACCTGGACAGTCCTTATACTATGAAATGTTGGAGCATCCGATCTTCAGCCTTCTGGCCCAGGATCATCTGACAGACCTAGTGATGCAGAATTATTAAGGGCTGATTATTCTGTCTTGGCAGATATAATCAGTCGAGTATTCTGCAAGTCTGTCCCTTTCAGGACGGTAATTTGTAGATGAAAAGAGGTAATTCTTGCCTAGTGGCTGTCTCACCACAACTGGAGTAACTCCAAAGATGTTTAATTTCTTCTTAGAATCCAAGACAGGAAGCTATCAGGAGCAGACAGGTCTCTAATCAAAATGAACCTTAATACAGAAATGTTCGTAACTTCAATTCTGTGGATTTCTGAGGTTTTGAAAACCAACTATCCATGTAGGGCAATCTGGACTGTTATCTGTTAACTCCCCTTAGCTATTTCTAAATAAAATATAGAAAACACCCTAACAATAAACTCAGAGCCATGAATTTGCTATAGGCCCTTAACTCACAAGCTAACCATCTCAAATCAGTTAAAAAAGTTAAAGAAGGACTGGGTCTAAGCCTTGTTGAATCAGACTTTCATTTGATGCAAAGGAAGAGTTATAAAGTAACAAAACCCAGAATTGGTATGGTAAGATTGCTCAGATTCCAGGTGATGAGACCTCACACATTCCTTTGGATTCTCCTGTTGATGAGATTTCCAGAACTGGCTTTGTATGCCATAATTTCTGTTTTGATTTGGAGAAAATAACAAAAGGATATTTCTATGTGGTTCAAAGTAAATCTGTCTGTAAAAATGATCTTTGAACTTAGTTGTTAGGAAACTGAATAAGAAAACATTTTGAAAATGCTATTGGTATATATATTCTCTTTGCTGTGAGAACTACTTCAGTCAAGTAAAATACTTGAGTTTATCACATATCAGAACACAGGTCTGCTCTGGAGGAGGGGACCACCATACAGGGACTTGGTGGGATTATCTTTAGGACTGAAAATATTAAATTCTTGAAAAACTTAGAAGTGTTTTTAAGAGGTTTCTAGGAGTGCTTGATAGCTATGAGGCATGAACTTCTGCCAAGGGCATGTTAGTAATGCACTGTTTTGTCTTTGCTAGGAAAATAAAAAGTACTTCAAGAGAAGTGAACTTGCCAAAAAAGAAGAGGAAGCGTATTTTGAAAGATGTGGCTACAAGGTAGGAAAGTTGCAGCTTTTATGTTAAATCAGATATTTCTGAGTTTAAATTTTTTATAGCTGTTGTTAAATAACAAAATTATTGATCTCTGTTCAATTTATCAATGTTATACATTAGCCTATAAGTGAGAAGCCTTCTGGAGAGGTATGAGTTTTTGGTTTTGATTTGGCTTTTTTTAAAAAAAAAAGCAACAGATCTTGAATTCAGGAAAATACATGCATGACTTTTGGCTTGGAATGGTTTGGCTTTCTGTGGACAGCATGAACTGGCTTGATCAAAGCTTGAATTTTTTTTTTTTAAATTAAATCCCCATTCTGATATTCCTTATCTTCATCGCTCCCACTACTCTCTCCCCTACCTCTCTCAATAAAAGTGTGTTTTGAAAGAGCTCAAAACACTTTATTCATTCAGCCTTGATTGTTTCAGCAGCAAGCAGTATAGTCTCTGCTTCCTCCTGCCTACTTTAAGAAATTAGTTTTATGTTAATATTGCCCATAATTCCTTTTGGGCCTAGTACTCCTGCTTGAAATAGAGACATAACGTCTGTAAGCTTTTGTTTGCTTTAATAATCATGGGGCAGCATTTGTGTAGTCTGTTGGTTAGAAGAATTTTTAAATCCATGAGCTGTCTGAAAGGTTTCACTTATGTGCTTTAGATGCATGTCTGCAATGATCTTTCACGTTGTCCTGTTGATGATACTTGGGAGGGGTTGAAGCTTAGAAGGTGGAGAAGCTGTTTCAGTTGTTTTCAAAGCAGACATAGTTTAATTAATACTCAGCTCAAAGCCAACAGGTTCCATCAAAACATGCTGGATCATACATTTGATAGTACTCCTGCATGGACTGGAGAAAGTTCTGGAAGTTAATTTGTATGGCATAGCATTTCTAGAGGAAAGCATGAAGAATGTAACTGCTAACGTGTGTGCATTTGGCTTTATGTTTTTACTGTTGGAAAAGGCAAGTATTGAAGGAATGTTCTAAAGATAGATGCTTTAAAGTTTATCATTATATTTTAATAGGTTTCTTTAAAGATACCAACTTCATTTACTTCTAGTTTAGAAAAATAAAAGACATCTTATTATCTAAATAACCATTGAGTAGCTATGTAGACAGAAGAGTCCTCCTGTCTTGCCTGCCCAGCATCACGGCCAGGCTTGACCTGGGGTCAGAATCCTTTACCATGCACTGTCTCTGCTGACTTGGTCTTTGTAAGTGCGAGCCTTTGCTACCCTTTGAGAAGGTAGGAAAGCATCTACTGTCTTGTGCCTTTTGCTCTGTGTGGATCCTTTTGTTGATGTGACATCTCTATGGAGATAGTGCCACCGTCTTCAAATCAGCTGACAGAATGCCTTAGGTCTTTGTCTCAGAGCTGCCAGCTGTCTATGTGTGTATACATAGAATGATGTAAATGTACATTAGAACTTAGATGGAAGAAATGCTTGTCTTTTGTTGCTCTTTAACAACCTTCCCTGGAGTAGTGACAGTATAATATGGTTGCTTTTACTCCTTTGTCCATTTTTAAAGCTTGGTGCTGGTTTTACCTGTATAAGTATTCAAAACATTAGGTTTTTTATCTCTATTTTGTTTTACCTTTAGCCATAAACTATAGAATCATGAATTGCATAATTTTTATTGTGCAGATTTTCTTAATGGGACAGTAGTTTCTTAAAGCAGTTCTTTCTGTTTCTTTGAATCTATTTCTACTTCTGAACTCTAAACTTACCTTGTGGGTGGATGAGAACCACGTCAGGATTTTCCAGACTGCACAGTGAGGCTTTTAAAGTGCTGGACTCAGTTTTCTCAGTCTGTGACTGACTCCTGCCCAGATCTGAAGAAAGAGCTGAAGACATTTTCCTGTACAGGGTCATGAGTGAGAGTCCACCCTCCCCGGAGCAGTCAGCCTTCATTCCTGTTCTTCTAGGTCCGTAGCTTATTTTGTAGTCCAGTTGTGCACAGCTCACATGCCTAGTAGTGGTTTATCCAAGGTTGGAATACTGTGTCTGAAGAAACAAAACAGGAAACAGTTCTTTAGTCTCTGTAGAGGTGAGCAACTGTTGGATAGCCCTTGAAGACAGTTTTCTCAGAGGCAAATTGATTGTCTTAAGAGAGAAAGTGGGCTGTTTTAGTGTCTGGGAAGAAGTTAAGTTCATATTTAAGCACTATGGAGTTTCTTTATTTTGGAAACATTGTAGTTATGTGACTCTTTATAGCAAGAATGCGCTCTGCCGTGTGCATGCTCTCCATGTGTCATGCTCCGGAATGGGATGTCTGCTCAGCTCTTGGAAGCATGTACAGTTCCTCCGCAGCCTTTGCTCAGGGGACAGGTGCTTATCCATCAGCAGGAACATTCTTGTATGCGCTGGCTAAGGTGATTACATGGTGAATAGAAATATATGTTGGTAAGTTTGAATTTTATTTCTTTGGCTTATTAATATAGATACAGCCAAAAGAGGATGACCAGAAACCACTAACATCGTCAAATCCAGTGCTGGAACTTGAACTAGCAGAGGAAAAGCTTCCTATGACTCTTTCTAGGCAAGAGGTAAGGTTCTGTTTATTTTGTAGTCAGAAAGAAAAATTTACACTGGACTTAGCATAAGTTTCCAAAATGAGATAATTTGACTTAAAAATCTTATGTGGTCAGACTTTTTTTCCCCATGAACGTCTAAATCTCTGTTTCCTTTGATAGTATTCTTTTTTTTTTTTGTTTTGTTTTTGTTTTTTTTCAAGACAGGGTTTCTCTGTGTAGCCCGTGCTGTCCTGGAACTCACTCTGTAGACCAGGCTGGCCTCAAACTCAGAAATCCGCCTGCCTCTGCCTCCCAAGTGCTGCTTTGATAGTATTCTTACTTCAAAAAACAAGAACAATAACAACAAAAACCAGGAGCTAAAGCTTTGGAGCAGTGGCTGCTTTTCAAGAGGCCTGGAGTTGGATTCCCAGCACACACATGCTGGAGTTGGATTCCCAGCACACATCATGCTGGAGTTGGATTCCCAGCACACACATGCTGGAGTTGGATTCCCAGCACACACATGCTGGTGACTCCAGCCCCCTGTAACTCCAGTCTCAGGGGATCCAG
Organism: Mastomys natalensis; assembly: GCA_021653895.1. Classification (NCBI taxonomy): domain Eukaryota; kingdom Metazoa; phylum Chordata; class Mammalia; order Rodentia; family Muridae; genus Mastomys; species Mastomys natalensis. Next base: position 139,147 of record JAJTUV010001721.1, on the reverse strand, counting down.
TGCCCTCTTCTGGCCTCTTTGGGCTCCAGACCTACATGTAGGGAAAATGTACATATAATGCCCCTCTCCCCGACATATTTAACATTATTGTGTGAGCGCATGATGCCTGTGTGCGCACATGTGTCAGGACAAATGTGGAGGTAAGATGACAGTGCTGTGTAATCCAGTTTTCACCTTCTACCTTTCCATGGGTTTCAGACATCAAACCGAGGTCACCAGGGTTGTGCCTTCCCATTATTAAGCTTTCTCTACCACTCAGTAGTCTTTCTTTTGTAATGACTGCATTATAAAGTTTAAACAATAAACATATATATAAACTTACACACTCTAAATAATTATACTTAAGTTATTGTCTAAATTGATTTAAATAATACTGGTTTGCTGTTTACATCTCTTATTTTCTGATCCATTTTTTTTCCAGATTGAAACACAGAGATCTATATCATTTCCCTCCTTTTTCTTTAGTGAGATATAGTTTTTAATGTCTTTATAATTTATCATCATGTATTTGCACCTTAATTATTTTCTTGCTTTCTTGTTTTGTTTTTGTTTTTTTGAGACAGAGTTTTGTATAGCCTAGGCTGGACTGAAATTTGCTATGTTCTGTAGCATGCCTCTTATTCTTTATCTTCCTGCCTCCTCTTCCTAGGTCCAGGGTTTTTTCTGCCATGCTTTTAAACTGTTCCTTTTTCATTGTCTTTAGATTGCTTCAGCATTTCCTTGTGAATGATAGTATGAAACCCTTGTGAGACATTATTGCATGCCTAATTGTGATTATGTCTCTTGGAAAAGTTCTGGACACTTTATGTGTGTGTGTGTATACGTACATATACATTCATATGTGTATGTGTATGTGTGTGTGCATATATATATATATATATATATATATATATATATAATTAAAAGTATGTATACTTTTAGTTTTTTAACTATCCTTTATGTGTGTATTTTACCTGCATGTGTGTACATGTGCTTATGTGTATGCCTGGTGCCTGTAGAGGTCAGAAAAAGGCATTGGATTCCTTACAGATGGTTATGAGGCACCATGTGGGTTCTGGGAATCAAATCAGGATCAAATCAGGGTCCTCTGGAAAAACAACCAGTGCTTTTAACCATCGAGCCATCTCTGCAGTCCTGACTTCGTATGTTTTTTGGTTTTTCGAGACAGGGTTTCTCTGTGTAGCCCGGGCTGTCCTGGAACTCACTCTGTAGACCAGGCTGGCCTTGAACTCAGAAATCCGCCTGCCTCTGCCTTGACTTTGTATGTTTTAAAGATCTGTTTAAAATATATGTTATCAAATAGCATTGTAGACATTTACACGTTATATTAGTTTATAATCTGATCTGTAGTGTCTACCCACAGCCTGGTCTACTTCAACTATTAATTTACTTAACAAATTAACATATGTTTCCCCATATTCCATTACTTAATAAATGAGAGTAATAGAACTCTTTCCTATTTTTGAGGACAGATAGTTTATTGCCTTGCCTTTAGGCATTGTAGATGGTAATTCCCTATTTAAATAGATACCATAAGTATTACATAATTTATAGTTACTTGGTAGTAGTCTCTAGTTGGAAGAACTGTTTTAAAGTAATAAGCTCAGATGTTTTCTGTTTTTTAAAATTTTAGTGGGTTTTTTTTTTTTATTGACTCAGCAGTCTTATTCTTGCAATGCCTCCTAAATCTGTCTGTTTTTTTTTTTAAACATGTCTAATTGTGGATAGGATTAAATGTAAAGACAATGAGATCAGAAGGTTTGGCTTTGTTTTGTTTTTGTTTTTATTTCTCAAAGATGAGTGCACAGGCAGGTAATATATATGTCAGTGCTATGACTGACTCATGCTTTGGGTGGACACCACATACATGACGCCTGCCTGGTAGTGTTATCTGACTCTTGCAGCTATGACCTGGTATTTATGTATTTATTTAATCTATTTATCTATTGACTTAATTATTTAATTTGGATAAACCTTTATTTTCTTGATCACATATTTTGTTTCTCATTTTTAATGAGTTAAATCCCTGGGACCTAGACAGTAGAAGGAGAGAACCGGCTCTTGTATGTCTTTCTCCAACTTCTGCACACACTTCATGGTTCACTGCCCACCCAAGTACGCTGTTTTTAAAAGTTTGAAGAATTTTTATTTAATTTAGAAACCTAAATTACCTATTTAGGTAATTAAATTAGATTTATTAAACTTAGGTTTTAGTTTAAGATAAATATGCAGATTGTTTTGAGATGTTTATTTAGGTTTTTTTCCTTTGAAGTTTCACCAGTGTTTGTTTCTCTTCCTAGGTCATCAGAAGACTGAGAGAAAGAGGAGAACCAATTAGACTGTTTGGGGAAACGGATTATGATGCTTTCCAACGTTTAAGAAAAATAGAGATTCTTACACCAGAAGTTAACAAGGTAAGAAGTCAGACCAAACCTAAAAACATAGGATAGTCCCACGTAAGCTAGGCAGTGTGAGATTTGACTGACAGCATCGTTGTAGATGAAACAGTATCCACTTAGTGCTGCTGAAGTTAGTCTTCTGTGCTTTTACGGAAAGTCTGTGTCTTAAGCATAATTTGTCTATTTTGATAAATAACATGTGAGTGTATTAGCAGCACTTGTCTAAGGATAAAGAATATTGTCGTTACCCAGTCCCATGTCACTTCTCTGTTCCAGGCAGCTACCTTTCTGACTAAAGACACTGTGAATTAAATTTCCTTTGCTGTTTTGGTGTTAGTATTTTATTATTCATGTGGATAAACACAGTTCCGTCTGGTCAGCATGACATTTCTTCAGGTGCCATCCATGCTGTTGTGGGCGGTCTCCTTGTCATTGCTCAGTTAATTTGGTTGTATGAACATACTGCAGCATGTTTCTTGGTTTGGGCCACTGCTATCATGAACACTTGTAAGCAATATTTCAGGGAGTGGGTATCTAGTCCCCCCACTCTCCTAAGTAAATATGTTTTCTCAGGGAAATATCTACAGGCAGCTTACTGAATGAAAGGAGTAAGTGCATGCTTTATAAGTGCTGGGCATTTCTGAAGATCAACCTGTGGTATTGTTAGACTTTGAAATTTAAATCATTCTCTTTCTTATATGTGTGAAACCTCATGATTTTATTCATGTCCCTGATGTGAAGATGAGTCAGCATCTTATCATACCTTCATTTTTACAGTGTCTGTACTGTTTCATTGCTGTGACAGGGACCTCACAAAAACTACTAAGGTTAATGGTTTATTTTGGTGCCATTTTGAAGGGATACACTTCCTAGAGCAGGGAAAGCAGGGGTTTGTTGGTTACATTACACATACAGAAACAGAGGGATCTGTGCTGGTATTTGGCTCTTTCTCCTCTTTGTTGCATCTGAGACCACAGGCCATGGGATGGGATCCCCCCACACTTAGTGCACATGTCCAGGGTCAGTTAACCCAGTCCCAGGAATCATAGCTAACCCCAGAGATCTATCTCCCTAAGTCCCACAGGAGAGAGCACCCATCACAGGCTTATGAAAGCCCTGTGTTCATCTTTTAATTGGTTTGCTTGTCTTTTAGTGAGTTAGAAGTTCCTTATATGTGCTGCAGATAAGCCCTTTGTGAGGACCTCAGGTGGGATGGATGGCACCTGAAGAAATGTCATGCTGACCAGACGGAACTGTGTCTGTCTATCCACATGATATATAAAATACTAACACCAAAACAGCAAAGGAAATTTAATTCACAGGTTTTTGGCTCAAGTGTTCCTTGCCTGTGCATTACTTATTTTCTTAATGGAGTGTTGCTGAGCAGAAGTTTTAAACTTTGATGAAGTCCCAATTGACAGGTTCTTTCTTAATTTTTATTTTGTAGCAGAAGAAATTATTTAAATCGCCCCCACGTTGGGAGCCAATTTGTAGTAGAAGAAATTATTTAAACCGCCAAATTTGTTGCTGTAAAATCTCCTACCTGAATGAGACTAGTAAAGGAAAACACAACTCAATAATTATGGTATAAATAGCACGCCTAGATTGGGCAGATTTACCACTACACTACTCTAATCCCCAGCTATGAGATCCCTTATAACTTTTGGTCCATCCAGGCCACGTGGTTGTCCAGCTCGGCTCCTCCATAGTCGGCTTCCTACTCCTTCCTTTGTTGACTTCCTTCTGCCGCTGACTTCCTCCTGCTTCTGCCTCTACCCTCTGCTTCTGCTCTACCTTTTATATCGAATTCCTCTCACTCTCTCCTCCCCTAAGCCTTTTTCTCTGCCTCTCCTTCTACTGCCCAATCTCTGGCTCTAGTCTTTATTTTACAGGTTTTAATTGGACAGGAGGTTTACAAGACGTCACTGGTGTACAGATTCAATCATCCTCTGCAGCCCCTCCCAGAAAAGTGAAACTAGGATCAAAATACAAGGCTGAGGCTATCCACAACATTATTTATTTAGTTTAATTTTTTTAATAGATGTTGGGTTTTGTGTTCTGCTTGAGAATTCTTTGCATGTGTCAAGGACTTGAAGAGATGTTTTGTGTTTTCTTCTAGAAGTTAACAGATACAGATATTACGGGGGAGGCTCTGCTTATGTGTTAGTGCCTAGCATCTGGTCTATTCCACTTGAAAGGAATGTGGTTTAGCTTTGGTTGCTTGGTTCTACAGGTGTCAGGGTAGTATTCATTCAGCTCTTCTGTGGCTTCATTTACTCTGTTAAGTACTGAAAGATGTGTATGATTTTCTGTGGCTGTATAACAGACCTTTTCAAAACGTGGTGCTGTGAAGCAGTTTATTAATATCAATCAAGTCTTCTTTGTTATTTGCGACTTTAATGACAACAGACAAACTCAGTTCTATCATTTGATTGGTCTAAGCCAGGTAGTCCTTTGCCTAAGGTCTTGTGTGATTACAGTCCAAGGGAAATGGTTGCCTATGAGGAGCCTCCCTTGGCCTGGTCCTACCTTTACTCACTGGCTTACTGTCTCAGTTGGAGTGGTGGGAAGAGCTGGGGCTGGCTAAGGGTCTTGCTCCATGTGCTCTGTTTGCTAGTTAGTGCTTCCTGTCTGCTTTCCTTGTTTCCAGACCACTTTCTGCATTGAATCTCAGCAGTGCCAGTACATCCCCGTGGTACCAAGTTCCTGGGATATTTGTGGTCTTCTTTGTCTATAATGATATGCTTACAGTGTCTTTCTAAAATGCCTCTGAAAATATTGTCTTTATACATCTAGACACAATGCAAAAATTACCTTTTTTTTTAAACCTAATCACAGTCCCCATCAGAAAGAATTAATTGTTTCCTTCTCTGTGTTCCCATAATTAACCTCTGTGGATATTTCACTAATAGCAGAGTTTTGGGCGTATTTATCCTATCCTGGGGTCAGGGATGTTTTGTTTTTGTATTTGTGGCCTCAACTTCACGTATAAAGGTTCTGAGGAAAGAGCATAGGTCTAAAGGGTCTGTATTCTATCCCTGGGTGTTAATCATGAGCTGGGTGACCGTTGGCAAGTCTTTTAATCTACTCCAGTCCTCGCTTGTAAGATAGAGATGGTGGGAATGAATGTAACCATTAGAACCTGGTCCTGTACATTACATAGAGCACGCCGTCAGTGTTTGCTAAATTAAAAGTGTGTGAGTGGAGTATTTCTCGTGTGTGTTGATGCTTGGATGCTGCTAGTGCTGCAGTGAGCATTGAGGGTGCACACTGCCTTTATTAGCTCAGAAAGAAACTTTCTGAGAACAGCCCCAGCACACAGTAAATGGAAAATAAACCAGCAACGACTTCTTGTAACAACTTTACATACATAGTGGGTGGAGTGAATCCTGTTTTACAGATGAGGCAGTCAAGGCCTAAAGGTAAGTTGCTCAAGAACTCCCAGGCAGCATAGGTGTGAACCAAGTCTACCTTTACTCTCAAGCCCTGCTGCATCACATCTCCCAGTCTGATCCCTGGCTCTTCCACACAGCATCCCCAGCTCTTCCCAGCCCTGCTCCCTGTCTCCTCTGCTCAGCATTCCCAACCCTGCTCCCTGGTTTTTTGCCTCACAGCTGGTGCTAAGGGAGCCTGTTATCTTCTTCTTAATTAAATAAATATTCAAGCCGGGGAGATACACTGAATGTGTAGAACTTGCTACTTTGATAGAAACAAAGTTCAGAGCCTGACTTAAAGAGACACCAGGTTTTTTCATTGACCTATGTAGGAGGAGCTAAGGTGAGAGGAGTTAGGAGAGGAAGAGGAAAAGGAAGAGGAGGAATTAGGAGAGGAAGAGATAAAAGGAAGAGGAGGAGCAAGAGAGAGCAGAGATGTAGGAGGATGGAGAACCACACAGGTATGGAGAGCACTCGTGGAACAACTTATAATTAGGTTAGCTAATTGGGATACATCTCTCTTTGTATGGGCATCTTGTTACTGATCATTACCAAATATATAAGCTTTGATTAATCTATAAGAATTAGAGTCTCATTCTCTTACTGGGCCCACATGGATGGTGGGATGGTCTGGGCAATGCCCTGCCTTGCGGAGATAGCGTGGAAGATTTGCAGGGTCATCTCTCACGCTGGCATCTAGTGGGTGGCAGGGCTGGTGTTTCTGGCAGCTGGTTCTATCTGCAGCATGCATGTGGCCTCCAGCCGAGAAACATGGCGGCTTAGATAGTCGGCCTGAGCCAGAGGCGTTTTTAAATAATTACTACAACAAAGTGGCGCCCAACGCAGGGCACGAACCCACGACCCTGAGATTAAGAGTCTCATGCTCTACCGACTGAGCTAGCCAGGCTTTGGGAAATCTATAGGCCCTTAACTCACAGGCTAACCATCTCAAATCAGTTAAAAATTTAAAAAAGGGACTGGATCTAAGCCTTGTATTCCTAAATGTGTTATATAGGCACAATGCCTATGAGAGTAATAATATTAATCTAATTAATTAATTCTAACTATTCCTCCTTGTTCCAATAAAACCATTACTTTTCCCTAGAAGGATAGCCTAATATTAACCACCTTAGTCCCCAAGTCCAGGGAATGGGGGCGCCGACTCTTCGTTAACTTCTTCAAGCTGAATTTGGGCGTTGAGATATTAGAAGAGGGGTAGGGGGAAGAGTAAATTGATAAGCCTCTGACATCTGTGACTTCACTGCATCCAGCTGAAATTCCAGGACATCAGAGGTTCGAGCAGGTCTGCTCAGCTTGCTTGATGAATAGATACATCAAGGCTGTGTATTCTGTAATATACAATTCTCAAAACAAATTTTAGTATCAAAATAATTTTTTGTTTGAATTCTGGAATCTAGTCTTCTGGTGGCCTGCCTCTGTCATGTCTAATCCATATAATTCTGGGAGGTAGAAATATCTTAATCATCGCTTCTGAAAAAACACAGACAAAATCTTTTTCCCAAAACAGCATTTCCTTCAGCCAGTAACCAGAAAAACCTTTATCTTGACCTCTTTCCCAGAGGAAAAATATAGCCACAAAACTGAAAATCACACCCATCTTGAAAATAAAATCAACTTAATAACTAAAATACTGTATGTGCCTATTCTTTAGGCCTTCCCTATTTTGTCAAGCAGGAAAAGAACCCAGAATTCCCGTAGGGCACACGTTAGATAGAACCCGAGTCAGCTACTTTCTTCTTTTCCTAACAAAAAGCAACTTGTGTTTCCCCACAGCCAGGGAGTTCAGCTGCAGTTTTTTGTTCAGGGGTCCCGAGCTAGGAGTCACGTGACTCCTATCACTACTCTTTTTTTTTTTTTTTTTTTTGATTTTTACGAGACAGGGTTTCTCTGTGTAGCCCTGGCTGTCCTGAAACTCACTCTGTAGACCAGGCTGGCCTCGAACTCCGAAATCCGCCTGCCTCTGCCTCCCAAGTGCTGGGATTAAAGGCGTGTGCCACCACTGCCTGGCTTACTTTCTTTAAAAAACAAAACAAAACAAAACAAAAATGCAACTTTTACTCTCAGGTAAATAGACTTAATTTTCTAGTGAATTCATCCCACCATCTATGCGGGCCCAGTAAGAAAATGAGACTCTAATTCTTATAGATTAATCAAAAGCTTTATATGTTTGATAATGATTAATAACAAGATGCCCATACAAAGAGAGATGTATCCCAATTAGCTAACCTAATTATAAGTTTTTAAGTTGTTCCCCACGAGTGCTATCCATACCTGTGTGGTTCTCCATCCTCCTACATCGCTCCTCCTCTTCCTTTTATCTCTTCCTCTCCTAATTCCTCCTCTTCCTTTTCCTCTTCCTCTCCTAACTCCTCCCACCTTAGGTCCTCCTACAGAACTAAGGGAGTTCAGAGCAAGTGAAATATATGAGGTTAGACATGTATGTGACCTGGGGTAATGGATTGGGGACCTCTAATGAGACCTGGTCACATTTACTAAGCTTTGGTATTAGAACATTATGGTATTGATGAGGAGTTTTAGATTTGTAACATGTCTATTTTCTTTTTCTTAGCAGTAGACTGGACAGTGTGCATACATTCTTTTAACTATGTTTATAAGGATTATTTTTCAAGTGATGCTAGTGTTAGTATAATGATTTGTTTCGTTCCCTAGTTTTGATAAGCCCTTAACATGATATGTACTTTATGGTGTGGATTTAGGAGGGGAAGGTTGAAACGAGTTCATGTAGCCCAGGCTGGTCTCGAACCAAACCATCTGGTCCTCTTGTCTCTACCTCCAAGTGCTGTGACTACAGGTGTGTTCTACCATGGTCAGTTTACTGGTCCTGAGGAAGCTTTGTGCACACTAGGCAAGCACCCCGCCAACTGAGCTGCATCTCAGCCAGGAACATACTTGATAAGAATGAAGGAGCACAGATCACACAGTGAAGCTTCCTAACTGTTACACTTCTTGTTCTCACCTTAGGGCTTAAGGAATGACCTGAAAGCAGCTTTGGACAAGATTGACCAGCAGTACTTGAATGAAATTGTGGGTGGTCAGGAACCTGGAGAGGAGGACACCCAGAATGACCTGAAAGTTCATGAGGAAAACACCACCATTGAAGAATTAGAGGTAGTCTACCCAGCCCAGCCTGCTCCCCAGCACCCTTCCTCCTCAGGAGCTCACTGAGTTGAGCAGTGATCCTGCACCGTGTACTTCCTTCCTCGCCTTGCAGGCGCTGCCTTTGCTCCCTCGTTTCTCATTCACTCACATTTCCTACCTCCACAGTGATCACTGTAGTATTTGATATGCATCCTTTTATTTGCTGGTGCTGTACTTGTAAAGCTTGCAGTTTTTATGTGCATGTAAAGTAATAGTGTGTGTTGTGGTAATCTTTATTTTATTGCTTTTTCCCCACTTCATACTGTTTTAAAGATTCACACCTGCTTTTCTTGCTTTGGATTGGCTATACATTATAGCATTCTTGTATTTTAGATTTCTTATAACAGTGGGCACGTTGGTTGCTCTCAGCTCCTCTGTAGCCATCGACATGGACTGGAACAGAATTGTGGGGCTTATACATACAGATTTAGTTGTCTGAGTGCTACCAAACTGCTCTGTGGCATGGTTGTCCCAGGGCTGTCCCACTAGCAGCACAGGAGGGTCGTGTCCTTACATTTCTGCCAACACTTGCCACTGTATAGCCTCCTGATTCTGACACTGTGTTGCATGTGACTGATATGTGTAATGTTCATGAAGAAACAGTATTGTATCATGTGAGTATCTAACATGTAACAAATAGAAGTTCTTTGTTTGCTTTATGTTTAATACAACACAGGCTGTTACTTGTGTTTGCTTTAGTCTCTGGCTTCTGAGCATGTAGGAATCTCTAGAGTGAGGCTGTGGTTGAGCACATTTACTGCTCTCCCCTCATCGCTGCTGTTCTCCCCTCCAGCTTGATTAAGGTGCTTTGTAACTTTTACTAATTAATTGGAGTGAGCAATCACTCGTCAGTCAGACTTGTTCCCTCCCTCTGTCTTGCTAACCCTCCTCCCCTCCCCCTATTCCTCCACTCTTTCTTCCCTATTTTTTAAACAATCTTAATATATTTGCATGCAATATAATTTACCCAAATAAAGTATACAATTGAGTGTCTCATGAAATATATCCACAGGGTGTTGTCACCACTAGCATAATCTGATTTCAGGCCATTTTATCATCTAGGAGAAGTACCCAGCTCTGTTAACAGTCACTGATGTTTTATATTAAATTTGCGAAATTGAGGCCAGCGAGGTGGCTCAGCTGTGAAGGACACTGCAGTGCTCTCGCAGGCTTGCTTCCTAGCACCCGTGCTGAACAGTTCACACTGCAGCTCTGGGCTCTGAGCTCCTGCATTCTCACACGCATGTCCAAACTCAGATATGTAGCAAAAGGCAATGACAGTCTGTAAACTGTTTTAGAGCTATTACTGTGTGCATATGTGGTGTGTGCATGTGTGGTGTGTGTGTGATTTATGGCGGGGACATCTGCCACTGCATGTGTGTGGAGTGCAGAGTGTGACTGTGCTGATCCTCTCTCCACCTTTACCTGGGGTCTGGGGCTTGAGCTCAGGCTGTCTGGCCTAACTCTTACCTCTCCATTCATAAGAGGTTCGGCAGTCTCTACATAGAAATATGCAGGTTTTCCTGACTTGTCTAGAAATGTAAACAAATTAAAATAAAAATTGGTCAGTATGCATTATTAAAGCCCTTTTTAACCTATTGCTGGTCACACACACAGTCTCATACACCTTCTTTTTAAATTGCTCTGTTAGTGAACTGACATGTTTTCTTTCTTCTCTTGAGGCACTGGGGGAGTCCTTAGGGAAAGGTGACGACCATAAGGACATGGACATCATCACCAAGTTCCTGAAGGTGAGTGCTGCAGGGAAGGACGGAGGGCTTGTGGACGTGTAAGAAGCTTCCCTGTGTTTGGGTGTATCCTGGGGAGGGTGATTCTCAAGCATTTGTGCTCGTCACGTGAGTGCCTGGTGCTGAGTGACTGCGCCCCTGGAGCCCTCACTGTGTCTGCAGTGACAATGAGTGGCAGTGTGTATCTGCTTTCTGTGTGGGCCTCACTGTGTCTGCAGTGACAATGAGTGGCAGTGTGTCTCTGCTTTCTGTGTGGGCTTTCCCTAAAGTCAGGGAAAATGATTGCAGCAGTAGAGGGACCAGGCGTTTGAAGGAGTTTCCCGTTCTCCTCAAATACCCTAGAGAGAAGTGCTAGGAGGCGGTGGGGAGGTAGGGAGGAAGGGATCTTGGGAAGGACATTGTGGTGCACAGAGTGACCAGATTTAACCTTTGAGCAAGGCCTATTTCTTGAGTACTGTGTATACTTGCTTATTTTTGCTTATTTATTTACTAAATCTGTATTTGCTGTCAGCATTTCTCTTTGGTTATCTAGGGAGAACATGGTCGAATCCTAAATTCATTTAAATATTTGTCTGCAGACTGGGAGGCTTAATGTAAGGAGTGCTTTTATTTGTATTTACATTTTTTTAACTTAGTTTTTTATTTAGAATGTTTACACTTTGAACGCTTTAGTTGTCAGGGTTCTAAGTATCCCTAGACTATACAGTGTAGAACTAGACTCTAGAGTGGGCCGCAGCACAGAGCTGCCTCCACTGTCACCTGCTCCTGGAAAGAGCCTGTAGTTAAACCCAAGGGGCTCTGGGTTCGTTTGCCAAGGTGAGAACTCAGCGTGGATCACAGTTAAAGTTTTATTTAGTTTTTTCCCCTCACTATTAGCTGGGTGTTGGTGGGATTTTTAAATTGATTTCTGTGTTCTGTGTAAGTCCAAATAGTATATAACATACTTCAAACACGGATAGAATATCAAAGTGCATATAGTATGGTGTATATATATGATAAACTAGATTAGTTAAATTGTGTGTAATAGGTACAAGGGAAATACAGTGAGTTTATTTCAATCCAGTCATGAAGGAATTTGATAGCTCTCTTTTGAGGAAGTTCACCATGTAGTAGTACATAAATTATGGGTGTGTTGACTTTGAAGCACATGATGAGACAAACAGAAGTTGTTTGTTAATTAAATCTTACTTGATGACAGTTTGTTCAAGCAGGACAGTGTGGTAGGGATGACTGTCCCGACTGTCCCTGTGTTAGAGAGCTTCTTCACACACACCACTGGGTGGCATTGCAGCCTTAACTTTTTTTCCAACAGTTTCTTCTTGGTGTTTGGGCTAAAGAATTGAATGCCAGAGAGGACTATGTGAAACGCAGCGTGCAGGGCAAACTGAACAGTGCTACCCAGAAGCAGACCGAGTCCTACCTCAGACCGCTTTTCAGAAAGCTCCGGAAAAGGGTGAGGCTTCTGGAAGATTTTAAACTCATGTTTTTGTTTGTTTGTTTTTTTAAAATTAGAATGTATAGATAAGTAGTTTTCACTACATATGGTAGCTTCTAAAACTGGTTATGTTTTTTTTTCTTTTTTCAGAATCTTCCTGCTGATATTAAAGAGTCAATAACAGATATTATTAAGTTCATGTTACAGAGAGAGTACGTGAAGGTAAGTTATTACACTGTGTGTTACAGTTGCTGTGACCTTTATGGAATGGGGAGGATTTTACTTAGTACATTTAAGAATGAGTGTGAAGCAGGTAGGAGGGAAAGGTCCTTTTGTTCTCTTGGCGTTGACTAACAAACTTGAGACCTCAGCTGTGTTTCTTAGTCATTTGAAAAGCCGATTAAAAGGTTCTTCAGAGCATGTGCGATGTATGGGCATGCTCGTCTTAATGGATGGGATTGAATTTCAGAGTGTACAAATCCTCCCATACAAGCAAGGTTCTTCAGACTACTGCAAAGCTTATTTAATTGGTAACATAGCTGAACTGTTGTCCTGGCTGATTCCAAGGACTTTACGTATGCGTTGTGGTTGTTTCTGCATTTGGAAATTGCTCATGGAAGACTGCGAGGACTCATCCCTCCCCCTGCAGTACTGTAGACATGGCAGACTGCTCTCTGGGAGGGTGGTTGCTGTTCTTAGCTCTTGAGTGGGCTCTGGGAGAAGTGTTGGGGAAAGCACCCTAGGATCCAGAACTACTGGGGACAGTTTAGAAGCAGGCATTGGAGGGAAGGCTGTTGGAGAAGGAAGGGAGAGAAGGCTTCTGGGTACTGATGATACTACACTGAGGAGGGGCTTCCAACGGCTGAGGTGCCCACAAAGCCTGGAGTGAAGGTTCCTTTGAACCCCAGAGGCCGTGCTAGAGCACTAGAGAGTGGAAGAGGGAAGTGCTGGCGTTTCTGGGTGATGAGGGTGATGTGATGAGAGATTGGATCAAGTAGGGGCTTTATTATTAAAGCCAATTGTTCCAGTATCGATAGTTTTTTATTCTTAGTTTCTGTTAGTTGCAGGAGGCCCCACCCCTTTTAAATGTATTTTAGTTCTTGGAGTGTTTGATGCATGGTTTGATCATTCTCCCCCTCCATGGTATTTAATAAGGATGCATAGCAATGCATGGCGTGGTCTTCGTCATGGCAGACAACATTCTAATCACTGCCTGCTCTCGCTGATGCCTCTCGTTATCTTTTTCTCACTCTGTATATCAAAACTAGTATAAATGACAGTGAGAACCAGTATGTTTTAATAGTGTGTTGAGAATTCTCTTTGGGGGTTTTAGAGATGTGGGAAATTGGAAGTTCTATTAGTTGAAGTCCTTTGTGGAAGTTAAATACAAGAGACAAAACCCCACAGAATTCCCTTTAAAATTAAACCCTTAAGATGTGCTGCAGAGCAAGGTGACACTTATCCCTAGGGTGGACAGTGACCTCCAGTTAACCGTGGTGCTTGTGTGACTTCACCCACGGAACAGACCGTACAGTTAGATTTTTGAAATTGAAATCTCTGTGCAGCCTGCTTGTATTTGGGGGTCTTTAGAAGTTACTTGCGTTTTGTGTTTTCCCCTTCTTTCTCTCAGCCAGCCAGATTTGACTGTAAACCAAGCCCTTTGTCTTTACTGGCTTCTGTCTTGATTTTCATAGCTTTTATTTTAAGGCTCTTGGCAGTCGGGAGTCTTGGGAGTCCCACTGGAAAGTTGTCATGCTTCACATGCTTCAGCTGTGTGACTTGTAAGCCAGTGTCCAGGCTTGTGTGTCCATCTGTGGTGGCCCCTATGTGGTTGTCCCAGCAGAGAAAGCACCTCCCCCGCCCCACTGCTTCCAGAGCCCCACAGTGCTATGTGGGGAGTGGATCTGATTACAGGTTAGGTGTTGAAAGGTTAGCTAACTTCTGTCTGCCTTCCAGCTCCACGTGACAAAGACTGAATCTAAAATAGACTATCTGTTAGCATGTGAGATGAACTGCCTGCTGTACCAGTCTGAAATGCATTGTTTTCCATGCACAAAGGCTAGAAAGGGTTGTTTGTCTTTCCCACATGCTTAGAATTGACTTGTGTTTTCACAGGCATTCGTGTTTCTGGGCAGGGCTGTAAGTTACCCCAAACTTTAATTCTAATAAAATGCATGTGAGGAAGGGCTATGCAGTACTCATTTGAACCAATGTATGTTTTTGCCTTTTTGATTTCTTAATCTTGTGTTTCAGGCGAATGATGCTTACCTTCAGATGGCCATTGGAAATGCCCCCTGGCCTATCGGTGTCACCATGGTTGGTATCCATGCCAGAACTGGCAGGGAGAAGATTTTTTCCAAGCATGTTGCACATGTTTTAAATGATGAAACCCAACGGAAATACATTCAGGTAAGCAGCTTTAAGTGACAAGATTTGCTCTAACAATCTTTCTTTTTAAAATAATGGTGTGTGGTGTGCCATGCCCTACATATAGATGTCAGAGGATAAATTTGTGGAGTTAGTTCTCCCCTACATTTTTGTGTTTTCTGAGAAATCAACTCAAGTCATCAGGCTTGTCCAGCAATTGCTGTTACTGAATCTTGAAGGCCTTGCTCTAACATTCTTTAATTCTCCAAACATAGAATTCTAAAATGTAAGAAGGCTTATGCTAGTTCCCTTCTCTGCAGGGAGTGGATACCTGAAACACTGGATAGTACTGAACCCTATATATTCTACCCGACAGCCCAGATACATACTCAATATGGTAAAATTTGGTTTATTAGGCCGAGTAAGAAATTAACAACCCTGGCTAGACATGGTGACATGCACCTGTATTCCAGTACTCCATTGGTGGAGTTAGGAGAATCTTGTTCTGAACCAGCTCAGACTAGAGAGAGATCATGTCTCAGATAATCATAATGCACAGACAGGGGAGGAGGAACAGAAGCAGGGGCTTGTTAATAACTGGTTATGAAAAAGAGCAGTTGTAATTGTATTCTGTAATGAAAGTTGTGTGAGTACGGCCTCCCTGGAAACGTGGTACTCTGACCTCATTGCTAACATGAGGTATGGTTTCTGCATAAGGAGATGAAGTGAGGCTGGTTCTAGTGATCCTGTGAAAGCATCTTCAAGCCATGACTACAGTTGACTAGGGTAACTGAAGTGTAGAGAGCGAAATCCCAGAGAAGGGAAGTGACTTTGCAGTGAGTAGGGCATGGTGAGGAGGGTAGAGGAAAGTTCCCTCAGGAGGAGCACTTGTCTTTAAGACAGCTTCACGGAGGAAAGGACACCATGACTTCCATATGTGATGGGAGGGAGGGAAAATCATTAGACTTTAATTTGCTTAGCACTAAAACAAAACCCTTGGAATTTGTTTTGTTATGAAACAGAGTCTTTCTGTATAGTCCAGGCTATCCTCAAACTTGATGTCTCCACCTCCTGAGTGCTGGGATTAGTGGTATGAATCATAATCCAGCTTGCTTTACAAACAAACTACAGATTGGGTACATAAGAGAAATGCAAGGGCTTAGTTAAGACAACCAGTTTAGAGTGTTTTATGCTAATGTGACTTGGGATGTGGATTTAGTGTATGCTAACCTAAGAGGTATGGAAAGTGAAGTCTTGGCTTCAATGTTTATAGTTATTTTTAAGTAGCATATGAAAATTTTGATTATGTGACTAAGTCTGAAGTATTTGTAATTGTTTTCTTGAAATTATACATGCCTAATACAAACTTGTTTGTATTAGGTTAAACTTTTCTAAAAACTTGATGTGAATAAACAAACAAACAAACCAACTATGATCTAGCTTTGGCAAACTGTCACAAATCCCAAATTATGTGAACAACTTGCCAGGTGGCAGTTCTTAACCATGAAGATGACTTCACGAATTTACTTAAAATTTTCTTAAAATCGTAAAGTGTGTTCAGATGCTATGCCAGAGAACGGTTGTCACCATTCACGAATTACCTTTTTTGTATCTTAGTTCCAAGTCTAACTGTTAATTTGTGTGGCATACTTTGTGCCCTATTCACACACGTTAGCATTAAAAACATCTCAGGAGTTCAAATACACATGGTAAATTCAAAGACTTTCCGCCTTTAATTTTTAGAGTTACATTAAAGTTTTTATTGAGTGAGGGGTGGCAATGTGCTGTGATGGTGTTCATGTAAAGTTCTGGTTCTCTTCTACCTTTATGCAGGTTCCAGGGATCACACTCAGGTATTAGGTTTGGCCGAAAGCGCCTTTGTCTGCTCAACATCTCACTGACCTTTTTTCATTTCTTAAAACCACAGATGATTGTAGTAAAGGCTAATGCTTTGAGTTAGAAAAGAGAAGGTTTTTTTCTTTGACAATTGAATATAATTTCCAAGGATTAAATTTGTTAATCATGCTCATTTATACTATGCCTAAATTATAGTGTTTAAAAGTTCATAAACTTAGATAATTTTAAATACAACATTTCTTGTAGACAATGTGTGGTTTCTACTATTCTCCTAGAATATGAAAAAAAAATATATAAATAATTTATTTAAGAGGCTTTCTAGTTTATTTTGGAGCTATATAACGGCCTGTCTTCCCTCCAGTCTCCTTCATAACAATATTGTTTGATTTTTGTGATATTTAAGATGCTTTCACTGAGTAAATTTTTAGTTCTTATCATGGCATTTTAAATAAAGCTATCATATAAATAAAATGTATGTATTACAGGCAGGGCGAGTTGGAGAGGTGGTGGCTCAGTGGTTAAAAGCAGTGGTGCTGTTCTTGAGAGGTCCTAAGTTCATTCCCAGAAACCTCGTGTGCCTCACAACCATCTGTAATAGGATCTAATGCCCTCTTCTGGCATGCAGGTGTACATGCAGATAGAACATTCATACATTTAAAAAATAATAAAATAAAACACTATAGTTTGCTATTTTAAAAAATATTCTTTCAAAAAATTTGTGTGAGTGAATGCCTGTGTGGTGGGTGTTTATAGTGTGGAAGATGTGCACTTGCCGTTTGGAGGCCAGAAGCTAGTCTCAGATTTGTTTCTCAAGATGGCTTCTTTTATAAAAGGAAATATTTCTATGTTGTGTGTATGAATGTTTTGCCGAATATGTGTATGTGTACCATATGTGTGCCTTGTACTATGGAGGACAGAGAGGTTTGATCCCCTGGAACTGAAGTTACAATTGTGATTCACCTTGAGACCTGGGAACCTAACCTGTGTCCTCTGTAAGAGCAGTGATTGCTCTTAACCATTGAGCTGTCTCTAGTCTGTCTCTCCAGCCTGCACCTGTGTTTGTTTATTGAGGCAAGATCTCTAACATGGTACTTGTTAGGCTGGATAGGCTGGCAGCAAGTCCTAGGACTCCTCCTGTGCTGACCTCCCTAGTTCTGGGATTACAAATGCACACCCCTGTGCCTGACTTTTTACTGAGTTCTAGGGCTGAACTCCGGTTCTCGTGCTTGGGCAGCAAGGACTTCAGAATAAGCTGTAGTGTTTTCTTGTTTGATTCTCCTTTTCAACCAGGGTTGATGAGGGAGTTGCATCACTGGAGGCTGAGGAGGATTGGGAGTTTTGAGATGAATCACAACACCATCTCGAGGTTAAGGCTAGCCTGGGCTAAATAGTCAAGATCAGAACATTTTCCTGTAAGATAGTCAGGGAACGTTGGTAAGTGTGCTGTCTGAAACAGACCAGCTACTGCTGCTGTGGAGAGGTCATGGTATTTTTGATTCAGCCTGTTGAATGAGGGAAGCCTTGGAATACTAAATAACGAATCTAAGTCTTTCCTTGAACTAGTGACATACATGTTAGAGACTTTCTAGTGTTTTTCTGGTTGACTTGATGATGTGTTAGAAACTTTTTGTCTCTGTGTCTGATACCTGAATAGCAAAATCTGAAGGAAGGATTGATTATTCGGCTCACAGTTTCAAAGGCTTTTAGATCAGTGATTCTCAAACCTCCTAATGCTGTGTGACCCTTAATACAGTTTCTAGCCTGTGATGAACCCCAACCATAAAACTATTTTTATGGCTTCTTCATAACTGTAATTTTGCTACTGTCATAAGTCATAAGGTAAATATTTTTGGAGATAGAGGTTTGCTAAAGGGGGTTACACAACCCACACATTGAGAACCACTGTTTTAGAAAGTTCACACTGTGATGCATTGTTAACACATTAAAGACAACCTGAGAGGCACCCGTGTGTGTGTGTGTGTGTGTGTGTGTGTGTGTGTGTGTGTTTCACATTGAGCAATGAAAACATAGCATTCTCCTTTGGGTTAATTTGACTAAGAACAAGCGCAAATTTAAATTCTCCCTCTTGCTGCCGACTGAAAGTTTTACGGTTACTGGCCTCTTTTGTGTGTATGTCTGTCTCTGTTCCTGTGTGCTGTGCTTCTCTGTAATACAGGGCTTGGGCAGCACAGGAAGCATGGCTGGGAAGGGCTGAGGGATTCTTTAACAGCGTTTGCAGGGAAGCAGCCCTTTACTGACCCCAGCTGACTCTTGAGTAGCAATCAGCACCACAGACGAGCTGCATCCTCAGACTGTTGTGTGGAGATTTGTCCTACGGTTGTCTCCCACCTGTTAGCTCATGTCAGTGAGTGATTACCACAGCGTAAACATACACACAGACCTTCATGGTCGGGGCATGAAGTGTGTAACTTAAGATGAAAGCTATGCATGTGCCTTCGACTGTAAAAGCTGACTGTATGGGAAATCCAAGGTGCAGTAGGGTTGGCTCTGTGTTCTCGAAAAGGCAGGTTAAACTTACACAGTCTGAGTCTGCAGGAAGATGGCGGGTTGCATACAAAGCCTTGACCGATCTCAAGGCATAGTGTTAATTTTCTGTGAAGTCTGCCAAAAGTTTAGTCTCTGAGGTGAGATAGTTTCAGAATAATGTATCACTGTACCATTGCAGAGGTTATGGTAATTGTAAGTAAATACGTTTATCAGATTTTCTGATAAGAAACTAGAACAAATAAGGGAGTGTATTCACATGGAAAGAAAGTATACATTCCAGAAGTTCTTGACACATTGGCACAAAGGTCAGTTTCTGTTAGTAAGACCAGTAAGACAGTAAAACCTGGGACTCAGCAGCCCACTCGGTCAATTGAGACAGTGAACTAGTACTATAGTACACAGGATAGAGTTTGGTAAAGCTGGTGGCAGATGTGGCCACCAGGAAAGTGCACAGGTCACAATCATACAGGATGGCCTAGTGCTGCATAAGAACATAGTTTACTGTTGTCCCCATTATTTCAGAACGGCACCTGTTAATGGTGCTCAATAAATACTTCCTAATTGGATGGCAGTCCTGTGGTTCATAGTCTTGTTCTTGCCTAGTGGTTAGAGATAGAGACTGTTGAAGGGAATCTTTATGAGAGATTCCTAGATAATGTTAGTGCCTCATGGTAGAAGAGGGTGCTTTGTCCTCTGCAGTAAAGGTCCAACTAAGTTACATAAAGTTTGAATTTTGGTATTAGGAAAATCTTTTTAAAACGTCTTATTTGAGAGTCACAAGAAGTTGCAAAAAAACCAGTATGAAACAGATTTTTAAAAGTTATTTATTACAAAAAAAAAAAAAAAAAAAGCTGGGCAGTGGTGGCACACGCCTTTAATCTCAGCACTTGGGAGGCAGAGGCAGGTGGATTTCTGAGTTCAAGGCCAACCTGATCTTCAGAGTGAGTTCCAGAACAGCCAAGGCTATACAGAGAAAACCCTGTCTCAAAAACAAAAACCAAAAAAAAAAAAAAAAAAAAAGTTATTTATTTAATGTATTTTACTACACTGTTGCTGTTTTCAGATGCACCAGAAGAGGGCGTCAGATCCCATTCCAGATGATTGTAAGCCACCATGTGGTTGCTTGGAATTGAATTTAGGACCTCTGGAAGAACAGTCAGTGCTCTTAACCACGAGCCATCATCTTTCTAGCCCTGAAACAGATTTTTGTATTAGGCAAAATTGCCCCACAGTTGGAGGAGGGTGACGGTGTTTGCAAGCACTGAGTTAACAGTTGCCATACATCTGTCTGATTCTTCTCTGCCATTTCTCCTAGAAGCCATTGCTCAACATTGTGCTGACACTCTGCCTGTGGCAGGCCTTCATACAGCACGGGAGCTGAGTGGTCGACCTCGGCCCCTGCCCGGCCTCTGGTTCCGCATTTTCTTGCATGTAAAACAGCAGTGCATTTTCCTTCTTGTTCTCTTGTAAGAGAGTGGACCATGAGCGTACCATGAGTGTGGGTAGCCTTGGTGCTCAGTCTCCTTGGTACCGGTCACTTTGGTTAGTCTTGCTGCCTGGTAGAAGTGTACTCCCAGTGTTCCTTGGTACTCATTTTAAGGAGAATCCAAAATCTTTTTTTTTTTTTTTTTTAAAAAAAAACACATTCTTATTTTTTAAATGTTGCCACAGTATTTTCTTTTTCTTTTTGTGATTTTTTTTTATTGGATATTTTATTTACATTTCAGATGTTATCCCCTTATCCCATCCCCCCCAACTCCCTATCCCATCGCCCCTCCTCCTGCTTCTCTGCAGATGTGCCCCTACCTACCCCCCCACTCCCATCTCCCCATCCTCGAATTCAACACATGGCATCCAGCCTTCATGGGACTAAGGCTCTCCTCTCCTACCTATGCCCGACAGGGCCATCCTCCCTTACATATACAGCTGGAGCCATGGGTCCCTCCCTAAGCACTCCCAGGCTTGGGGTTTAGACCCTGGGAGCTCTGGTTGCTTGGTATTGTTGCTCTCTTCATGGGGCTACAAACCCTTTCATCTCCTTCAGTCTTCACTCTAACTCCTCCATTGGGAACCCCTTGATCAGTTCAATGGTTAGCTGTGAGCATCCGTCTCTGGATATGTCAAACTCTGGCAGACCTCTAAGGGCACAGCTATATCAAGCTCCTATCAGCATGTACTTCCTGACGTCCACATCAGCATCTACCTTTGGTGACTGCACATGGGATGGATACCCAGGTGGAATGGTCTCCAGACAGCCCCTCCTTCAGTTTCTGTTCCCACACTTGTCTCTATATTTGCTCCCTGAATATTTTGTTACTCCTTTTAAGAAGGACCGAAGCACCCCCACTTGGTCTTCCTTCTTCATGAGCTTCATGTGGTCTGTGAGTTGAATCTTGGGTATTTCAAGCTTCTGAGTTAATATCCAATAATCAGTGAGTGAGTAACGTGTGTTCTTTCGTGATTAGGTTACCTTACTCAGGATGATATTTTCTAGTTCCATCCATTTACCTAAGAATTTCTCGAATTCATTGTTTTTAATAGCTGAGTAATACTCCATTGTGTAAATGTACCACATTTTTTGTATCCATTCCTCTGTTGAAGGACATCTGGGTTCTTTCCAGCTTCTGGCTATTATAAATAAGGCTGCTATGAACATAGTGGAACATATGTCCTTGTTATATGTTAGAGCGTCTTCTGGCTATATGCCCAGGAGTGGTATAGCTGGGTTGTCAGGTAATGATATGTCCAATTATCTGAGGAACCGCCAGACTGATTTCCAAAGTGGTTGCACCATCTTGCAATCCCACCAACAATGGAGGAGTGTTCCTCTTTCTCCACATCCTCGCCAGCATCTGCTATCACCTGAGTTTTTGATCTTAGCCATTCTCACTGGTGTGAGGTAGAATCAGGGTTGTTTTGATTTGCATTTCCCTAATGACTAAGGATGCTGAACATTTCTTTAGGTGCTTCTCGGCCATTCGAGTTTCCTCAGTTGAGAATTCTTTGTTAAACTCTATACCCATTTTTTAATAGGGTTATTTGGTTTTCTGGAGTCTAATTTCTTGAGTTCTTTGTAAATATTAGATATTAGCCCTCTATCAGATGGGGGATTGGTAAAGATCTTTTCCCAATCTGTTGGTTGCCGTTTTGCAGTTTTTTCTTTTTCAGTTAGCATTGTGTGAAATTTAGCAAAGTCACTTTGTCGTGTATCCTGAAATCCATGCTGCAGCTCAGGCAGAAGAGTGCCAAGCATTGCATTGGTTTGTAAAAGTCTTGATTTCATTGCATATAACAACCTTTTGTTATTTTTGGTCTCTTGGTGGGGTTGATTTGAAATTTCCTGTGAGAGGATCATTTTCAACATGTTGCCTGAAGTTCAAACTGGAGGTTGGCAAACCTTTTTTATTTTATTTTTTAAGATAGTAGGCATTGGGCTGGAGAGATGGCTCAGCAGTTAAGAACACTGACTGCTCTTTTAGGCGTCCTAAGTTCAATTCCCAGCAACCACATCGTGGCTCACAATCATCTGTAATGGGATCTGTTGCCCTCTGGTGTGTCTGAAGACAGCTACAGTGTACTCACACACATAAAATAAACAAATCTCAAAAACCAAACACAACCAACAGTAAGCATCTTAGGCCTGTGCTTCCTGTGAGCTCAGCAGCAGCAGCTGTGTTCCAGAGACACTGCTAAGAAAAAGTGGTGTTGTGGATCAGTTTGTGGCCTCTGGTGAAGGTACATATAACTCAGACCAATTCTACACGAAGATAGTTGCTAAGGAGATCTTGTGAAAATTATGTAATAATTATTTCTTTTAAAATACATGTCAAGAAATGCTTTAGTGTTAGAAGTGTATAGCCTTAGTCGTATATAGCGCAGGGATTCTGGGTAATACATGCCACATTAAAAGCTAAGATCTGGGTGGAGGTATTCCTTCACGTTGCCTTGTTTCTGTGTTCTCTCCTGTCAGTCCGTGCTACTCTTCTTTTGTAAACACATACTTATTTATATTTTATGTCTGTGAGTTCCAGCCATGAGCTGTCCTGTGGGTGCTGGAAACCGAACCTGGGACCTCTGCAAGCATAGCCAGCGCTCTTAGTCAGTGCTGCTGTTGACTAAGCCTTTTCTAGTTCTGCCTGTTACTGAACATTGCATAAATGAAAAGTTAGACTGTGTGACATGACTTCTTTTTAATTTGAAATACCGGTATAACATATTTTATGAATTGTGCTGGAAACAGTTCAAGAGACTGTTTGCTGAAACATGATTTCCTCCTCTGGCTCTTATGCAAACTTCTGTAGCGTCAACTGTGGAAGTTGAAGTGTTCTGCTCCTCACAAAATTAAATACACCATGGGGAGTTTCCTCACCAGGCAGATCAGACAGAAGCTGTATAGCTTATTAGCTTACGTAAGTCTACTTGCTAGGTTTAAATTGCTGGTAGAAACTTCAAGGATGGCTCATTTCTGCCAGATACAGAGGAAACACTTGAGCCTAGCTTTTGGGAAAGCTTTTACACAAATTATGAATTTTAAAGACCGTTAGAAACAGAGTGGTTAGAGTAACACAGTGTAGTTTTGCATAGAGGACATGTGTAACCTTTAGGAGATTGACTTTGAATTTGGCTTTCACTTAGAACCATGACTTAGAGGATAGGAAGAAAATATGTAGGTATACGTATATGTGGGGCTGATGGGCATGACAGAGGCGTGTAAAATCCTCCCAGCTTTCTAGTCAGAAGTCAGTAGATGATCTGCAAGAACCACCAAAGGCTCATCATTGCAGGGCATTTACAAGTATGGCCAGAAACAGCAGAATCTCTTCAGGGGTGTGAAAATGGTTAAACTCAGCAGCAGGGGCAGCTGAGTATGGAGGAGGAGTTCTTAAAGCAAATACCTGGATTGGGATTGGAAGAGGAAGGAGAAAGGCCGATGAGTGCGCTATAATCTTATGTCCCAGGATTATCCTACTCATAAACTTCCTGCCTTCAAACTTCCATGGCTCTATATTACAAGACCTGGAGCCTGCTCTCTTCTAGTTGCCATCTGGGGACAGCCACCATCCTCTTCCGAGTGAATTCTTGCAGTGTTTCCTCTGAGTTGTCCTTGCTGCCTTTGATTCTCATCTACACCGCCAGCTGTTGCTGTTGAATTACAGTTTCCATTACTCAGTTTTCCTCCGACACCCGAGTCCCTCCCTGGCCTCACTGATGGCACAGCATTACCTCCTCAGACTGATTTACCTTGTCTTGTCTTTCTGGCCTTATTACCGAGGGTAGGTTTTTCTTTTGTTGGGTTTCCCTCTGGCTTGTTTTTTTTTTTTTTTCCCCTTTTATTTGCAGCTTAGCACAGTGGTTGGCTTCAGATATGTGTGTTTTTATAAAAGTACAAAACCAGGTGGTTCACATCTATAGTCATCAGCACCTGGGAGGCTGAGGCAGGAGGATTACAAGTCTGAGCCCAGCTCTGGCTATTGAATGAGAGCCTGTGTTTTAAGAAGTCAGTTAGAATATGTTGTGGTGAGTTATGCTGTTCTGCTTAATTACCCACAACAGTGGGAACGTAGGAAGCCAGGGGGTTCTAACTGAAAAGACTTGTTTCCAATTGGAAAAAAAGAATGTACCGAGACACAAGTTAAAACCCCATACTAACCTATCAGTCGTATTACAAGGATTTATAGTAGTGTTCCAGGTAAGGGCTGTTACTGTGGCTGTTCAGCTGTGTTCTAAGTCTTAGGTTCAGTGTGGAAAGGACCTCATAATGTCTTCTCTGAGGAGTGGCTGCCTAGGGTTCTAGTTAAGGAACGGCACCTGAAGCTGACTTTTTGTTAGAACAGTCCATGACATGCTTGGCTGCTGGCTAAAGTATCTCATCTTTCCTAGCTGTACCTTTTCCCCATCTATTCCTTCAGGACTCTTAGAGATGTCAAACCAGTGATGTCTTATATGTTGCCATAGCTACAGTTCAGATTTTATAAACAAGTGATTAGGACTCAACAGCAGGAGAATTGAGTATGGAGGAGATGTTCTTTATCCTAAAGCAAATAACTGGTTAGTGGGAGAACTATGAGGAGCAAAGTAAATTCATGCTTTCCCTTCCCACTGCTAAATGAAAGACAACCTCTCCACATCCTGAGTCTTAGAGAGCTCAGTGTGGACAACGTTTGGATCTGGAAAGGATTCTTAAACTGTCTCAACACCGTGTTTCAGTGACGTTGACTCTATTAGACCATAGCTCCTTTTACAGTAATTGATATTTATGTTGTCAGTTTTACTAGGAAGTGAACTGATTTTGTTTTTCACAGTTTCATTGGGTCTGAGAATTACATCTGAGCACAGCAGCAAACATGTAATCCCACTCCCTGAATGTGTGCTGAGCTCTGGACCAGCCTGGGCTACTTGTGAGACCCTGTCTAAAATTATACCCACACAAAAAAAGCAAAAATAAAAAAGTTGTGTGAATATTAGAGTTTAAGAATTCTAAATAATGGATTTTTAGGTACTGAGTTATTTTTAATACTCTCTCCTTGGATTTCCACATGAGTTCTTCAGTTACTGGTTTGTGTAACTGCAGCCCTATAGTTCTTCCCATCGGGTCATGAGTCTCTTGTTTAAAGATGCCTCACTGTGTCATTTTGAGGGAAGAAAATGAGTCAAACACCACCTAAAGTGCCAGGCAATATGCTACATGTTCTTTTATAGCCATATTATTATTCTCGGCCTAAATTTCATTATTTTTCTTACTGTGATGAGAATTAGGTGGTTTTAATTTTTGTGAACTCAAGATTGAAAGATATGGTTTAGGATCATTAATATTAAGCACTGCTGTTCTCCATTGTTGTTTTAATAACTAACTAGCCAATAATATTACAAAGATCTCAGTAAGCATTTAACAGACATTCCTGTGTCAGGGAAATTTGGAAATTGATTAAACAATTAGTAGGATTCTTTTCTGATTGCAAACTTCCATTTTCAAGAGAAATCTACAGTGGCTTGTTGCACATGTCTACTGTTGTCTTTGGCCTGTTTGTCAGGATACAAAGAATTTGTATAAGAACTTAAGTTTTTTTTTTTCAAAGCCTAGTGATGGTGAGAAAGCTAAGAATAATAAAGTCTAATGGCCAGCTAAGAATTTTAAAAGGTCAGACCAAGAGAGGCATTGTCACTTTGAATGGTTTTCCTGGGCACTTAGGGCTCTGTTCTCAATGGTAGCCTGTTTGAGGAGACCGATTATCATAGGTCCTAGAGACCTATGCTCTAAATTGTGCTGCTCTAAATACTTTGTGAGTGTGTGCATGTTCATGTATTCAAACGTGGGTGGAAACTGTATTACTTCTGGGATTCTTTGCTACTAGTTTCTTTTGTTTTAAAAAGTTTCAAACAAAAATATGTAGTATATACAGAAGTAAAATTTCCCTGGCTGGAATGGTCAAGATCACTTCCTTATGTGTCCCAGGAGTTTCTTTTTAGCTTCTTTAACTTTGGAGATATGGAACAGTTTTCTGAGAGAACCACATCTTTGAATGTGTTTCTTTCCCCCCAAAACTCAGCATGGCTAATGTCACAGCGCTATAGAATACATATTTTTAAATTGATTAATGATGTTGTCATGAAACAGTACCCATGAATGAACTGGTCTAGGTATCCTCTGAGTCGAATTGCTGGCAGTGCTTCATTTTAGAGGGGACATGGACAAACTGAGTACTACAGAGAAAGGAAATTAGAAACAGTTCAGCCATGTCATAATGAACTTTTATTTTATGTTCATAGGGACTGAAGAGGTTAATGACAATTTGCCAGAAGCACTTTCCTACAGACCCATCAAAATGTGTGGAGTATAATGCACTGTAAGATCTGTGTACGGTGTGTGTGGAACAGGAAGCCTCCGCCGCAGCACGTGGACTTCTGGTCTTACCACAGCTACGAGAGAAGAGTTCCACAGTGGGGTTCCACCTGGTGCAGTTCTTGTTGCTTCAAGAGCTAGGTTGGCTTTCACATGGTACCGGACTGCAAACTAATCTTTGTGTCTTGATTTCATCTTAATCAGTTGAAAAATTAAGTTCTAAAGATGTTATCCATAGTTTAAATGTGTAGACAACAACCACTTCGGGAAAGGGGGTGGGAGATGACCATTCTCCAGATCCAAATGTGTCATTGAATACTTAGAAACATTTGAGGGTGGCTTTGAACTTTCTGTAAATTATTGTGATTTGCACATTTTTCTATGTGGTATTTATATAAAATATTTTTTATATTTCAACAAAAGTGTGGGACCATTTATAATTTTTACATGTTCTTGGATTTTCTGCCGTCTTGCAGTAGAGTGTAGTGTTATTGTTAAGTGTTATTTTTCTTGTGTTTCATACTGCTTTTCTTTCTAAGCAGAACATGTTTGTCACCTTTCAGTATATGAAAGGAAAGATGGCTAACATACCAGTGTAAGTTCAGAGCACCAGCACATGAGGACAGGGTGAGGAAGTAGGCTGTGGAGCCAGCTGAGAAGGCAGCCTCGTGATTGGATGCCGGAGAGTTCCAGGCTTCACTGTGCCTCCCTCAGTCCTCACTTGCCTCGAAGAATGAGGACTTGCTCCAGGTCTTACAGAGTGGAGCTTTGATCACCATGGCCACTCAGTGCCACAGTGCCGAGAGGTCGAGACTAGTTCAGTGATGTGTACAGATGGGTTGTTACCCAGCAAGCTGGCCATGGTATCAGAGAAGGAAGAGTGGGTGGGCCAAACCAGGACTAAGGCTTCTCAGCGCCATGATCTAACTACAGCTTTGGGCAAGTGGGCCCATCTTGCTGAGCTTTGGCTTCCTTATCTGACAGTGATGATAAAAATCTATACCTCACATCAATATTGTTTAAGATGCTGAGCCCCTGCCTAGCTAATGTCATGAGATCATTATTATTGCTTATTACAGTGTAGACCAAGGGCCGTTAATGGGGCCCTGTGGCTACAATGGGATACAATTGTATTAGCAGCAATAGTAGTAAACAGTGGAATCATTGTTAGGTTTTTTCCTGTCTTTACTTCCAGCCAGGTCCAAGGTTAGGAGTGCAGAGGATGGGGCCTGGAGGCTGCTGTAAGTGGTTCAGATTCACAGTTGCTTATGCTGGTCCCTCTTGAGAAAGAGTGAAAGTCACCTTTGGCTACCTGGAGTCCAGGGTGTGCATAGATAGGATAGTCTCTGCCAGTAACTTGAAAGGTGGTGGCTGTCTTGGGTTCAGTCAGTGTCCCTTGCACTACAGTAGAGGCCTTTTCTTAGGATTAAATCAGATAGAACTTAGGGGGATTTGACAAAGAAGAAACTTTTATGAGCTGTGCAGCAAATTCCTACTGTGACATGCGGTTTTATGATGAAGGTCTTTATAAATCCTATTGGAAATGCCCAGGCCACTCATTCTTCATCCACTGTTGGGTCACGTGGCAATGGTAAGTCATTTTATGTTGTCTTCCTTTCTGTTGTTAATATTCCACATAAAGAAGAAACTATATCATATGACATCTGTACTTCTAAAATTGATCTATGTGGGCTGGGGTTTTGTTTTGTTATTTTTTGTTTTTTATTTTTTGAGCTTGTTTTGTTTGCAGGGGAAGTATGTATTTTACAGGACTGTGACTTTAGCCATTCTGAATGTGGGTGGAGAGAAGCATGTTCAAATACGTGGTTCTCAGTAAAGTTTTTCATAACTGAAATTTAAAAAACTTTGTACAAATTAAAGAAACTCTAGACACTCTTGGGACATAGGAAAATGACCTTTCCTTCAAGTCATGGAAATTCTACTTCTGCATATACTATATATTTTGTTTCAAGATTGTTTTTAAAACAATAAAGACATACCTTTCCTTTTAAACAGTCATAACCGTAATTGACTGTATCCCTTTCTCTCCTCCCCATCCTTGCATCCACAAGAACTGGATTCTCTGTATTCACATTTAGTAAAACACCCTTTTTTTAGAAATAAATACAGGTGCTGCTTGATTCATTGTGGGACTAGTCCTGATCGGTAGGTGAACATAGAGTACATCGGAAATACATCTAATGCCCCTAACTTAATTGGCTTGACCTAGACTGCCTTAAAGTACTCAGAACACATACATTAGCCTGTGGCTAGGCAAAATGCCAACACAGCTTGTTCCTATAGTACAGCCTTCGAAGTTCGAGTGTGGTACGGCTGCTCTGGATTATTGTTAGTAATTTTTTTTTTTCTGAAGATCAAGTTTGATAGCTCATTGTGGAGGGGACCACAACCCAGCATCAAGAAAGGTTGGACAGTGAGTGGCTAACCTTGGAAGAGACCCCCAAGTTCCTGTTCCCCAATAGTCCCCAATGGCCTATAGAGGAAGTCTGGAATGGCAGTAATTTCTGTGCATCAGGGAAATACAGCAGTGGCCAAAGAGCTGTCTAGATACTGTAAGAAGGGAGACGGTCCTGGGAGAGCAGAATGAGGCCAGCAGTGGTCACGAACAGACGATGGGAGTCAGTCGTAGGCCTGCAAGGCCTGGGAATGAGCAGACAGGACTTGGAACTGGAGCTCTTCTGGTGCGGTTTAACCTGTCCAGTACTTTAACCGTGCTGGAGTTTGATTGCAGTAAATCATTTGGAATGCAAACCTTTGTTATTGCTGTTGCAAAGGAATTCTGAAACTGAGCAGCTTGGGAAAGACGAGAAATGTTTTCCCAGTCTTTGGGAGGCTTGGCTTCGGGTGTTCGTGTCTGGTTCTGTTCCTGGCACACAGTCCTCACAAGTGCTCTCAGCACAGAAGGGAGGCCGGGATGAAGGGAGTCTCTTACGCTTCTTTTGCCTGAGCATCTTGAGCAGATAACTGAATGAACCGTGCCTCCTCCCTGCTGCTGTGTTCCCTCACAAAGCCCCAGAAAGCATAACTTTATCCTCTAGAAATTTATGGTGTGGCATCATATTGGAAGTCTTGAACCGAAAAGCACTTTCTCACGGTATCCTGATGGAAGAGTTTCCAGCTGTCCAGAGATCCGAGGCCAGCACAAGTCTCCAGAGGGTTGCTTTGGGAAACTGCGATGGTAACTGGTTTTCATCACAGACTCTGCAGCTGCATTGGCTGAATTCTAACCCCTGAAAATTTAATGGTTAACAATAACATAAAGTCTTTGAAAGTTTAAAAACAATTTCTGGTGTTGTAGATTAACTAGGGAGCGCCCTGTGGCTGGCTAGCAGCAATGGCTCATGTGAGCTGACCCCAGCCAGAATTTTGGAGTTTTGCACTCATTACAAAAAGAATAAGATTTATACATTGACCAAAATATTAAAGCATTGACTGTTTGTGTGTATTTTCCACATTTTCAAACTGGGATATTTACACTCATTCTTGAACTAATCTGGACCTGCCAATTATGACTGTATTTTAGTAGACCACTTCCTTTGTCTAGTTTTTTTCCCTATCCCTAAGTCTTGCTCTGAAATAACTGTTAGCCGCCTTTCTCTCCCCTCGACTTCAGTGTGCAAAGACAGCGGCCAGCCGCTTGGGAGTTTCCACTTTCTTTTTGGGTGTTATTGGTGATCTCAGCTTCATTCATTGAGCTTCTTTCATAACAGCTAAGTCATTCCCACAGGCTTTTAGCTGCAGTTTTACAACCTGTCTAAACCAAATTCCTTTGCATTTAGCATGCTCTTTTGAAGACTTAGAAACATTGTGACCTATGGGTATTGCAGCCTGAGTTTGGCTGAGATTCTGTCCTACTGTGAAGGAGCTCAAGTTGTAGATTTGGGTGTTCCTGATGATTGCAATGAACGGTGAATGCTCTAAGACCTTGTATTACATATCCACCCACACATAGGACTGGAACAAACACTGCCTGGCCATGTCTGAGGCAGCATGTGCTCCTGTTCTGGTTTTTATTTGCTGGGATTTTTGTTTGTTTGTTTGATGGTTGTGTGTATACATGTCATAACGTGAAGATGTCAGAAGACCTTAGTCTTCATCTTCCACCTTGTTTGAGACAGTAGGATGTCTGTTGTTTTGCGTCGGCATCCTCCAGGCTAGCATGGCACACAAGGCTCTACATCTTCTAGGCTAGCTGGCACACAAGGCTCTGGGGCTTCTGTCCACTTCCCATCCTCTTGTAGGAATGCTGTGATTGCTAGCATTACTGTATGTTCAACTTTCACGTGGACTTTAGGAATTCCCACTCAGGCCCTCACAATTGTACATCAAGTGCTCTCACCTATTGCCCCACCTCTGCAGCCTGTCAGTCAACACAACCAACCTTCTAATACATCGTGAAAACTACTGATAATAAGGGATTACTAGCTGCGCTAAGGAAGGAAATGACTTGTGAATGAAGTTTCTTCTTCAATATACAGGTAACACTGGACTCTTACAGTTGGTAAGATTATAAAGCCTTGCATACTTCCTTAAGTACATATCAGGTAAGTTAGGCTTGCTTGATTTTGTGTTTGTGTGTCTTCCCAGTTTGGCAATCCCTGTGCTTGACTTCCTTATTATGTGACATGTTCAGTGGATGTTTAGGTTTTTAGTCGTCACTGTCGTGCATAGCTGTGGCTCGTGCTGGGCTGTTCCACTTCTGCATGAACCTTTTTTATTCCTTTCTTGGTGAATGCAAGTTTCTATAGATACCGCACGTACTGAGGTGAACGTGAGGCAGGCATACATTCAGCTCTAGGAGTCCCTGTGGAGCTTAGACTAGTCACACTCCTGCTTTGGGAATTTGAGAGTTTAGTTTGTCAACATCTGCTCACATTTGAAGTGTCACATTGTGGATTTAGTTTGTGTTCGCCTGATGATTAACCCAGTTGAACACCTCGTTGCTATACATTTCCTTTTATGAAGGCCCTAATCAAGACAGACTTCATGTCTGTTGTTCCCTGTTGGGTTTTGTATAAATTCTTGCTTATTTATTTATTTATTTATTTATGTTTTAAAGAATTATTTATTTTATGTATATAAGTATACCACAGCTGTCCTCAGACACACTAGAAGAGAGCATCATCCCATAATAGGCGGTTGTGAGCCACCATGTGTTTGCTGGAACTTGAACTCGGGACCTCTGGAAGAACAGTGCTCTTAACCACTGAGCCATCTCTCCAGCCCCTCTTGCTAATTTATGGTTATGTATACATTCTCGTGGACATAGGTATTATATATCTCTGAGACTTGTGCTAGCTAATTGTTAATGGAAAGGAACTTATGTCCAGCTTGGATATTGATATAACCTTTTCATCTATCTTTGAGTAGAGACCCCATTAAAAAAAATCAATTCGTATGTTAATCTTTTAAACACATTTATACACTTATTTTTATGTTCATGAGTATTTTGCCAGCATATATGTTAAGCATACCACACTTGGGCAGTGCCTATGGAGGTCAAAACAGTATCTGATCCATGGAATAGAGGTACAGATGGTGTGAGCTGCTGCGTGGGTGCTGGGAAGCCAATCTGGGCCCTTCGTAAGAGCAGCAAGTGTCTTAATCATGGAGTCATCCCAGCCTGAATGCCAATTTTAATGTAACCTTTTCCTCTTTGTTTAATAGTGTCATTATAGTGGCATTCCTACAAGCATCGGATTTGACAGAAGGGAATGGAATTTTTGCATTTTCTGTAAAATCCTAGTATTTTGTTATATATTTGTCTATTTGTGTCTGTGAATGTAAGCTCAAGGGTGTGGGAGCTTGCACAGCTGTGCATGTTGGTGAAGGCAGAAGAGCACTTCCTGTTCCTGATTCTGGGACTCACGTGTATTTACTCCAAAGCTTTGAGGTTGCTGCATCCTGACTCCCTTTTTCCTGGCTCATGAAGCTGTAGCCTTAATGTTATTCTTACACCAGTTGAATTTGGAAGCAGTCTTAAGACCTGTATCTGCAGGCTTGCCAGCATGCTCACTTAGCAGATTGTGAATGGCATTACTCTTTCTGTCTGGGCTAAATCTTCTACTGTGTCTGCTTTCCTGTCCCTCTCTGGTAAACGATTTGTTTTTATTTTCTCCCCTTTTCCCACAATGCAGTATAAATCTCACAAGGATGGACATTCATATCTGTTTTGTTTACTGCAGATGTGGGAAGGAAAAGAGCAGTCAGGGATAATTGCAAGATCTTTGACTGGAGCCCTAGGAGGATGGAGCTGCCTCTAAGTCGAGGGCAGCCATTGAGCATGTTTGGAGGGGAAGGAGAATCAAGAATTAGGTTTTTGACATTCATCACTGTTAAGCATCTCGCTCTCGAGGAGGCAATAGGAAGTGCAGATTGAAGGAAGAGGTCCACAGTGGATGGAAAGTACTGATGTTATCAGCAAAAAGATGGCACAGCAAACCGGGAGAGCAGACGTGTTATGGCTGAATCTGAAATGTCCTCAGGAGGCTTGTGTTTGAACAGATGGTCCCCAGATGGCTATGCTCTGTTGGGAGATTGTTGGACTTTTGGGATGTGGGGCCTTTGTGGTATAAGGAGGGAGTGGTATTTGAAGTTATATCTGCCTCTTGTTCCAGTCTTGCATTTTGTGTTCTGGTCAGCCAAGAATCAAAATGCCTATGCTTGCAAGGACCTGGCTCCACGCCTTCCCTGCTATGACAGACAGTCTGTCTAAACCTGAGTCAAATAAAGCCTTCTTCCTCAAGTTGTTTCTCTTAGGTACTTTGTAATAGTGATGAGAAAATACAGAGAGCCAAGAGTAAGAGTCCAAACACAGCTGAGGCATGTGGAAGGCTGAGGAAATGAAGATGAGAAGAGCTTTGGACTGTGATAGAACATGGACTATGTGAAGATAAGGAGCATCATCTACCCCAGTGCCTGCTGGTAAGCCTTGTAAGATGACAAAAGTCATTTGGGGATGGAATCCTATAAAATGTGTTCTACTAGAATTAAAAAAAAAAAAAAAACCTATGTGTATGTGCGTGTCTGTCTGTCTTTATGTGCACGTGCATGTGACCACATGCACGTACACCTCTAGACTATCAGTTACTATCTACACCATTGTCATTTAGACCTTTCAGATCTTGGCTGAATAGAAGTGATTTTTCTGGGAGCATGACTTAGTGTAAACCAGGCAGGTTATATACCTCAGTGGCTGGTCCACCTTTTCCTGTCATCTCAAAAAGGCCAACTCCTTGAACAAGGTCTGGGTGAGAGCTCCTGTATGCACACATATTGTGACAGTTTCCATGGGAATTGCCTTAAGCTCCTCCCAGTTTAATGCTGGTAGAGTTCTTTGCCCTTTAAATATCCATCCTGTGCTGCTTTTTCTGATCCATGAGCACCTAAAATTTTGAGCACTCAAATTCTGTACCAAGTGTGCAGTGCCTTGACAGAGGCCACTGTCTGCTCTCCAGTCCTCAAGTGGATCTGCACGGTCTTGGGAGAGTTCTGTGTGTCTTTTAACAGTTATTCTGGGAAGTCAAGTGCTGGATATTTTTGATATTTTCTACAGGATCAGGTGTTTTACTTTGTGTTCTCTAGGAATCAGATAGAAACGAGAATTATTTTGTTGACATTATGTGAGAGGAAAGGTGTGTGTGTGTGTCGCGTGCGTGCGCATGTGCCAGTGCTGTCTTCTTGGTTCTAGTTGCTTTCCTATGAGTATAGGCTTATTTCATATACTCATATCTTTATGTATAACGTATTTACAAGAGGCCTTTTTTGTTTCAAGTATAGATTATTTTGGGATGCTCTGATACTCCCCTAAGAAAGTTCCCAGAGTCCAGGAAGTAGTAAACACTGTTTTATCTGCTCACTTTCAGACAGGTCCAGCTTCTTAGTACATTGTTGCTCTTATTGGCAGACTCTAGCCTTTCTCTGTCAGGAAGGGCTTTCCATGCAGGGTGTTCCTGGAGGCTAGACTTTGAGTTTCCTGCTAGGAAAGAGCTGTCTGTCAGGTTATACAGGTCAGGGATGCAATTGCAGCAATCTGCCAATGCATACCAGGAGCCATGTGCCATGATTGGGGGACTTTTGTAAATGCAACAGGCTGTTGTTTATATGGCATGATTTAGGGGGTGGATAATTTATAGCTGAAAACTAGCCTCTACCAAGCCAACAGTACCATTCGTAGTTGGGTGTGTGTGGTGGTGTGTGCCAGCACTTGGGTCAGAGGTAAAAAGATTGTGATTTCAAAGCTGTTCTGCAGAATGAGACTGTCTCAAAGAACAAGCCAAACCATGTTTATAAGAAAAAAAGAGTTCAGTATCTTGTCGATATGTAGATTTCTGGAGCATGGTT
Organism: Mastomys natalensis; assembly: GCA_021653895.1. Classification (NCBI taxonomy): domain Eukaryota; kingdom Metazoa; phylum Chordata; class Mammalia; order Rodentia; family Muridae; genus Mastomys; species Mastomys natalensis. The sequence continues at coordinate 104,015 of JAJTUV010001721.1, read as the reverse complement.
ACACACTTATCATTTAGAAACAAAGAGTGTCCAAGAGGCAGCTGGGGTGTTTTCATTTTGAAAATGCTTTAATAAGTGTTGACAACACTGTTCTGCAAAATGTAAAGGTACTATACAAATTCTTAATACAAAAAGAATAAATTAAAAGCAGATTTCTTTTTTAATTCTGCAACTTTGTCTACAACATACATCTTTTCCATTGATTACAGATGAACAGAATCCAGTAAAATCATTATACATGCTCTACAGTCAGTCTCAGGAGCAACCTAATCTCCCCAGTTATTAAACTAGAGTCCGTTTTACACAACTTGTAATAAACTATTGACATGAATGGATATGTAAAACTTTACACCTAGTTAACTAAGCAGTAATTGGTCATCTGATAGCACCTGGGTGAGGCTTGCTATATTTAGAACTAAACTAATACTGGATGAAAACAAATCGGGCTTTGAACAGTTCCAACACTCACCTGCATATAACAAAATAAACCAACCTGGCTCACAACGTAGTCTTCTGGCTGAAACAAGCAATTTCTTACATGTATCCAACAAATCCAATAGGGGCTTTAGATCAGACTGGGGACTTCATAGTCCATCTTCCTTTAAAGAAATGGGGACCTGTAAAGAGTTTGCAGGTGCTTGAATACAATACCTAGAGCGTTCACCACCAACCACAGCGACCATTTATCATGTCAGTCTCAAAGGACTAATGCTTATTATATTATGTACATTGTATTAACCGAACACAGCTAAACAGTAAAACCTGTTTTACTTAATCTGTCCTTACTACCAGACTATCACGATGGTGTTCACAGCTCCCATTCCATTTCCCTCTGCTCCCCAAGTCTGTTACATTTAGATTCTTTCTGCGTCTCTCATAGATCCGAAGGACTTCAGAATTGATTTTCAAACTGCTGTCTATGTTATAACCTGTAACCATGTAACCTTGTCTTTGTTCTTTTTTTCCTTTTGGACTTTTTCTGTTGCACCATAGTTCAGGCTAATTATTAGTTCAGGCATCTCCTTTCGGAAGAAAGAAAATGAGCACAATGTGTCACATTCCCTATTAGCTAAGGAAGGAAGAAATAATCCCCAAATAAACCTGCTTTATGTTGCTCCAATTATTGTAGTAGGAGCAAGAAAGATAGCCCCTTCTCCATGGAGCCCCAGGGTCATTTTGTACCATCATATCCAGTTCCTACTCATCCTACAGGGTGATCCCCGGAGTGTCTGGCAAGAGTACTGTTTCTGGAAGCTGGACTCATCAAACCAACCATGCTCAGCTCTGGGGTACCCAACCTTGAATGGGTGAGAGAAGGCCTCAGGCCACACGAGTATGAATGCTCCCACGTGACTTCCAGAGATTTCCAAGCCACTGCAGAGTGAGCAACAGGGTTAGTCCTTTCTGGTATCCATTTCCTACCTTCCTGGTCTGGTAGAGTCTATTTTTATTCTTGGATTTACATACATGAGAAGCAAAGTCTTTTTTCTTTTGATGCCACAGCTGACTTTCAGATTTGCTTTCCTCCCACCCTGGCTCCTGGTCCTAGATGGCTTTCCCACAGGAAGTCATCACAGACGTAACCCCTGCAAGCCGCACTTGCACTGATGCGCACTGCCTCCACAGAGACTCTTGTGCCATCGTTAGTAACCCAACTAAGACTGTGCACTGGTTAGTTATTATAAAAGTAATTCTGAGGCCTTTGAAGATTGATGGCTTTTTGGTTGTGTTAAGCATAGCTCAAAACACATGTAAACAAGCAGCTTGCACGCATGCTTTTTATTTATTTATTTTTTTTGCCTTTTATCCTCTTGGTATCTGTGGACAGAGGTGGTATATCAAGGTCACAGATACTGCTGGAGGTGGTGGGCCCTTTGGGAGCTGAGTTGTTTCAACTCTGCTCTGCCTGCCGACTGGTAGACATGTGTAAAAAAATCTTCCTACCTAAGGGCGTACTTGAGTTCTCTGACTAATCGACACACAGGAGAGGTCTGTCCTAGTTCATACAAGTGTTAACAAACAGAAAATGAGCCACAACAGTAAAACACTTGACTAGATTGCAATGTGCTTTTTCCCTTGGTTTCCCATAAAAAAGAAAATGAAAGGCCTTGTACAAAAAAGCAAGGTTACACTTTTACTGGTTGTTTTAACGAGAGAGAACTGCTTTTGGCAATGATCACCGTTAGGTTCCTCCCCATCCCAAAAGGAAAGAAGCTTTGGGGGCGTAGGCGGAGGCCCCTGCATAGGGCGGTCCTAATGGTACCCTGCTCCTCCTCCCATGTCCAGACAGATAAGAGTCTGCCAGGCCAGCCACGCCTCCTTCATCTTCACTGTCCCGCTGGGTTTGTTCCCAGGCTCTCAGGGGGACATGGAGCTCCAGGAGATGGGTCACGACAGGACATGGTCTACAAATGGTTGACTTTCACTTGTGCTGCATAGAAGCAGTTTAGAATTGAAAAGAAATTTCACTGCAGAAGAGTGTTCCTCTTGGCCCCTCCTATCTGTTCATTGTTGAATGTGTCTAATCTTTGGCAGCATAGAACCGTTTGTGATCCTCCGACGCATCTCTGAAGCACCAGTCATCCTTTCTCACGCTTCCCCTTAGGAATCTTGCTGGCTGTTTCACTAGAGAATATTTACTTCAGGTGTAAACTGATATCCCCATGAGGTGCTCTCCTCTAGAAGCACTCGGTTGGCCTAGCGTGGCAGTGGGAAACAGCTTTATAAAGTCTCTGCAGGCAGGGCTTGCTTTTCTTCTATTCTCTACCAACGCTTCTCTTCCACAGGAATTGCATGTGTTGGCTTCCCCGACAGATTGTGGCCTGGGGCTGTCATGGCAGAGGGAAATCACCAAGGTGCCATTGAGGATTGTTGTCTGGCTCTCTGGGCAAGAGAGTCAGCGGACACACAGTGGGTTCGGAACCTTCCAGAATGTCTCCTCAGTCAGGTTTTTGAGGGTGAAAGGGATGTGGAGACAGGAGAAAAAAAGTGCTGCGGGCCGAAGCTGGTGCAGGTGACAGTGCATCTGGGTAAGGCAAATGAGAGGCAGTGAGGTGACTTGGAATGGCGTGGCGGTGGTCACATCCGGCCCGGCCGGCTCACACGAGGGTCCCGGGCTTGGCTTTTTCCTGCCCGTACCATTGGACGTCAGCTAGCTCTGGATAGAGGGAGGAATCCAGGAAGCAGCTGTCATTGTAGCTCCTGTGGATCCGAGAGAGAGAGAGAGAGAGAAGGGCAGAGTCAGAGGAGAGTGCTACAGAATGCTCAGGATGCACTCTACAGAGAAGCTGTCTTCCGGCCCCACGTAGGTGAGGCCTGGCGGTCTCTATTACACAAGGCATTCAGAGACCGTAAGAGTCACACAAAAGGGACCCTCCTGAAACCTAAGCAAATGCAAGTTAACGCTCACTACAGTAGTCCTCAAGATCACGTGGGGACCTCAGAAATGCTCATGTCCAGGCCCACGTCTGGTCGTGCTGCTGCTGGCCTGAGGAACCTTCCCAGGCCCACATGGTTTTCAGATGGAGCTACAACTGAAGAGTCCATGGAGCTGTATATCTCGGGGTGACTTCTTACATGACAGCCCGGGGCTTGCCTTACATCAGACCTGTGGTAAATTATCACTGTCCTGGAAGAACAGTCAAAATGTGTGCCTTCCCTAGAGCAATACTAAAGTGATACTCTTAATTGAATTTTTAATGCCTTTTAAACCAATACTGTTGTGGTTTTTGTAGAAGTATTTTTTAAAAAAACATACAATTGGAACTGGGCCTGTAGCTCAGTGGTAGGAAGCATGTTTAGCATATAAAGGGCCTGCACTTCATCCTCAGCACCAAAAAATAATATAAAATAAAAATGTATTTGTCTCTACATAGGAAAACATACACAGAAGAAAACAGACATTTCATCAGGTAAGTATTTCTAGTAGGTTAGATGGGAGTGATCCCTAAATATCAAGTGTCCCTAACTGTCCCTAAGCTACCCTTCAGTTCCCATGCCTAGGGCCAGGGGCATACTTTGGGGCTGGGCCATTTTAAAGAGTATCTTAAAGCTGTCAGTGCACTCCTTACTTCTCCGGCTCATTTGCTGACTTCTCCAGGAATTCATTGAATTGAGTATTCAATGCTTTGTAAGTGTCCCTCATCTGACCCAGCAAAGTCCATGAGAGCTAGAAAAATCCCAAGTATTCTTGAATAGTTGAGTAAACCACCAGGATAGTCTTATGCTCGGAGCACTGGAAGTACATGAGGTTCATTCTGATTGGTTAAATGTGTCCGTAGAAGCAAAGGCCCTTAGTTACGTCACCGGCCCTGGGTGTCTTTCTTTGTATGTATCTGTTTGTTGGGAGTCAATAAGTAGATGATTTTGTTATACTTAATCTACAAACATTGTCTCCCTGTTGTGAAACTGGCTTTTGTAAATTGTGCCAGAAGAACCAAGAACTTTTACTGGGAAAGGTGGTTGGACTCTGCTGCAAACATGCCATACTCCTGGGGAAACTGGTCCTTCGCCCCTGTTAACTCCTATCAAAGGGAACACATGACCGAGGGCTGCCACTTAGCTCTCCAGCCACGGTCACTGGTTCAGACATAGCCAAGGGGCTTTGAAATCATCCATGGGGATGATTATTTCCTCGCCGTGGATGCAAACAAGTAATGAGCTCTGGCCCCAGCTTTGCCTCAGCTTCCCAGGTTACCAACTTATCTGTGCTTATTTGATTAAACGTATTGAATTGGTTTCACTCTCCTATGCAGCAAATACTGGTACAGCTTCCTAGATTCTTATAGAAGCTTCTTTTCCGATTCACTTGTGATGTGGGTTCCTGACTTCAACATTGACTATAAGGAGTCCTACCACCAAGGGTTTCTGGAGGTGAAGTGCTCTGAGGAAATGAAAGCCGTTTGAGGACTCAGCCTTCCAGAGCACCACAGTTTACCCTGAGCACCTAGGAAATGCTCTGAGAAGTCATGCGTTACTTTGTTTCACCTGGGCCACTCACAGGCTGTCGCCTATTCACACCCACAGAACACATGCTGGAAGACGCCATCTCAACACCTTAATGCCATAGGGCATGTTTGCATCTCTTGTATGTTGGATCTTAATAGTCTGGGGTTAAATCATTTTTTTTAAAGAGCGATGATGCTTTTGCTCTCTATCCTGCTGTGAACATTCACTACCAGCCAACTGGCTGGACATACTGGATTGGTGGTCAGTGACCATAAAGCCAGGGTGGTAAGACCACTGTGTCATCATGACTCAGCTGGCCCTTTGTGTGAGCTGCTACCCAGCAGTGTTCTCTCTAGTCCATCTTGAATCAACTCAACTCTGCTCCTACCCACATGAGCGTGTTAAGTCTTCTCAGATGTCTGGTACCATCCCGTCTCTCGAAGCACCTTATACTCCCTTCACAGTGGAGGGGAAAAATGGCTCCAGATCAAAAATGTTGTGATGTCATTCTCTCTCAGTCCCTTCACTGTCACCAAAGTGTGAGCTGTCCATCCAGCTTTATCCCTGCTTTCCTAATCCCCATTTGGCCAACTGTAAAAACTCCCCAGGCTAAAGCGCTGCTCTTTCTATACTGCAGACTGGGACTCTGCTGTCCCCTACTGGCGCCCTCCCTACCCACGTATCCATGAAACCTGTGTGTTTCCCTCTTGAAATGGTTTCTCTGCCTCCCCGCTTCACTGCTGTTCTTTAAAGCCAGGTTCACGAGGAATATGTAAGAACTAAAGGGCATCTCTCTCTCTGAATCCTTTTAGCATTTTGAGCATTTAGCATTTGAGTTGTAGAGCATTCAGTACTTTTGTGTGGCTGTTTCTAACTCAGAGCCTGATTCAGTTGTTTTCTACTAAAGCCTTCCCCCGACTTCACCGTGGTCCCCTTATAACTTTAGTGAGCCCTGATGTGCCTCTTAAGTGCTATACAGTTAGTTACTTAGACTTTCAGGACCCTCAGTTTTGTACTTGGGAGAGCAGCGCTTTGCAGATTGCAGTGTGCAGTTGACTCAGCAGCCAGGGTGGCTTCCAGGAGTCATTCTGAGCTCCCAGGTGGTGGTAGTAATTTACAAACCGCATTTTGAAAAGCAGGGCTCTGACATTTGGTGCAGCTTGCAAATATCATTGAAAAGTGGTAGGATGATGAGTTACAGTATTGGGGGTACTTAACCCAGCAGTGGTGTGGTGTTCATGGAGAGTGCGTCCGGAACTGGTAAACAACAACGGACCACTACAATTTGTCTTTGTACTTAAAGCTTAGAAAGTCTAAATATACTAGGGGGTGGGGTGGTGTGTCTTCCAGGAAGGAGCACGGGGACTATCCTACATCTGATGTAAAAACACACATCCAAACATATAGCGCCACATGTAGCTAGAAATAAAACATAAAAATAATAGTTTCCACACTATTCAGACATTTCCTCCTGGAAACTATGACATGGGCAGAGGCAGCACATATGCGGGACATCTGGATCACACACGTGGGCAGGAAGAACAAAACGTTCCCTTACAATACCTCTATCATCAGTACTTTGGTGAGTTGGAGACTCAGACCCATCCATGATGGGAGAGTTTTCTGTTGCTTCTCTGAACAAAGGAAAGCGGAAGGAGAAGAGAAGAGAGGTCGTGTTACATAGGAGAATGGACACATGTGATTAGTAGCAGCTTATTAACATACTGGAAAGACCCAATGATTATATATACCCATGTGTCCGTGACACAGTAAGAATCATGCAGAACTGCTCAGGCTGCACCGCTGAACAACAGGCCCTCAGTAGTTGTGTTAGGAAGGCAGAGAGTGGCAATTTTTCCCCACGTCTTGTTTTCTTATCACATTATCCTTGAGTAATTCTCAATCTGGCAAAACACTGGCCTTCAAGGACAAGTAACCTCTGTTTCCAATTTGCTGTGAGCCCTCACTGGCTACATGTGGTAACAGAGGCAACTAGAGAGAGTGGGCATGGGAGGGCTGCTTGTAAATTTCAGAGCCTGACTGTCATTAAATGATATCTTATGGTTAGATCAGATAAAACGGGGCATGGCCCACAGAGGATCCCAAGTGTCCTGGCTGGATGATACTATTTAACCTATAGAGGTATACAGATGTGTGGCTTGGTATGAATTTGTCCTGGGAGACTTGCAGAGCCTAAGCCAAGAAGCTGTCTGGATTTAGAGGCTGGAGCTGTAGAGCGGATGGTATGGACTGGTATCAGCGATTTATAATAAAAAGAGAGGGGTAGCTACTGGCAAAAGCCACCCTAGGAATAGACATGGGAAACGCTGTAGTTGCAGACTCTTTTTGAAAAGAGTAAAGAGGCAGTGTGGGGGTGTCCAACCGTTGATCCTAATGACCCAAGGGTTCATTTAAAGACACCCAACGGGCCTACCCCAGAGCTTCTGATTTAGTAGGTTTTGGGTAGGCCCAAGAAGATCCCAGGTGAAGCCCAAACTGCTAGTCTAGGGTCCACATTTTAGGACCTACCAGAAAAATATAGAGTGAGTAACTTGTGTTCTCTGTCTCACTTATAAATCCAGAAGATGTAGTTACTTCCCTTGTCAGGGAGCAGACAGGAGTCCATGAAACTCACTTATGTTCAAAGAAGCTGTCAGCCTTTGTGTTTTAAGTACTCAACAAATGTTGGCTCCCTTCTTCTCTACCAAAAAATCAAGTTTCCAGAAGAGGCCTGGTGTGAAGTCACTGCGGATAAATGTGGAGGAGTAAAGATGCCAAGCGTGAGAGCCTGGACGCAGGCAGGAGGACCAGCTGTGGGACCGTGGTGTTCTTATGATTCAGCTCGCAGCTGTCAGGTTTTCTCAGATATGCTCCCCAGCGCCCAACAAAGCAAACACTGGAGATTATGCTGGATACGGGATCCATTTCCAGTAACCAACAGGTGTTGACAGAATGGATCATCTAAGAGGCAGCACCAGAAGAGGAGTCGGGTAGAAAGTGCCAGCATGTGATAACAGCAGGACACTTGTGTCTGCTTGACCCTTTGGCAGATCAGAGCATCCTAACTGGCCCTAAGTCCACACTTAAAGCTCACTTCTAGTTTCAGTATTTTCGCTGTGGGTGAATTCTATTTAAAAGTCTCAAGGTGCAGTATCCCCTTTGCTGATGAAGAACACCTGCTTAGCCCAGACAGGAGCCCCTTTTCTTTGGATGCATACTGATATTAGGACATCGACCCCACTTAGAAGCCCGTGTAATGTCTGACTCGGGATTCTCTCTCCCACCCCTGACATTTTTGCAGAAAAATTAAATGCTGCCTGGAATTGAATCCACTTTTTGCTTGCCTTGTTACAGCCCAGGAATCACTACCTTCCTTTAAATAGAACACACAGAATTCATCCCCATCAAAAAAACAGTAGGCCAGCTGGGGAGAAGGTAACAGCCTAGGGAGATTGTTTTGATTCTTGGCACCTATTTGCTGATGCATCCTCCCATCGCTGGGAGCTCAATACTGAGGATGTCCTTACTAGCATAGTAATTTAGAGCCCAGAGGAACCAAGTCAGTTACTTCAGGGGAACAACTCACCCAGTCTGCCAGGTCAGGATGTGGTGGGGACTGCTTGGTGGGGTGGCTCCAATTTCACTTGACGGTGTTGAGCTTCTCTGGCTTTGAGGTAAGGCAGCTATATGTAGTTGGTGTGGGAAAAGCAGGGAGAAGACAGGTAAGAGCACGAACGGAGCTCATAAGTCAATGGCAGACCCATGGCAGGTATTACCAATGTCGACATGAAGGACATGATCTTGTAGGCAGTCATGGCATTTGGTGGGAAATGCCTTTGTTCCTCCAACTGTATTTTCTCTTAACTTTGTCCCCCACCCCCATTCTGACCAAGGCCACAGGATGGTTTCTACAACTGCAGAATGGGAAGCCCCCATGTTTCTGTTGTGGAGACCTGAGCATAGAGGGCTGCCTGGGGCATTTTAGATGTGGCTCCTGTGTGAGAACCAGGCTGTATTGTTGGAAGGGCCTCCAGACTTACCATCTGCTTTTTCAGTAACCCTGCAAATGAACAGCGCTTTTAACGGCTCATATGTGTTACAGATTTACTCCAAATGTGAGTAGATCTAGTCAGGAGAATTCAGCACCAAGTAAATCCTACTGTGATGCTTCTTTTGCACTTTTGGTGGCGACAGCAGGTGTGTGGTGTGGGGGATACAACTTACTTTAGTAATATCTTCCTGCTATTTAATAAATCCATACAAACATGGTGATTCTGAGAGAACAAACCACTCCTATCTTTTAGCCCTTGGTACTTAACCACTAGATTTGGAGGACTAGAAACAATTATGACCTTCAGAGGGTATACATTAATGTATCCATCCTGTGGGAAAGCCAGTGGTTTAGTTTACACATAAATCAGCAGAGCTAGACAAAGGTGGTAGGACCGTGAAGTCCGAGGTGTGCCCAGGACTGCCAAATTGTTTGTAGTCCAGTCCCTGGAGCTTGTTTGGCGTGTGTGCCCTAGTGAAGAGAGCAGTGGGGACACAGAGGCAGAATGTGCAGCTTCTTTGTTGGGCTGTACCTTTCAGGGACTCTCATCTCCAGATCCTGGGTTTTTAGTAAACTTCCTGACCTGGAGTTCACTGGTTTCCACGTCTGTCTCTTTGTTCTTGTTTCCTCCTAGCCTCCCTCATTTCTGCCTACAGTAAAAGGCTGTAGTATTTACTTTTTAACTACTCTTTAAGTGGTATGAGTATAGAAATGACCACCACTGATCTAGCACAGGTAAACGCTCAACTAACGTCGGTTACTAGCATTATCATTTCATAGAGAACTTAAAGGAAAGGACAGTCTCCCATCTTTTGCTTGATTTGCTACTGTACAGTGCTTTGGGTTCAAACCTTAGTGTGACATGGTATCAAAGACACTGAAAGCAGCTGAAAAGCCAGGAGCAGCCAAGTTACCTATACAGACACAGCAGTCAGGTTCAGAGAGCCTCAAGATCCAGGCCCCACTTTCAGCCCAACCTTTCTTAGCAAGGTTAGAAGTGGGTCTCTAACCTACTAGAATTTTCCTTGCGCCCTTGGCAGGATAAACCCTGTGACCTGACTTCATATGGCTTTCTTCCCTTAACTAGAAGGGCTAAAAGGAATGCTCTGTGCCAGGGATTAAGGGAAGAAGGAACACCTGGGTTGGGATAAGAACCATGGCTTCCCACATTCCATAGCAAGGCCTCCAGAATAAGCGACTCCCTTTCTTGGCTGTAAAGTATAGGCAACCTTCAGGCTACCCAGGTCACCATCATCCGGCCTTACCTGACGTGGCCTTGCACATCTGGGGCATCCTGGTGACCCTGCTGTGCGCCACGAAGGTGCTCTGGGAAGAGGTGCTATACTGAGAGCCACTGTCCGAGGAGGTGGAGCTGGTGTGTGACAGGCGGCTGTGCTCCTTGTGCGACGCAGTGGAGCGCTGGTACCACTGGCGCAGCTCATCGGACACTGCAGCACGGCCAGAGCCTTTGTCGTGGGCGCCGTCACGCCCCAACGAAGGAGTCCGCAGGATCTGAGAGCGGATGGCGTAAGGCGGCCTGCGTCGCCCTCATCGCCGCCCCCGCGCCAGCTCTCTTTGAACAGGCCACCAGCCGTGTAAGAGTTGGAGGTCTTAAACTGCGCCTTGACCTATAGTGGCCCTCCTGGTCGCTCTCCAGGCTGCGTACCACCACGGGTGTGGCACTGCCCTCAGATATATAGTGGGTACTCCTTGATGCGGTACTGGGAGCTCGGCTGGCTCTGGCTGTGCAGGTACACACCACCTCCGGTGCTCACAGCCCCACTACGTGCCGCCAGGTTGGGCATGCTGCCCGAGCTAGCTGAGCCCAGTGCGCCTGCTGCCCGCTGCCTCTGGCGCTGTCGCTGCCGCGCCTTGGATGGTGAGTCCTCAGCCAGGGTTGAGTAGTTGGCGTTCATCTGTGCTGGGTAGTAGTGCTCTGAGCTCGAGTGGCTGGTGCACGACGAGCAGTCATCCATGGGGTCTGAGCCATTGCTGCTACGAGTCCTCGGGGTGTAGAAGTCGGGGCTTCCGGTGTCGTTCTCTGAGCCCAGGAGCTTGCCCTGGGACTCCAAACTGGAGCTTCGATGTCTAAAGTGCAGTGCGAGGCTGTGCAGTCTTGTGGGGCTGATGTCCACTGACCTGTTGGGAAGACAGGATTGATCTTAGAGTTCTGGATCAAAAGGTCCCATGAAAGCCACAGGCCAGGCTCAGGGTCTCTACCAATGGGAGAGCCCAGCGAGGTTACCCCTGGAAAGCTAGGTACTTCCCTAGGTGAGGAAGGGAGCTAAGAATCCTTAGAGTCCAGTGGAACCTAGGGATGGATGAAAAGTGTTGACCAATATCCTGTGGGCTTTTGCTTTTTAAGAAAATGATGCTATTGATAGAGAAGCAAATTATTACATTCTAAGCATTATATTAACCCTTTTAAAATATTGGTTGCAGGTAATTAAAAAACCCAAAGCCCCTCAAAAACCCACAAAACTAACAACAAAAATGTCTCACAGAGACCCTCTCATGATTGAACCAAAGATTCCTCTGAAATGAATGCCATGTGCCAATGGCTGTTTCTTAGGAGGGTTCTAAAATGGAGGGTCGGTGAAACATGGAACCCCTAAACATGAACCATTACAAATACCTACCAGTAGTACTTTGCCTGCATCCATCAATATCAACAAGAGGAAGATGATGGTACCCATCGATAAGATGTCTTATGCAAATTCATAGCAACTCTTGGCTACATACAGGCAGAAGTTTACTACATAACCCTTACCAGTGACCTTCTGTGACCCAGCTTTACTTCTTAGAGAAGGGATGTGATTCAGGGAGGCCTATTTTTCTGTTCCATTTCTTTTGGTCATTATAAATGTATACCTTGAGGCATTAAAGTAAGTCCAGAATAGATTTTAGACCTCATGAGAAAGATCTATGAGGAATGGACGTGGAGCAAAGATTAGCCTGGGGTGTACATAGTTGTGCTGCACTTCCCCACATTAACTGGATCCCTGTTAGCTGTCTCCAGGAGGCTCCACAAGTCCCTGGATATGGATGGAGTTGACTGTATTGAGTGTCCAGGGTAAAGTGAGCTAATCAAGTCTGACCCTAGCTCCCCTGTTAACTGGGCTGGGTTGGAGCCAATGGTGTCTTCTATACTAAGGTCTGGCCCAGAAAGGCATGTGGCCTGCAGGCCCAGCAGACTCACCTTGTGGAATGACGTAGTGGGGACTCCGGACGCGCAGGTCTGGGGTGGATGGCATGCTGGACTGGGAGTTCCAGTGTGGGAGGCTTCGGATGGGGCTATTCTGCAAGGAGCTGCTGACTCCTGCCTCAGTACAGCTCCCCGTGCTGGGGAAGCGCTTGTGACTGCTGCAAGCAAGCAGAGGGAAGCCATGTTAGTCACACGAATACATTGTGGCAGTGTTCCCCATTGGCAGGGGCTGGATCTAATTGTAGGGAGAGCTTGCCTGGGACTCCAACTCTCACCATCCCACCTCTCACCATCCACCTCTCCACCGCTTCCTGCAGTTAAGCACAGGTTGACTATTCTGTGGAGCCTTCATTTTTAACGAGTATTGCTTTCCAAGAAACAGTATCTGCTAGGGTACCCTCTTGGAGCTATATAATTAAGGAACATGAGGAAAACAGAAGCTAACCTAAATGTCTTCCAGATAATCCTCTTACGATGTTGATATTAACCAAGTAATGAGCAGCTTGCATTACAGCTGCTTGGCTCCAGAAATCGGCCGGAAGATGGTGTAGGGTTCTATGCCACCTTGAGGATCCTCTGATTGGGCTCTCCTTTGCCATTCTGGAATGCTGCTGGCTACAATTTCCTAATTAATTCCCGTGGAATTTAACAGCATTAAAGCCATCTGCCAACGGATTGACTGTGAGCCAAACCCTTACCTCCCCCACATACACCTTCAGATGACAAATCTGTACTTCTATGGGTTTGACAGCAGAGGGCGTTGTGAGCAAAGCTGAACTGTAAGCTCCAGGAAGAAAAGACTATCCTTTGAGAATGCTGTGATTTGTAGGTTCTAATGTGGGGCAAGCCTTTGATTTGGTTCAAGCGCGGCTGGAGACCTCATTTGGGCATCCCAACACAGCTCACCTGGAATGACCGTGGGAGGAGCGTTTCTTCACCTTCTCATAAGGCTCGTCTAAAGATGACTCACTCCACATTTTGGGCTTTAAGGGTGACTTGTCATAGTCGGTACGGTGATAGTGCATCTGCCTGAGTCCGTCCAGGGATTGTGGGGAGGAGGCCTGTTGTGTGACGATGGTGGCCGAGGAGGGAGTCCCTTGTGTGGCGACTGTAAGGGGGATATTGTGCTGGTAACCTGAGAGTCTTCTGCATAGACAGGAGGAGGGACTGATCAGAATCATTATTTCCACAAACCAAGAGATGGAGCCTTTGCCCAAACACACCATAACAGTGCCTTGGAGCTACACATCAAATATGCGCCAGGACCCTGGACCCTACCCCTGTCCCAAACTGCTGGTTAATCCAGGTCTAGGCAGTGCCTAAACTGCAGGGTTAACTGAATGTGAAGGGCAGTTCTATCACTTCTGGTTAAGTATGAATAAAGTCTGAATTGGATTCAGTGCTACCAACAAGTGATCGCTTCATACCAAACAGGCAAATGGAGTATTGTGTTCTAACTACTATTCTTCTCTTCTCCTTCTTCAGGAGGTGCTAAGAAATGAGCCCAGGGCCTCAGACATGCTAAGCAAATGTTCTAGTGTGGAGCTATGCTGTAACTTATGTTTGAAGAAACACTAAACATATCTCATTTGCTCTGGGGGCTGGGGAGTTAACCTTCTTAAGGATTTTATCTGCTCTGTTAATCCCTATGTCCCCAGGGTTAGAATGACAGCTGGCATCCAGTAGGTACTCAATAGATATTGGTTGAGAAAAAAACAAATTGAAAGTATATTTGTCAATTATAATTAAGTGCTGACAAGTCTGGCTTCTACCATCGTGGCCCCTCGCAAGCCTACTTATATTCTCTACAGTCTGTCCTGGAATATTTAGTTCTGTGATGTCAGAATGGAGCCCAGGGCCTCGTGCTAGGCTCTCCACTGAGATACATCCTCAGCTCTGCTCAAGGTGTTTTGGAGGAAGAGGGTCCCAGTTCTGTGGGACCATAATGGCCCAGGGTTACAGGGGAAGAAGGGTCCAGGGAATAAACTGGACTCAAGTAGGTGCAGGGTTGCTATCTCCAGTTCAACCCAGTGCCATAAGGCAGCTCCAGCCACAGCAACCCTAGTAAGAATTTATTACCCTGACAGTTATTAGGCTTCACTCCTGGTTTGACCTTATAAGCCTTCCTCCCCAACTCCTCAGTATTTAGATGAAGCATCTTCCAACACCCTTGTCCTGGTTACTGGTACCGGCCACACAGACCTCGCCCCAGAGGCCCTGGCTATCTTCCCAGGGGCAGAGATACCCACTGCACCCCGCCCCAATAAACCGAACCAGTTTTCTTCCTGAATTTGTTCATTGCCTGCACACTCACCATTGCCTACCAAGATTCTGCACTGCACTCACCTACACCAGGCTAAGCTTCCCTCCCTCCAGTCCAGCTCTTTCATGTGCAATATGCCCCCACCCCATCATCCCCAAGTGGACACCCAGCAGCACTGTCCCAATAGTACCCTTCCTCCACCATCTCTGGAGTGCAAGTTAGCACTCTGTATCCTGGATGGCATACAAAGAAAGCAAACCCATTTAGCTAAAGAAGGCAGATGTCTCATAAGGCACAGAGACTCTTGCCTTAATTCCAGCACTTGGTAGACAGAGGCAGTCAGATCAGCAGTTCAAGGCCAGCTTCTGTTACACTGTGAGTTCAATACCATTCTGAGCTACCTGGGACCTGGTCCAATTATAAAAAAACAACAATCCCCCACTAAATCCCAAAGGTGCTGTCTGGAAGGAATGAGCTATATGGGGCAGAGAAGGAAGGAAACTGAGTAGAAATGTAGAGATGAGGGGTCTAGGTGTAAGCAGGAGGTTCTAGTCAGCTGAGAAGAGGGTGGAGAGGCGGGTGGGTGGGGGGGGGGGGGGTGGGGGGTGGGCGGGGTAGGGAGGCGGAGAGGAAGGGAGAGAAGAATTCTGAGTGTGCTTTGATAGTGTGTGAGACCTTGAATTTTAGGCAAGGAGTTGAGCTTTGGCCTGAAAGCTACAAGAAACTTTCTTAACTATGCATAGATGCGTCAGGGTGAAAATCCTGTTTTAGAACTATTATTCTTGCAGTTTTGACCCTGGGAAAACCAACAAGAGACACTAAGAGGGTTTAATGAAGGGATCCGGTGATAGGTAGCTTTGGGAAGAGAAGGAATGCCCAGTTCTCACAGGGATGGGGCGGGAGGTGGGGAGGGCTAGAGGGAAATCCCACCACCATTTATGGGATCCTATATCCATTTTCAATTTTTGTTTTTTCACTGTCTAATACTCAGCCACCAAAATTCAAAGGCCAGATATATGTGTTCTGGTCTACTCCTGCTAGCCCTTCAAATCAGACAAGAGGAGTCTCTAGGATGTGAGAGCCTCAAGTGGAGACACAGGATTCTGGAGGAGGCAATCCCAGCTCTCAGAAGGTTTGAGGCCCAGGACATTGGGCAAAACTGTTCTCATGATGCCTCAAAATTAGCTAATGACTACATATATCCCTGGGAATCCTAGCACGAGGGGACTTCAACAGCTTGTTCCTTCCTCAGCAGACTAGGGTGACACTGATCAATGCTAGACTAGGGAGGGACTCATATTTCAGACAGGCTTCTGCGTTCTCATGGAACATCACGGCTTCCCCACCCACTGAATGCGGCAGACAGTCAAATTCGACAATCTGATTTCTAATAGTACGGCCAAGACAACTGGGTAGCTATTCCCTAAGCTTTCCCACATCAAGAGCAATCATTATTATTATGGCAATTATCATTATTACTGTGACTTGGGCAGGCCTTTCATGTTTTCTGTCTGAATAACCACTTACCACCAGGTGCCTGAGGTTTTCCTAGAGGGCAAAAATAATTAACTACCAGTTAATAGATTTCCATATAATTAGTGTTCTCAGCCTCCAGTGTTTTGGTTTAGCAACAGTAAAAAGAGCTTCAGAAATGGTTCTAAGTCTAGAATGCCTGCTTCTGTTGCAGGGTGGGAGGGGCTTTCAACTTCTTTTCTAAGACTGACCAAGAAAATATCCCCTGGCAGTTGCCAGGTCTGAGAATTCAACAGGAAATAAAACAAGCTTCCAAGGTTGCCCGTGTTGCTAAAGGGACATTCTCAGTCTTGACTTAGGAGCAGAGGATGGGCCAAGTCCTTCCTATGCCTCAGACTCTCCCAGGAAGTCCCAAGCTTTGTTGTGTGACCCAAATCAATGTCTGCCTCTTTCCGTGTTGTCAGGACTACCCAAAGGAAGACACATATGATGCAGGCTCTTTACTTCAAAATGTTCTACTCCCCACCCCCATTTTGTTTTTTGCCCCAAAGGTAGAACTCAGGGCCTTGTATACAATAGGCAAATGGTCTCAATGTACTCCCAGGCCCTTCTTTTGGTTTTGACACAGTGTCTTACTATATAGCTCAGGTTGCCTTGAACTTTTTCCTGCCTCTGTTTCCACCTCTCATGTGCTGAGATTACAGGATGAAAGTGACCATGCCAGCCAAAAAAAGTGCTTTGATTATTACAGAGACAAGATATCGCTTCAAGAATATCATTAATCTTTTGGCTTATAGGGGCCTAGCTGGACAAAGAATAATTCTCTAGACCATCTATCCCAAGCGTGTCCAACCCATGCCCATGGGCTATCAGAGCATGCATGTTTATTTTCTATGCTGCTGGAACACAAGGGCTGTAGACTGGACACCCCTAGAAAAATCAGTGTCAATGTAGCACCACCGTGAGCTCAACAGTGACTCTTGGAGAAAAAAAGACCCTGTAAAGGAACCTATCCAGCCACTGTCTTAGCCTGCCTTTTTCCTGTCTACAAGGCCATTCCCAGGTGGCATACGGAGTAATCTGGGTTTAATCTGGATTCCACTTAGAAGAGCAGAGAACGAGAAAACTTACCATCTTCCAGAACAAGGGCATCTGAGAGAGAGCTGTCTTCGCTGGCGATATTTCCATCTAGAAGATAAAAAAATGAAAGTCTGTAGGGTTAACATATTTTGGAAACATCCCAGTGTGTAGGAAAGAAAACCTGAGCTTCCCTCCAATCCTGGCAACACCCTCCCATCTTTTTTGCATCAGTCAGGAAAGAAGCCATGAAACATAAGGATACTGTTGGGTGTTTCCTTTGACAGTCTGGTGGTGGCTTGTTAGCTCACCCTCCCCACTCTGGCTTTGCAATGGGCCCTAGTCTTTGTGTACTTAGGTTCTTGTTCACCAGATGCTATGGCTTAGCATGTCCTAGAAAGGCAGTGGAACCTGGTTAAATCACACCATTGTTCTAGAAAAAACTCAGGGCAAGTACCAGCCAAACCAAAGAAGTGAGCAGCTGTTATTCAACAGATCCGAAACCAGGGGAGGGAACTTAGGTTTTGCTCACATGGCAATAAATGGTTTCTCAATGAACTTAAGTTATTAGGAGAGAACACAAGCCTGCTAAATACAGACTCCGTCTCTCTGAAGCTTATTTTTATAGTCACCATTCAGTTAGGAACAGGCTCGAGAGGGAGACAGTAAAAGGATCCGCCCTCCCACTGGGGAAACTGAGGTACTCCCAGGAAAGACGGGTTTGTCTGCAATGACTCTGTTCACTGGGAAATGTTAGCAAAGGTCCAAATTCTTCAGATTCTGAGTTTAAGGTTTCATCTTGAAACACATGCTGAGGACCTAAGGAGCATGCTCGCTCCTAACGCAGACAGGCCTCTGTGAGGAAAACATGACTTCATTGTGGCAGCGAAGCAGAGAAGGTAGATTCTTGAGCAGTTAACAAAAATGGCTGGAGGCTTGCGTGGAAGAAATCAGGAGCTGGCACACATGGTGATTTATAAGCCAGTGCTGCCAGCAGACCCAAGAAAATAGCCTTCACTCAGGCAGGCCTCTGAACGGGCTCCCTGAGACCACCTTGGTAAGAC
This sequence comes from Mastomys natalensis, assembly GCA_021653895.1. Classification (NCBI taxonomy): domain Eukaryota; kingdom Metazoa; phylum Chordata; class Mammalia; order Rodentia; family Muridae; genus Mastomys; species Mastomys natalensis. The sequence goes on along the minus strand of JAJTUV010001721.1, from coordinate 85,935 downwards.
AACTTCCTCCCGCCCCATGGCTGCTCTTCCCAGACCCAGCTCTGATGCTTCTTCTAGATGTTTCTATAGAGCAGGGAAGTTCAAATGCCTTCGAGGAGGCCACAAAGGAGGCGATGATGAAGAACTGGCTCACTGTAGCTCTGCTAGAAAGTGAGGCAAAGTTTCTCTTTCATGGCAAAGGCTAACAGAGTAAGACACAGAACAATGTGCACTCTGAGTTTCTAGACCAAAAGGATGATGGATGGTCAGCCCTATCCCTCCCGACTATGAACCCATTTTCTCCAAGGAAACAGACTTTGGTATTTTGTAATCTCCAGTCCACCACTGGTTCCTTAGTATATCCACATTTTTAGGGGACAGATCTATGTCGATATATTTACAATATACATAACATTGGTTATCACTTTTACCCCTTTGAAGTGTTCACGGGCCTTAAGAACAGCAACATGGTCATACAACCACACCATGCATCTTCTGCTCGGATAGGGCTTTCATTTCCCATACTGAAACCTTGCACTCATTATGAAACACACACACACACACACACACACACACACACACACACACACACACACAGAGAGAGAGAGGAGAGAGAGAGGAGAGAGAGAGCGCCTAGAAACCTCTATATCAGTTTCTATCTTCCTAGAACTAAGGTGGTATTCTCAACATGCATACCCTCTGGAGAGTTCTAACATATATTATCAAGAATTCAATGACTTGGAGAAAAAGAAAAGATGGTAACTGTGGGAAGACCTGATGCTTGGTGGTGGATTTGAGGGTACTCTGGTTTACCATCATCACCAAAGTCCTGCGCCTGGATAAGAGCGCATGCTCCAGACAATCCATGAGGGACAGTCCAATCCTTCAAGCCACAGTGCTTAGGATAGGAAGCTCCTGGTATTAGAATCAGCCCGAGGGAGACTGGGGACAGGATGATGACAAAAAGGACTTAACTCCAATACACTGGCTATATACACTTTGCCTTCCAATCTTAGGAAATAAGGCTAGGTCTCTGAGAACTGCAGAGCCTCAGCTATCTTGAGGCTAGGCTGGGCTGTCACAGTAACCTTCTTAGTTCATGGTGACATCCAAGAAGAGAGTTGGCTCACTCCCAGGTTCCCCAGAGAGGTGTCATAAGTGACATCAGGGTTCTGTATATGGTCCCTTTCATTTGTGCCTCCACATGTAGTTCATCATTAGAATGGAACATCAGGTCCAACCAGGGATGGACCATAAGGTATGTGGGTAAGAGGCTATTTAGAGCCTGCAAGGATCCAGAGGAGGACCTAACAGAACCTGGTTGTCTGGGAGCAGGATGGGAGCTTGTGGGTGGCACTGACCATCAATGACAAGTGAAGCCCTCTGGGTGGGTTTCTTCCCTGACTTGATTCGGTTCTCGTTGATTGCGTTTTCAATCTCCTGCAGCTTCTTCAGTGCATTCAGATAAGAGGTTTTCCTTTGCTTCTTCAGTTTTTTGCTGACATTGGGGTCACTGGCTAGACGTCGGGCAGCCTCGGTGATCTGGGACTGAATTGCAAACTCTCGTTCCAGGCGTTCCAACTCAGCTTCCTGTGGGAGGGAAAACCAATGCTTATACCTTCGGAAGAGAAGGAGACTCTACCTTGCTCACCTTTAGCCCAGACCTCAGCCCCAGCCTTTCTGGGCTTTCTTTCTCTACCAAAGGCCTGATGAAGACCAAGCCGTTGAGGAAATTCAGAACTTGTTGCTGGTAGCTATCATTTTCTTTTTCTCCTTAGAGCATGATGTCTGGATCATGTCACTGTCCTCTAGGGTTTGTTCATATGTGTACATCTCCTGATCCTCCCACATATTCCCTGTCCTACATCATTGTGTGCCTCATGTTAGGATGCTTACCCACACACCTATGTGTCTTCTGGCAGCTCTTTTGCAAGCCCTAACTATTCTTTTCACATCTGTATGTTCATAAAGGCCCTTCTTGGCCCTCTAGGGGGAAGGATGATGTGGGGGTGGGTGGTAGGACCATTCCCCCCACTTCTCCTTGGATAGGTTTCAGACTCTCCCTTCTCCCTTCCTGTGCAACTCCCTCCTATCTCTACCAATTCCTTTGGCCCTTTTACCAAGATGAGTCTCCCTTGGGAAAAATAAGGATGTAGGTATCTGCTATGCTTAGGAGATCTAGAACCCGGAAGACCCTGGATGGAGCATTTGCTGCTAGCCGATTGTCCAGATGTCTCATCTACAGATGTATACGCACACGGTGATGCCAGGAGTGGAGGAAGATCCTGTGTGTGTGTGTGTGTGTGTGTGTGTTAGGATTTGTGCTTGAATGTAGAATCTCCTTAAGTATCTTTGATTCATCTCCTTCCTGGTTTTTATGTTTTGGATGTAAACCATCCCTCACATTTGGTTACCAGTTGCTGGCACTGTTTGGGGAAGTTTGGTAACCTTTAGGAAGGGAGTCCTAGCTGGAAGAAGGAGATGGCTGGGAATGTGTTCTGGTGGGAGGGGTCAGGGGTGATAACTCAGCCTTCTGCCCAAGCTCTCTGTTTCCCACTTGCTGCCAAGATTTAACAAGCCTCGCCGCAAGCCCCACCTCTAGGTTCTGCTCCCTGACCACAGGCCCCGCCTCCAGGCTCCACTCCAAGGTGAAATCATAGTCCCTGAAAGCAGGAGCCTGAACAAAACCTTTTTCTGTTTTAAGTTGCATTTGCCAGGTATTCTGACATAGTAATGAGAAAGTAAACTGACTTACTAGGGCAACCATTTCATCGAAGCTAGCTCTAAGCAGCAAAAGTTATTTCAGAGTTTGAGTATTGGGTGAGTGTAAGGGCTAGCAGGCTAGGCATGTTCTGGGAACTTATAGGAGATATGGACTCCTATAAAGCCCACTCTACATAAGTCTATGGCGACCACACAGTGGCTTCTCTTTTCCTAGTACCCACATATCTTGTGCTAGGTGATTTGCAGTTACATTAAGGTTTGGCAGAGACTGATCAAGCTAAGGAAGCAAAGACTGTTGTGTTTCCTGGATTCCATGTCTTGCTATTATGGGGGCCCAATAATATGTTTCTAAGCACAACAGGCCAAGCTCGGGGTGAGGTAGGGTAGGGAGGTCTACTAAGGAAAACACTCTTTGCCTGATTTCATTGACTTTTGAGCACTTCAAGTCTAGAAGAGGCAGGAAACAGGAGTGGGAGAGAAAAGGGCTAAAAGGGATCACTTAGAGACAATAAACTCCTTCCAGATCCTTCCAGTGTTGGCCACACTTGCTCACTCAAAGGAAGAAGGATATCAACATGGACTCCTGCCCAGAGCCTTGAGTCAGGGACAAAGACCAGTCTGTGAATTTGGGCTCCCTGAGGCAGCTGTTCCTGGGCGGTTATGATAGCTCTGGTCCAAGACATTGACCCTGAGATTTACGGCGTCTAGGAGAAGTCTTGATAAGTCCAACCGAGTCAAGGACGAGACTGAATGGCTTGTCTGTGGAAATAGTCATATGACTAGGAAAGCAAAGCCAGCAACCAGGAGCACCGGGGCAGCACAGAGCAAAAGTAAGGCTCTCTCCACTGGGAGGAAGTGCTGCAAAATTCTATCTGCTTCCTGTTATGAAGTTCGGAAAGATGCAACGGGGCCAGCAAGGAATCCTCAGAGTCCTAGAGTCGGCTTTCTTGAATAGTTGAGAAACCTACAACTGTGGGAACCTGAGCCAGGCATGGAAGGACACTCACTAAACACAGGATGCTTTTCAAAGCTGAAGTTGTGATGTTGAGCCAGCTTTGGAAGACAGACACCTGACCACACGGTGCTCTAAGTCATTCCCTCGTCTGACATCTCTATTTCCAACCGCTGTTTGCTGAGCATCAGGCGTGTGTAAGCATCCAGTGAAATGGACTTCTAGCTCATTTATTCCTAGTGATAACCAAGTGAAGTCAGCATCGAACTTGAACATATGGAAGAGGAAGTGGCCTAATTAGGTATCACTTTGGATGAGGTGCTCTGGTGTGCCTGGTAGCCTTCCGGGGATCTGTGACTGCAGGCCTCAGGCATGGCCCTGAGCATGTGCTCTACCTTCCCGCCAACCTTACTTTGGAAAATGTCATTCTCTAAGTTCCTTAAAAGGCTGAAAGTACCTTCCTTGCTTTTTCTTTCCCTTGGTGGTGGTTACTCTAAATTGTCAAATGTCTTTGAGGGATTTTCAAGACTAAGTTAACTGAAGTGAGAAGGCCCTCCCTAAATGTAGGTGACGTCAATCTGTGAGCTGAGCGACAGCACTCATCTCTCTCTGCTTCCCAACTGCAGCTGCCTCACGCTCTCCCTATCAGGCCGTCCCCATGACGACTGTATCTTCAAACTGTGAGCCACAGTAAACCAACCGTCCAGCCCCCAACGCCCCTTTCCCTCCTCTGCTTTTGTCAGGACATTTTGTTTTAGCCACAAGAATAACTAATGTGCCAGGCTGTGTGAGTCCTGAACTGTTCCTGAGTCTTCTGTGTACTACAGCATTAATGAGTAACTCTAGTCCCCAGAAGAAATTTGGAGAGACCTTGAGGCCTGAAGGTTAACCTGGCCTTTTGTTTCTCTTGCACAAGAGCAGGATACTTTTTGTTTTTTATTTTGTTTTCTTGTTTTTTGATGCAGTATCTCACTGTATAGTTCTGCCTGTCCTGGAATTTACTATGTAGACTAGGCAAGCCTGAAACTCACGAAGATCTGCCTGCCTCTGCCTTCCAAGTGCTGGGATTAGAGTTATGTGTCTCTATGCCTGGCTGAGCTTTGATTATCCTCCAATATAATTCTCCAGTCTCAGCCCTCACCAGTATTCCATCCAAGCAAGATAAAAATCGTGTTGAAAGATGGCTTTTCTAAATACAGACAACTGACAGGACCATCATAGGATGCATGTCCATGCAGTGATGTGAGTAGTCATGTGACTTAAGATGGTAGAGGGCGGGTCCTCCTTGTCTTTCCCCAACCAATGAGAACTGTGGCAGATTTACTTCTATGTAAGTCTTTCCACAGCCAATGAGAGCTGTGTTTTCTTTTGCAGATCAGGTATCAGGCAAGACCAGAAGTAACAAAGGTCATTACTAAAATGTATTACATTTGCATGCTACTGGAATGTTCTCGCTAACCTTAACTGACCACTTGCAAGTAGTCTACAGTATTGGACAAACAACTTCAACAAAGACCCAACTGTGTACACTCAGGCAAGCAAACTCAGCCTATCAAGGAAAACCATATAGCAACTACCCAGCTGACCCACAAAATGCTAAAAGGAGAAATATGGGCATTTGGAAGAAATGAAGAAATTACAGAGGACATAGCAACCCCAACAAGGACAAATAAGGACAATGCAAATGGATGACAGGAAAGACTCCAATGAGAGACGAGCATACCTCTCCTTTAGGCAGGATTTTCTGTTCATCCAGCTTGAAGGCTGTTCCAATTCTCCTCCGAACAATAGGTGGCTCCTCTCCTGGATCCAAGGGATATTCAACAGGCAATTTTCCTGTGAGTTCCTGCATGTGCAGAAGAGCGTTCAGAGAGGTTGTGCATCATGTATATCAGAGGATATGCTTATCTTTTATCTAGGACACTCAATCGGATGCACAGATCCAATGCATACCTAAGACCCATTAGCATTAAGAACTATGCTTACGTGAGAGTTTGTGGGATAGCTGGGCCTTATGGTTCAAACCTGCAACCTAGCTACTCAGGAGGCTGAGGTAGGAGTATCACAAATTTAAGACTAGGTTGGCTAACTAATGAAACCATCTCAGAAGACCTCCACAAAACAAAACAACCTCCCCTAAAAATGATTTGCAAATCTAGTTCAGTGGCAGCATGCTTGCCCAGTATGCATGAAGCCCCAAGTTCAATCCCCAGTGTTGGGGGCGGGGGTAGGAGGAAAAGTTCACATTATGAAATTTAACATCTACAAAAAATTGAATGCCAATTCTTCCTCCTCTACAGAACAGATGTGCTTTGAGTTGTTTCCTCCCAAAATAAATGTTTTGTCTAGCAAATAGAACTTCTCTTGGACTTCATAGTCATCCATTTTTATCCATTTGCTGATCTAGTGAGCATTTCCTGTGACTCTACTATATGTGAAGAAAGGCTACACAGCCAGTAAGCAGCAATCAACACAACCAACTCTTTTCAATTGCATCAGTTACTCCCACTTGGAAACTTAAGTGTTTGTTGTTGTTTGTTTGTCTCTCTTTTCCCAAACAAGTTTTCCAACAGGGAGTGTTACCTGGATGGCAAATGCATTGTCTAGAAGAGACTGATCATCATTTAGCTCCGGCCCTGCACTCAACGGCAGCAGGCTGACCTCAAGGACGAGGTGTGCTATTGCAAGCCTATACCCTCAATACTCATCAAGGCCAGTCATGGCGACATAGTGAGACTCTCTCTTTTGTAAAAAAAGACACTAACTTCTGTGTGAGAGTTCTAGTAAAAACTAAACATGGACAGAGGAGGTGTGTGCGCACGCACAAACATATATACACAGAACACAGACATACACACAGAACACACATAGAAATGCTGGTGTGTGTGCATCTGGGCTCTGGGAATCTTAAGTGTTAAGGGCACAATGACGGTGAGGAGAGAACAGATTCCACAGTGACAATGGCCCAGTACAGTGACCCTGGGTCAGCACAGTGACCCTGGGCCAGCACAGACCATCTGAAGAATGAGTTAGAATCAGAAGGCCCTGCATGAGTGTGTTATACTGGGCTAAATGAGGATCAGTTTAAGTCTGCAGCTGACCGAGACTATGGAAAGCCAGACAGGAGTGCAAGAAGTTGCCCTGAGACTGCAGAGAGGCACTGGAGAGGCTGGGGACCCTACTCTGTGCATTCGGCAGGCACATCTGGGCAGACACCAGCTCTGACTTTCTGACCTTAAGTCAGTGCAGATGTTACACAATGACACAAGGGATGTCTGTGATAAGGACGAGCTCAGAAGTATCCTCTTGAAGCTACACATAGATATGTTGGACAGCTCAGGTCAGAGTGCCCACAGCAGGCAAAGTCAGGGCACAGGGAGGACCCCTGAAAGCCCTTCTTATTGTGGCAGGCTGACTGTAGTGTGTCTGTGTGGTGTGTGTGAGCACAAGCACCCCCTCCTGGGCCTCTTCACCTCTGTGTTCACGTCACTGGAAGTAGCTCAATGGATCTTTTACTCCTTATGTAGGCCTTTTACAATTTTAGAACACGATATCCCACTGTTTGATGATTGCCTCTGGAATATTCTCTCTTAAAAAAAAAAAACAGATTCAAGTGTCTCTGAGACACTTGCTTCAACTGTGACTTCCTATCTGTTCCCCTCTTAGGCCTTCTACAAACAACAGCCTGTTAAGATTGTTATTTTAATATATGTGTAAACAACAAACTGTTAGGACTTCCTTTTCTGAAACGTATTTAAAAAAAGGCAGGAGAGGTTGTTAAACGGTGCCGCGGATTTGTAACTTTAAAGTGTTTGTGGTTTCAGTCTATATTTTTAAAATGAGGCTATGGCTTGAAAGTACCCAGGTCAAGGTCTTGATCCTCCAGCCATTTAATCTGATTTCACAGGGCCGCATGGTAGGGAAGTAATTTAACGCAGTAGGCCTTCCCGCTGTTGAACACCCGCGGTTCCCCCTCTGCCTCAGGCTGCTCTCTTCCCAAGAGTCGAACATTGTTTCTTGCTACTTGCATCTGGAAGATCTGTGACCAGGGAATTAGCAGGGAAGCTGCAGGGTCCCTTTATCTCACATGTGTCAGGAGACTCTGGTGGAAGTTAACATGCGTGGATGAGGGGCTGGCGTTTGGGTTGTTTCTGCCTAAGTTATATTTTTCTGTTCTAAAAGTCAGAGGAAGTGGAAGCTTTTGTTTTCTTTATGTTGCCTTTGTGAAACTTTATGGTACATGCTGGCCTTGCCTTGACTTGCTTCTTACATGCTGCCATGTATGGTCTTTGCTTGGTTTAGGGACTTCTTTTATTAAACACAAAACAAGGCTTTACAAATTTATAAGAGGCAGACACCAAGACTCATTCTTTTTTTTCTCTCCTTTAAGCATAGTCTTTATAAAAAATGCTGCTAATATTTACAGTATCATATAACATGTGCGCAAATACACACACACACACACACACACACACACACACACACACTGCCCCCAGCCAGGCCCATGGCTTTTCTGATTTGCAAAGGATTTGTGCTAATGTGGATCTGCCTTGAGCAACTCCGGTTTAAATCAATCCAGACGTAATTAAGCCAAGTTGAAATGTAATGTGATCTCACTCTCAGGCCCACTGGTTCATTCTTCCTGCTGCAAGGCATTATTACTTGGGGAGGGGGGATACACCTCCTGGATTTAGTTAGGGACCCTCTCTGTGCTTCCCATCCGGAACTGTTTACCCACAGAGCTTTTGGTCATGGTCTGTGGAGCACAACTACTCCCAGGAGAACAACATTGTACTCATATGAAGCACATGCCCACGTGTGTTTGTACGCACAACCACACATGTGCATAACTGTATGCGTTACACTAAGAAATGAAGCCTACAAGCACTGAAGTCTAAGAGGGAAGAATGGACATTTTAATAGATGTCGAAGTGGATTGTGGGAGCCTCTACATATATATCATAATTGGGACTAGCACCAAAACAGCTTGAAGGAGATGCTATCTGTGGGAGTGGTGTGTGTGTGTGTGTGTGTGTGTGTGTGTGTGTGGTGTGTGGTGTACTTGTGGCTGTATGTGGAGGCCACAGGACAACCCCTGGGTGTCAGCTTTCCTCTTCTGACTTGTTTGAGACAAGGTCCCTTTTGTTGCTTGTCACTGAGTATGCTAGGCTAGCTGCCCGCTCCCTCCCATCTCCCCAAAGAGATGGCAGGCATATTCCATTTTGTTGGATTCACCTCTGGTCCTCACACTTGTAAAGCAAGTGGTTTATTTGTTGAGCCATCCCTCCAGACCGATGCAACATTGCTTTACATCAAACTTACATGAATTGCTATGCTGGGAATATAGCTTAATGGAAGAACGATAGCCTGGCATGTGTGAGGCCATAGGTTCAATCCCCAGTGGCCCAGAAACAAAACCAACAACAAGCCAACCCACCATCACCATCACCACCACCACCACCAGCACCACAAACTATCTAAAGAAACAGCAGATCTGCAGGTTTAATGGATTACTACGCATTTCAGGTGCCACCCTGGTGTCTTTGTTGGTCTGATATAATGCAACATTGTATCCAAAGACAAACTCAGAAGAAGCAAAAACTTTCCCAGCAATGAACAGCCATAAGCTCCTGGGAAGCAAGGCAGCGGTAGGACATTATATTCAATGAGGTAGTGTCCTGTGAAGACATGCCCTGTGTGGCATGCCATGCATGCACGGTTTTGTGACGGTTAGAGGGACTTGTCATTTAGCCTTGGGATGTATGTGTCATTTGTAAGATTCAGTTGGTGACTGCTTTAACTGGCACAGTGCTTCCTCAATACCTTGCTTCTAACAAAGGACATGACGGAGGGGTGGGTGTTTCCAGCACTGGGGAGGGAGAGTACATGTTTTCCTGAAAGTCGGTCCATATTGTCCCCACCCAGTCTTTTGTCCATAGTAAAGATGTATGACTCGACAAACAACACACACTTAATTGCTTACAGCTTCCCGGAGACACAATCTCTTCAGTTCCTCCAGCCTCTGGCGCAGCGTCTCCTCCAGAGCTTCCTGCCTGGATTTCAAGGCAGCCAGCATGTCTTTCTTGGCCGACTGCGAGCTATCTGATTCCTGAGAACCTGTTGATAAACAGCAGGGTTACTAGGCCGGTTGACAGGGGACGAACGTCTGGACCACTAATGAAATTCACCAGAGCTCACAACTCGGATATGGGATTTACCCTGGGAATCAAGGAGCGTGAAATGAGACAGGTGTGCAGTGTTCCAAGCATGAGGAGTGAATTCAAATACCACATGGAATATATAGCTTCTTAGAGGACTGGTAGGAGAAATGGACTCTCCTGAACAAGAACATTGTCATTTCTGATTGTCTTAAGACATGTCACACCAGCCAATTTTAATACATTTTACAAAGGAAGGGGGAAAGTAAAGTTTAAGTTAATATTAGTGATTTCAATACATGATTTAAGTTTTCTTTTGTCTACTGAAAGATGATTTTTGCTTATTGCAAAGATAGTATCTGTTCTTTGTAAAATATTTGAAAATATAGACAGGTATAACAATTATATATTATAGGTAATATAATAGTAATATAACACACACACATAAACACACCAATTAGAATTTTGTCCACTATTTTATATGAGTGCTATATGCTGAGAAAAATTTTCTCCTAATGGAGAGAATACAATATAGAATGATGCATACTTTTCAAAAGTCTTATATGTCTTTTCCATGCTTTCCTGGCTAGAATGTCTGCATGATTCAAACAGCAGGCGGCTAGATATGCAAACTTTTCAGAAGGCAACCTTGTGAACCAAACAAAAGGAAAAGAAGTTGAAAATACCAACTGGAGGAATTTAGCTTAGACCAAAAGATTAATTTCCAGGCTGCAGTGTCTGGCTCCCAGAGCAGGTTTCTTGTAGTGAGACTAGTAGCCCTTTCTACTTGATGGGTTATAGAAGGTATACTGATGGCTGCTCTAGACACAGCCAGGCTAATGGCTACATTTCCTCTCATCCATACTAGCAGAACTATTAGAAATCAACAGGTATCACCAACTATGTATTGAAGGGGCTTAGACCTTATAACCACCAGCTCTCACGTCCCTAGAGAGCTGGATCTATGTCTGTAACTTTGGTTTCTCAAGATGCCGAGGCAGGAGGAACTCAAGCTCAAGACCAGCCTGGCCTACAGGAAGCCACTTCAGAGACTTAGGTTAGACTTAGGTTATCTTAAAGATAAACATCCCTACTGTGAAAACTGTAATGCCTTGCTGGGAACAACTAGAGATACAAATGAACAGAGGTGACTACTATAGACCTGGATCCAGATGTTATTGTTTTAAAGATGTCAATTCGCCATGAATTAAACAATGTAAGAAAGGCGATCCTAATAAAAGTCCCAAAAAGGACTTTGTAGTGTTGGGGTGTGGATCAGGAACTGTATTTCCGTAAGAGACAACTGAACGTTTGGATAGTTTGGCGGCCAGGCAATGAATCGGAGGCTATCTCAATTGTAAAGATGATGTCTCAGTATCACAACTTCTGTGCCTTTGTATCGAACAACTCTGCTAGACCCAACATTCCTCTAAACAAACCACCCTATTCTTTAAGATCTCTGATCAGGAAGCCAGTATTCCCTTGATTTCCATTTTCCCTGATCCTGGGATTCTAATACTGAAGAATTCTCAGTGTCTAAGCACAATTTGACTCTGGCTGCGTTCTCTCGCTTTTCTGGCCCATTTGAGCTTGAAATTGAAGATATCTATCACTGTAAGAACAAACCATCTTTATGCTTCCCCAGGAGCAAATAAATATTGTCAGTTGTATACTTGGGTGCTATAATTAAATTGTATCTCATCTTAGTGAAAAAAATAATAAGAAAAGCAAAAGTAATAATCTACTGTGTGTATGTCATTCCATCATGGAAGCTGCCTGTCAAGCATTGGATCGTGCTGTAACTCTTTCCTGAGTTTCTGACATGCTTTAGTTGCAGGTGTCCAAAATTCAATAGCAAACTCAGCAAACCCTTGATCCTTGCTGAGACTCCATTACCTCATGGTCCTCATAGACTCAGTCCAGATGTGCCTTTCTCGGATATCATATCACTGGATCTTATTGCAGGCACTCTTGTTTGCTGCTGGTTAACATTTTTCACATCCCTAAGTCTACTACCCTGTGCTTATCGGCTCTAAACCCTCTCTGAGCTAAGTCCATCTAAATGCAACCTGGAAAAATCATTATGACTCTTAATTGGGTCTCTTAGTACCCATCACCAATCCCATTTGAAGACAGGAAAATTTAATGAGGCATTCTCTGCTCCGTCATCTAAAAAATTAATAAGGATGTAAAATAATACTGGAAGGAAGTTGGACTTTAAAAACAGGCCTGGGGAAAACTTGAGTTCAAAAAGATTAAGGAATTTCTAGCGTGAGTGAAAAATTCATTGTATTCCCTTCACCCCGGTCTCACCTCTCAATAGGAAATGGTGATTTATTGCGTCAAATCTAAGAGTCTTAGATATTTGGGAACAGCAAAACTCACCACAACATTAAATTTTAGGAAGCAAGCATACAATTTGTGGATGATTGGTCCACTGTTACAGGATTAGTAAAGATTTGGCCGTGAGTAATGGGCTCATTATGGCTACCTAAATTATTATTTCTAATAATTAACTTAAATATCAACCCACATTCGATGGGATAGAGAGCCCTGGCAGGCTTGATAGCTCCTGAGTCTGTGTATAGCTGGCACCCCAAAGGCTAGCTGGCTCCACTGCGCACTGGGAGTCTGGAAATTCCTTCACGAAGAATACAGAGCCTGGAAACTAGGTTACACCTCTGCAAGTAAGTAACTGAACCAGGCTACCCTGGACACACAGGTTTCCATTTTAATGGTAACTGGACAGCCAGGTAGATGGGAAACATCTGGATTTGATATAGTCTAAGCCATTCATTAGATGGGTGGTTCTTGAACAAAGCATTTGCTCTCCTATCTCCGTAGTAAAGAACGAATGAGATAACGCATATAAAATACTTAGCACTGTGCCTGGGCTAGGTAAATCCTTCACATAGGTTTGATTTACCTTAGTGGTATAGAATTAGAGAAATCACTGAAATGAATTATTCCTTCTTAATGAGGTACCAGTCAAAGATAAGAACTTCACTCAACAATTCAGAAGAGTGAGGAGGAGCCCAGAGCTCTAGCTACAGAAAGAAGCAACAGCAGGCAGTATTTTCAAACCACCTTTCCTAAGCACCAAGACTGCAGGTCTGCCTCAGGGGCTACTGCAGATGGAGTTGGGAGTGTGGTTGGGATGCTTAGTGGGCTCTGGGTCTCCATCCCATATTTCACAAGCTTAAGATGCTCCACATAAACCTGGTACCTTTGCCAACTGTGGTGCAACACCTTTAATCCCAGTGCTTGGGAGGGAGAGGCAGGCAAATCTGAGTTTGAGGCCAGCCTGGTCTACAGAAGGAGTAGACTAAGCAAACCCTGTCTTATTGGGGGCAGCGGGGGAACCCTGTTGCATTTGAAAAGAGATCCTATTGCCTTCTGTGTTGAACTTGAGGCAAGCAATCTGGTGGCTTCTCTATGTAAAAGCTTGCATGTTCTAAGCCTGTGGGATGTGACCAGTAGCTAAGCATGGCCAAGTGCCTTGGGACAAACCCACTGAGAGCCTCTCAAAGAACATCTGAAGAAGAGGCCCATAGTTCTCTGTGAGGCTGAGCATCCTTACAAGTGACCTCTAGGTGTTTCCTGAATGAGACTCTTGCCTTCTAAAAGGGATAAGGAAAGGAAGCCAGCAAAACTGGTCAAAATCAAAGGGCAGAGATACATTCTGGGTTGACCACTTCAGTAGCAAAAACAGAATCAGGAACTCAGGTCAATGGGAGTTTCTCCAACAATAAGTTCAAGAACAAATAAATGATACTTTATCCTATCCATCTGGGTTTGTTTGTTTGTTTGTAGACAGGGTCTCACTATGTAGACCAGGCTGGCCTTGGACTCTCGGTGACTGCTAGCCTCTACTTCTGTGCTGGAATTAGAGGCATGCACCACCACACCCAGCTGACAAAGATAATTTCATAGTCTGTGTTTGGACTTGGGGAAGTCTGGCACTATAATTTGTCTATTATCAATTATTTGAACTAATACATATTGCGCACGCAAGAACTCTTTACGTTATATGTAAAGCACATACACCTGGCAAAAACACATACATCTGCTATCTTTGAAAAGGACAGTGATTGTCATCCCATATCTATTACTAAACAATACAAGGCTTTGGCCTTTCACCTTCTTGAGAACCATCCTGGTCCTACCCAGAAAGTGACCACCTGACCAGTCTTCTAAAATGTCTCCAAACTTGAAGCACTGATTACCCAATAAACAATTAACTCAAGCCATTCCTTCTCAGCCATTAGCCTTCATTTCTTCAAGTTTCACCAAAAGAACGTTATAGCCAGTACAAACTCCTTCCTTGGCTACCTAAACCTCTAGGAATGACAAGCACTCTTCCAACTCTGATCATTTCACCGCTGCTTGTTTGGAAGATGTTAGAAGATCATGCAGAACATGCTAAATGCCACACAAACACTAGTTATTGTTCTTAGAAATCTTTCCTGGCTTTTACTAGGGGGTTGGCATCTCCATTTCAGAACATTACATTGTAAGAAAGGAAGAGCCCTGAGCAGATGGGTAAGAAAATGAGGAGTGGTATGGCTGGCCCTGTCAGTCCAGGAAGCTTGTGGGCGGAAGGGAAAAAGTGGGTTTTGTTTGTTTGTTTTATTTAGTAGAACTCAGCAGGGGCTTCTTACATGCTACAGTTCATTGAGACCTCAGAGTGGCATTACCTCCACATTCACAGCAGAAATCATAGAGGCATAGGGAGGCAGAGGGGGAACTCAAGCTTTGCTCTGTGTGGCCTGCTTAGTCCTTTGAATGGAAAACTCGGCGAGAGGAGGGACATTCTGTCTAACTGCTCTGGTGCCATGGTGACACCCTATGGGTTGCATTCGCTTGCACCTTCCTTCACAGCAGGACCATATATCACATACTCTGATCTTAAAATGCAAGAGAAGACGGAAGGAGAGGAAGCCAGTGGCAGTCTTCAGATCTCCTGGTGCGACAACAGAGACTTTTCTAGTCCCTTCCATGTGCAAGGTAATATGGGGGAGACATAGTCTCAGCTTTCAGTACTGCCTACTGAGGAATTGGAGACAAGCAAATCAATGAGGATGGAAGATGTGTTGGTTGCCCGGAAGGCACCACAGCACAGGGACCAGCTAGGGGACTGGCCTGGTTTCTGAATGATCAGCCTCCCTGTGACTGACAGCCAGGAAAACCTACTGAGTTCTCTAGAAAACCTTTCCCGAGTAAGTGCTTAACAGATCTCTACTTGGATGCTAGAAGAGAGAAATACAGTCCTTTAACTATGGTCACATTATACTCCTAACCCAAAGGAATTGATAGAACTAGGTCACCGGTGCGAGGAAGAAGTGATCATGAAGATGACAGCTGTTTATAGGTGTATTTTTAGAGACAGGGTCTCTAGCCCAGGCTGACCTTGACCTCCATATTAGTTTGACCCTGATCCTCCTGCCTCTGTTTACCAAGTTCTGGCATTAAAGAGGTGAATACTAGCATATTTGGTTTATATGGTGCTGGGATTGAATTTGAGGCTTTAAGTATGCTAGATAAAGATTCCACCAAGTGAGCTACATTGTCAGCCCCAGGAAGATGATTCTTATCCGAACATGGCTAGGCAAAGACTACTGCTTAAAGAAAGTCATTTTCAGTGGGCATTTGGGGATCTTCAGAGGAAACCAGCTGACATCACAGATATTACTGTGGATTTGGGACCGATTTTCCGTTTCCCAGCTGGGGAATCTAGACCAGTCTGTTGGCAGCTGTATATGAAGAGACCACATGTGGAGGGGCCACAGAGCAAACAGCAGCTCTCTCCCTGTGACCATATGGAAGGATCTCCTCACTCAGCTGTGATGGAGAATTTGTTGCAGTCATTCCAAAGATCCCAAGCCAGTCGGTGCTGGTACCGGATATGAGTTTGCATCCTGCTGAGGATACGCTGAGGCCTGTGCATCTGTTTTCACAGACAGATGCTGATGAGAAGAACCCCTGCGCCACCCCCAATCCAGAAGGCGGAAGGGGAGCTTTCCTCTTTGGAAGGAGGGGAAATATAACACAAATAGTAATCTTCCCCACCCCCTACTCCCTACCCTCCACCCCCCCCCCCCCAGCAAGAAAGAAATATGTTGCAGTAAAAGCAAGGGAAGGAAATGACTGCCTGTTTGGTTTTTAGGGGGAAAATGAGAAGTTAAGACAAAAAAAAAAAAAATGGAGACAGCCAAATCCCAGCAGATCTGTGGAAGTTGTGAGGGAAAGGCTTGGCAGATACCCAGGAGTAAATATGGGGAAAGGGGTTAGACTCTCCTTCATGATAAAGAGATATTTACTTCTCAGAGAAGTTCTCAAGGATGAATTCCTTAACGTCAGAGACATCCTGGAGACTGTGTGGTACAATGCCATGTTGCAGATGGTGGGATCAGCGTGCTATCTCCAGGGACCATCTCTGCAAGTTCAGTGGGATTTCCAACATGAACAATGAACACATGCTTGGAGAACTTTTCATCCGCCTTGGAGATTTTACAAATGGAATCGTTTAGTTTCAGAAGTAATGAAATGGAAGTTCTTTGAAAAACAAGCACCTTTTGGTGGTGGCTAGTTGGTGGTGGCTGGGAGTCTTTGGGATGGCTTTGCTCTTTGGGGCAATTCAGTGGCACTTTTTGCCAAAAAGGGAGAATATAAATGTCACTTAAAGGGGGTGTACTCCATGCCAAGAAGGGAAGGAGGTAAGCAGAGAGACAATCCCTATTTAAAAGTTAACAGCATCTGATAAAATATCTAATTGAAACCATTACTTGTGGGTGAGGCCTAGGAGCGCCATTCCTTGGCTCAGGAACCCGGGGAGCTGATCCTGTTGTTCCAGGACTCTTGCTCTGTTGTAATATGGAGGTTTGGAGATTAGTTGCAAATCTCCATGATCTTTCTTCTGTGCTCTCAGCAGAGATGGGAAGTTGAACACAGAGTTTGGCTAAGTAGAAATACTGACATGTCTGGGAGATGGCAGGGACATCTCTCTTCCAATGTTAAAAGTTTGTTACCCCCACTGTCTACCAAATAGAAGCCGAAGAGACCACCTTCCATTTTCCTCTCCTTTTCGACTCAGGCCAGACCTGCTCAGATGAGTCCAGAAACATCCATTCTGCAGACAGCGCTTTTGCAGCCTGCCCAGTTTCACAGTCCAGCATAAACAACCTCTTTGGCAGTGCCTGGAAGGTTGTGCCCAACAACAGAGCTGAGGTTATGACCAAATTTAAGGCCTCTGGAATGCAGTTCATCTTGGACCTAAAAGGAGAGGTACCACACAGCCAATAGAAAACTCTGAACAGCCAGAGAAAGATCCAGGAAGAAGACAGACTTCCTCCTGGTGATAAAAAAGAGAGGATGTACACAAAAGGAAGACCACTAAACAAGAATCACTGCAAGATTTATACCAGTGCAGTGTGCGGTGTGAGCTGGGTACAGCTCCAAGCGCACAGCTGGTAGGCGCACATCACCTCTCTGTGGGGAGAGATCTCAGATAGCTGGCATCGTCATTTTTACATGAGTTATTAATAAACATCCTCACAATGGGAGGAAGCAGTTGCATTCAGAGGAGGAGAATGTGGGAATTGTTGAATAAAGAAGGTGGACCCATCCCAAGCAAGGCTTGGGTCGGGGTTGAACACAACATGTTTTCCCTAGAATGAAAAGTGTCAGAGCCACGGAATTATGGCAGAATGAAGTTTGGGTGTGGCTTTACTTTTTAAAACCACAGATCCATCACCATAGTCTTCATGTTCCTGCTTGATCAAATCGAAGGAGACTCAGCTGCCATCAAAGTAACCATACAGCCAAGAAGACTCCGCTACCGTTCAAACTAACCACACAGCCAAATTCTTATCTATAATTTCATCCTCTCTTGCACTCCTTCTCTTCCTCTTCCTCTGACACTGACACACACAGAACAACACACACACACACACACACACACACAATTGGTTTGGGTAGCTAATATAGAAAGTCATGGGGCCCTGCAGAACCCTGGGTATTTCCTAAGTGGGTTTGTGCCATTTGTTTTAAATAGCCTGAGAGCAAAACCGCATCTCTGACAGTACCTCATGCTCTCCCTGAAATCCTGACTATCCCGTGAAGACAGATCCATAAACCAATGCTGACCCAAATCTTAGACTCATTTCCTGAGAAGCTATGGAGGCTGTCTGTCTTCAGCTACAATGACAAGTACAGTTGTTCATGTTTTGTTACGCCTCCTCCACAACCCCTTCCCTCTAACACTTCAGGTAACAAGGGACTGGAAGGGAGAAATAAACCCTTTGAAGATCCTGCAAATGATTTGGGTCTTCTGCTTTTCTTTCTTCTTCGGTGGTGCTGGGGATGAGATTGAGGGCTATAGGCAAGTGTACTACCCACTAAGCTGTATCCTAGCTCATATAGAAAGAGAAGGTGGGCTGACAGGAAGAGAAAGAACATGCTCTAAAACAGCTCAGCTGAATGAATGGTTTGAGTATACACTTGATCTCTCAAACTGAATTTGAACATCCTAACAATTAGCGCCCATGTGACCAAATTGCCATGGCCAAAGCTATCTCCAAGTTTGGAGGAAATATCCAGGTTCTTACAGGCCACTGTGACTAAATGTCTCTGCTTATTCCCTGCCTTTTGGGAGGTCGGTTACACATGTAGATTTTGCCCAACACAGGCCTGTGCTCTGGCTTAGATGGGACACAACTCTGTGAGTCTCCACCAGGATAGAAACTGACAACCTCATGGGAGCTCCCATGTAAAATGTCTTGATGCCAAGCTCAATCAATCACAGAACCATATGGCCTTTTCATTTGGAAATGCCAGCCACTGCCTCTCCGATTCTGCCTTACTCAGGGCACCTGTGTGTATGAGCTTCTGGTTTTTGGAATGGATAACAATGACATTCCTTCATTTCTTTGGCATTAGAGGTCTCCGATGCCAAGAACTGGATTTCTTAGTGATTTTAAAGGTAGTTACAAACCTGTAAATAGAAACAATTGCCTTTAAAGCTGCTAATGGCTTAGAACCACTCTGTCTCCATTTTGTATCAACAGACAATACTCAAACTCTTTTCAGAGAGGCACTCTGTTTTTAAATGCCGTGTATACTAACCCTCTCCCTAGTTTTGACTCAGGCCAGCCCTGCATAAACGAATTCAGAAACATCCATTCAGCAGAAGGAGTTTTTGCAGCACTCAAGGTTCTATAGGCCAATATAAACAAACCCTGGCAGCACTGACTCTTTTGGCAATGCCTGGGGGTGGCTATAGGAGGGGTTTGTGCCCCAAAGCGGACCAAAGCTATGATCAAAATCAAAGCATAACATCTCTTAGGAGTTAAAGTAAATGTTTACATCATGGAAATACAACAGTATTGTTAATATAGTTCCGTTATGCATGACGTTGACTACTGGGAAGTGTTGGAAGAAATGAATAGAGGCAACCAGGGTTGAGAGGTGGGATGCAAGTGACCTTAGATCTAATACCAATGTGACAAAGAAGGTCAACCTGACAGCAGGATAGAGATGCACTGTCTCGTTCAAAGACACTTGGATGCCATTTCTAATGATCCATGTGGCATCACTTCTATCTACAAGGGGGCTGTGTTGGCAATTCCCAAAAGGAGACTCTTAACACACGACACATGCCTTACTGCTATGCTACAAAACTTCTTATCAACAACTTTACTAGTGGCCACTGGATACTGGAAAATGAACTTGTGCTAGCTAGGTTCTCAATATGCTTCTAAGCTACATTTACTAGACAACACTTAATAAGGAGGGAAGGAGGAAAAACAGTTTGTGTGATTGAATACTGGGTTGTCTTGTTCATGAGTGAATGTTGTTAGCATGGAATATCAGGCAAGTAAGTGTTAATAAAAAGACAGAGCTGTCCTGTGACAGCAAGCATGTGAGAACATGTTACAGGCAAGAGGACAGAAAGAAAGAAGAGGAAGACTAGGTGGCTGCCCCAATTTTAGACCAGCAGCTTAAATTTCTCCACACTGGGGACAAGAACCTGGTCCATCACAGGCTTTCCTGTGGTGGAGGCTATGTCTTCTAGAGCAAGCACTCACATCAGGCATCAGGCAGCAGCCTCTGTGGGAGGGAGGACCAGATCGTGTACCCTAGAAATTCCCTTTGTTCACCGATGGCAAGCATCCTGTTCTGGGTCCTCCCTCCATTGTCCCAGCTGTTTTCCTAAGCCATGAGGGTGGGCGTGGGGCATTCCCAAAGAGCCTCACTTGGCATTCACACACATTTTTCAGGCTCAAACTTGTATGGTCTGGGAGAGGTTGACAAGTTCCTTGGTCTCCTCACGGGACTTTCTCTGCCTTCCACAGTTCTTGCTTAGCAGTGTCAGAAAGGGCTGAGTGGCTGGAAGCTACTGTCGGGTACAACCTGCGAGTGGCCTCAGCTGCTCCTGTCAGCTTCTAAACACCTCACCCAGGCCCCACTATAACACTTGGAAAGTCACTTCACCATCTTGAGAGAAAGATGCTTACACATTACATGTAGGCGTGGATCCAGCAGGAAGGTTTTCTTGTGACTTATCTTTTAGCCCACTGGATTGATGATTAATGCCAACCTGATGGCAGTATAGAAATGGATTGCATTCTGGCTTCAGCGATGCTCAGACGGTATCCTGCTGGTTAGGAGTGTCATTCTCATCTTAGAGACTTTGTCTACAGCTTCTGACAGGCATCTGTCTTGGTGCCCTTAGAGCTTGCCTCAGAGATGTCAGGGGCCCAGAAAGATGGACCAGGTCATAGGCTCAAAGTGGAGAAGTCTGGGTTTCATTATCTTGAGCCAAGTGCCTGCTTTAATCTTTTTTTTTTTTTTTTTCCAAGAAAAGTGGCCGCCAGAACACAGTCCCTGAACCGCCAGCAGCAGAGTGATCTGGAACTTGGTAGAAATAGAAACTCATTCTTGGGCTCATGAAGTTTTACAGAATCTTGTGAGGTGAGCACAAGGTGGTATCATATTGTATCCCTCTGACTCCATGCTGGAAGAATCCAGGGTGGAGCAGGGCTGGATTCTCTGTAACTAGATAAGGAGGCAGGTAGGATATAGATTCAGGCTTTTGCCTCTGACTGGGCTTAACAGGGACTAGGAAAATCATTGTATTCTGTGTCTAAAAGACAGAGTGTGGCCTTTGGTTCTGCTTTGACCATTGAGTGGAAGGTTGGGCGGGGCTGTAACTCCAGGTAGACCCTTAGGTTTTGAATGCTCTTGTCTTGATACAAGAAGACAACAGTTTTTACAGTCTTCCTTGCAAACCTCTAAGCCTCAGAAACAGTAGCCACCTGGCACACCTTTTATATGAAACAGCTTTGAAGAGTTCCAGGCAGGGGTAGAATTAAAAGTTAGAGTCAACACCATGGAGATCTGGCAGAGACAGATCCCACTTTTATAAACCAGAAGCTTATCTAATTTTGACAGCTCCTTTAAGAGAAACATTATACAATACTTCATACTATAAAGCTCGAAAGCATGTGAACATATCACTGGGTCATAACCTACCCAACATGGAGACCTGATTCATATGCTCTGTCTGCTCTACAACAAACCCATGTCTCACTCCAGGCTAGTGTACATTCTCCTGTCCTTAGCTCTTTCAGCTTTAATTTCTGACTATGAGTGGGTAACACTAGCCCAGAAGCTAACTCGGGTCAGCTCGCCTTCCTCTTCTGTCTTTCCCTTTCTGTTGTTACAGTTGTTTGCAGTCACTGTGTATAGTTCTAGAACTGGCTGGCCCTGGAAAAGTACAGGAGGTAAAGACTTCTTTATTTCCTAGCTCAGAGGCAAGGTGACATGGCTCCTGTCCTAGTTAACTTTATCTGTCAACTTGACATAGCCTAGCGTCATCTGCCGGAGTCTCAAGTAGAGGACTGCCCAGATCAGATCAGCCTGCGGTCATGTCTGTGTGGGATTGTCTTGACTGGGGATTGATGTGGGCGGGCTCATTCCACTGTAGATGGCACCATCCCTAGGCAGGTGGGTCTGGGCTGCATAAGAAAGCTCACTGAATATAATCCTGGGAGAGCAGAACAGTAAGCTGTGTTCCTCTGTGGTCTCTGTTTTAGTTCCTGCCTTGGGTTCTTGCTCTGACTTCCCTCAGTGATGGATGATTAACTGGAAGTATAAGATGAAACAAACCTTTCTTTTCTCATCACTTTTGGTCACAATGTTTTAGCACAGAGACAGAAAGCAGACTAGATCGGCAGCCTAAATTTATCAAGGCTTAAATAGCTTTGGAAGAGGCATTGGCTAGTCACACTTAGCTCACATTTCAAAAAAACCAAATCCCTGTTTTTCTCTCCCTCTGACCTCATAAACCCAGGCCTGTCTTGTCATTTAAGCAAACAACAGCATTCCCCGACTCTTTGACTGATTTGGGGTCTGGGGTTGAACCAAGAGCCTTGAGTGTGCTAAGCAAGGGCTCTACCAACAAACTACTTCCTTGATCGCCACTCTTGAAGCCAAGATAAGTTTGATTTGGACCTCCTAATCTTTAACACAAAAATGGCTTGCCTGATGTTCACAGAAATAGACAGCAGAGAGAGCTGGGTGTGGTGGCTCATGCCTTTGATCCCAGCACTCGGGAGGCAGAGATAGATGGATCTCTATGAGTTTGAGACCAGCCTGGTCTACAAAGTGAGTTCCAGGACAGCAAGGGCAGTCACACAGAGCAACCTTTTGTTGTGGGAGAGCTGGAGAATTAGGGAGTAGAACCAGGTGGTGACAAGGGTCATTCCTTTGTGACAGCAAGTCTCATTTACTCTGTAAAGCCACAGATATCTTCTTGGAAACAGAATGTAGCAGCTCAACCCTGACCTCACCGGGATAGCCTCCTTAAGGGCACACAAGTAAACCCCACTCTCTGCCTTTGGAGTTGACACTTGGATGATCGTTAATGATTACATCAGTCAGCATTCTAAAAAAAAACCCCGCAAGTGCCCTTAGAGACTCTGACAATTTGTCCCACACTGAAGTTATATGCATCTCCCTCTGCCCCTGTGGCTACCTTGGGAAATGTTTCATCAGGCTCAGGCCCTACCTGAGGACAGCAGGCTCCCACTGCTTCCACTGATGATCTTTCCCTTGCTCCCCATGTTGGCCAGCTTTGAGGTCTTCAGCGTCCCTGTTTCTGTTAGGTCAATGGCGATCTCACTCAGACTTCGTGCTGCATGGATCTTGGACTGGAAAGGCAAGGTGAACAGGTTATGGAAGGAACGGAAAATACTTGCTTACTTGTAAGCCTGAATTCAGGTGGCTCATAAGCCACACAAATTGGAATTCATAACCCAGGATACCGCAGGCTATAGAGCATGGTGGGAAGAGTGTGGTCTCTGTAGTCTCTGCTCTGAGAAAGGCATTTAATCTCATTGAGTCTTACTGTTCCTAAATATAAGCCAAGGAAGTTGCCACCTACTACAGAGGGATGAGCTGGAGACAAACTGTGTGTAGGATATCCCCTCCCTCTAATTCCTTCCTCCCTCCTCTCCTTTCTTCTCTGTTTGACAGAGCAACAAATGAAAAATTGTGTCAAGGCCAGTAATCCTAGTTACTTGGAGGAGCTGAGGCAGGGAGATTATAAACTTACAGACTGCCTGGGCCAAAGAACAAGTTCAAAGCCAGCTCGTGTGACTTAGTGAGACACCCATTCTCAACATAAAAAGTAGAATGAAGAGGTAGAGTTCATGGTAGAGCACTTCAATAATGTGTGTAAGATCCTAGGCTCAACCCCTAGCAACATACACACATGCCTGCACACACGCACATGCACACGCACGCACATGCACACACACGCACACACTCACACACGCACATAGTTGTGACTATACTTATTTTATGCTTAAGCAAGGAGAAAATGAATTTCTAGCTTTATGAATCTCAGATAGGATTTGTGAAACAAATTCATGAAATAATAAATTTAGAAATTATTCAACACCTTCAGTTATTACCCGTGTGACCAGGGAAAGTTTAGATGATGCGATACTGGCATCCTACATCCATAAAGACTATATATACAATATAGAAACCTCTGGAATATTCAGATCCTGTCAACAACATCTGTCACAAGATTTGCTTCAATTTTCATTGATTAAATGTATGAAGACACTAAAGTCTTCATATTGCAGTTCAAATTCCACTCCATGCTGTGTGCAGATCAACTGACTCTGCTGGGCTAATAGTCACAGCTGATGAAGAGAACCCATAAACCATTTTATTTCCAGTTTACAATTTCATACCGAAAAGTGACCCCCCCCCCAGGAAATCCGCCTCCTTTAGTTATGTCTTTTGCAATGTGGAAATGTGCTGTATTTTCTATCTGTAGACATTATTTGGCATTCTGCAATTGGCTGCTGTTGATTTAGAAATCAATGTCTTTATGATCACATCACAGAAACGACGACAAATGACAGTGTGAGCATGTGCTGGCTCTCTGTGGCAGAGCTGGGGAGCTCAGGGGTGGCTGCTGCCTGAAACAAGGTCTTTCCACACCCGCAAGGCTCCAGACAGATTCTGACAGCCTTGGTGAGGCCTGTACACCACTGTCCCCTCTTCCTGATTTACAGGCTTCCTCCTTTGCTCAGGGGCTGTTATTTGTCCCACAGAGGCTCTCTGGGCCCTTAAGGCCTTGCCCTTCCTCTGGCCTGTTGTTGCCTGTCTCGATGAACGACAGCAACTTCCGGCCAGAAGAAGCCCTAGACTTTTGCTCTTGACTTGTTCACCCGATGTGAACTGTCTTCCTCCTCCCCTCCTTTTCCCGCACTGGTGCTTTGACTTGGGTCTCCTTTTTCTTCCATTTAGAATCTGGTCGACTTCCTCAGGTTAAGGCCCCCTTGTTAATAAACAAACTCGGCTGCCAGGCTTGGCAGCCTTTTGGCTGTAGCAGGAAGCAGGAAGGGCTTTCTATTTCATGTGGAGTCTACATATCTACAGCACCCATCTGGCCGTGCTTTATCCTTCAGGAGAGCAGAGCGAGCACAATCCATTACTTCCTCTCCTTCAGCACTGTTCACTACCAAGTCCTGTGTTTTCATAGAAGCGGGCTCAAACTTGAACACCTACAGAGCAGCGTCTCATCAAACCTACTTAGCACAGTGGCACGGCCCAGGAGCTCCTCCTGGTCAGTCACTGGTAGACTCGTATCCTTGACCTCTCTGATCTGCAGATGCCTGTTTATAGCATGGGGATCTTTAAGCCCATATCACAGAGCTGGGATGAGGACCATGCCAGATCCTCTATGTCAAGGCCATTGCAATAGGAATGGGATATAGATTAGAATCTGGATGTAATTTTATGAATGAGGTTACATTGATGGCTCCACTTGACATTTTAAGGATCCCATTAATCACATGGAAATCCTCAGATGAGCCTCCTACCCCACCTCCCCACCCCCCTGTCCATCCTGCCACCCCCTTATATATCAACCTCAGAGGCAGAAAAACAAAATACAGATGCAGCAGCAACAGATAGTCTTTTTATAATATATCTTAGATTTTTGTAATTTTAAGAACTTTCTGGCTGGGTGGTGGTGGCGCACACCTTTAATCCCAGCACTTGGGAGGCAGAGGCAGGTGGATTTCTGAGTTTGAGGCCAGCCTGGTCTACAGAGTGAGTTCCAGGACAGCCAGGGCTATACAGAGAAACCCTGTCTCGAAAAAACAAACAAACCAAACCAACCAACCAGACAACCAACCAAACAAACAAAACAACAACAAAAAAAGAACTTTCTAGAATGGACCTATCACAATGACCCAACACTCCCTGGAGATTCTCTTCTTGTATAGCAAGGTCTCTACGCCAGCCCCTGAGTCCCTAATCATCCCAAATGGCCACTCACAGTGGTGACGTTCAGTGCGTAAGCCTTAATTCATTCTATTATGCTGTTCATTTTAGAAATGACAGATTGGATGAAGAAAGATGAAAAAAATAAAAGAATAAGGAAGGGAGATGTCTGCACATTAACTCCAGAGCACACCGCTCTGAGATCAGAGGAAAAGCATCCATTAGTTCCTCTGAACAATGTGAGCTTTCAAAGACTTTCCCCTGAAGTCTATAAGACATTCTTTGGCTCCAGGATGCAAAGGTCACGGGATCTTTTCGACAGCATCTCTGATCTTTAGTATCAGCGGACATAAATGATCAGTTATAAATAGTGTCTGCAGAGCTTCATGTACTCAATGCACTGCAGGGAACTAACTTCCCTCCACTCTGCCTTTGATGGTAGAATGTTCCCTTCATGTATATGTTTGGGGAGTTGAAGGAAAAAGTGGAAGCAGAAGGAAGGGCCAGGAAGAAATGAGGAGAGAGTGGACAGGGAGAGAGGGGAGGCTTTCAAAAATGACTTGCACAATGACGCTGAAGAAGAGTAATCTGGGTGTCGGGGAGGAGGTCCCTGAGCTGTCTTGGCTACTGTTCTCGCTGACTCAAACCACCAGACAGTACTTGTTTCTCTGGGTTGATAAACATCACTTGGGAGGCCCGAACTATGCTGGGAGCCCTTCAGAGAAAGGAATGGTTGGCATGGCCCCATACAGTAGAATGCCAAGCCTTGCCAGGATGCCAGCCCACACTGGCTGTCCAGAAGTATCTGAAGCTTTCACCCCAGACCTGTTGACACTCACTCGCAGAGCCCGTGGTGACCAGCAAAGAGGGTCACATGACATCCCAGAAATGAACCATGTTGCAATGTAATTCCTACAGAGTGTTTCGCCATCTCTGATTTAACGTGGGGCTTCTCAGAAAGTTTAAGCTTGATGCGGCATTAGATTGGGGAATGGGTTAGCTTAATCGTGATGTTAGTAAAACATAATTTTCTTAAAACTATTTTCTAAAGCAATTTCACAAACATCATGTCACTTCACCGACTACTAATCTGGGTCAGGAAGTTCCTTTTCTGTTCTCTAACTAGAGAAAGCAAAAACACGTGTGCTAAGACATCTACCCAGGTCACCGAGCTGGAATAGTCATCTGATGTCCAAACAGAGGAGCTTGGTCCTCACCTGTCTGTAAGGTTAAAGAATTGACTCCTAAGCGACATGCAGGACTAAGAACAAAGTTCAACTTAGCAATAACATCTAAGGTTCCTAGAACCACAAGAAAACAAATGTTTCTTGCCCGATACATAGCTAAGGCTCTTGCGGCCATGTAAAGATTCCTGGGTAAAATTCTATTCCTCTGTGAATTTGGCTATTTTCTTTTGTCTTTCAGAGTAAACAGAAAAGGACAGCTGAGAGCTTCTTCATGATGTTCGCCTTTGGATTTGCCTTTTTTTTTTTTTTTTTTTTGAGGCAGCGTCTCACTAAGTAGTAACATTAGCTTGTCTAGAACTCTCTCTATAGATTAGCTAGCCCTGAAGAAGCAGTCTCCCTGTCTTTGCCTCTCAAGAGCTAGAATTATAGGCTTGGGCTACCTCCTATAGTTGATGACCTCCTCTCTCTCTCTCTCTTCTTCTCTCTCTCTAATAATTTATTTTTGTGTTATGTGCATTTGTATATTACCTGCATTGTGTGTGTGTGTGAGATTGTCAGACCTGGAACTGGAGTCAGAGGTAGTTATAAAGTGCCATGTAGGTGCTGGGAATTGAACCCGGATCTTCTGGAGGACCAGCCAGTGCTCTTAACCACTGAGCTGTCTCTCCAGCCCTGGGTTTGTCTCTTAAATAATGCTTCCTGTTTAAAAATGATTGGTGATCATTTCTTCCTGGGCTCCACTTACTCATGGCTAACTGAAGTCTGCTAAACAAGACTTCTCATAGGCATTTTTTTATGTAAAGAACCCCAAGAATAGACCACTTGAAACACTCAGGAAACTGAAAAAAAAAAAACCAGCATAGGGAAGAGGACCCCAAGCCAGCTGCTGACACTGCACTATCCTGTGGGTGACATAGGCTACTTCCTGTCTCCATTGCAGACCACGGTATTAGAATATGGGAGTGGGATAGAATTCTACCCTCAAGAGTCACTGACAGTGAGGATTCAGGAGAAACGTTCCACCTTCCAACTGTTAAAATCCCACCAGCAAGCAAGCCAAGAGAAGATCAATGTTTGTGGGGGTTGACCTCTAACTCTGTCTACTGGAGAGCAAGGCACCAGTCCCCACCCACTGTCTCAACATCTACCATGAGTCAACCCCCTGTGGCCCTGTTTCTTTTGATCTAACCAAGCTTCAAAGGCTTGTGCCAAGACCCGTCACCACTAGAAGAGTGTAGGATATGCTCATGATTTCCAGCCACAAGAACACCACACACACCTCCAGACGCGGTCACCCCAAAACTGACTAAATAAGGGGGTCAGAAAGACTAAAAAAAAAAATCAATACTTTACAAAGCAGATAGTGACTACAACAGGGAACAGGCCATGATTTGGAAGTGAACTGGGGAGGCGGGTGGGGAAGTGTAGGGGGGACTATTTCTGCTGGTTTTCTTTTACAAGTTGCAACTTATTTTACTTTCAATTCCTGTGTTCTCCTCCAGAAAAAAAAAAAAAGAAACCCACGGTAAAGGAACAAAGAGCCAAGAGGGTACCAATCCAATCATCCTGATGCATTAAATGCCACCTGCCCCTGGGAACATGGGGAGGCAACTTCTTGTGCCTGGTGGAGCCACTAGAGGGGCCAAGGCTGATCTTGCCCACTGTTCCCCTGACCTGAAGCCTGTAGAATTCTAATGCAGGCTTACAGCCATCTCCACATCAGGGCCTCTTCTGAGACACCTTGAATGGGAGTGGCCTGTGGGGTCCCTAGAAAAGAGGGAAGGGAGGCCAGGTGGAGAAAGAGAGGGCTGGTGTGTTGCTGTAAGCCCTGTGTGAACCAAAAATGTGCCTCTCTCCCACCCACCAGAAAGCACAGCTGGCCGGTCAGGCTGGGGGTGGATGAATCTCTTGGGCGCAGAGATGGCAGATTCCCAATGCCCCAGGCTCCAGGTCTACCTGAGGGAGCTGGTGCTGCTTCTGTTTTGTTTTCCTTTTCACTTTTCCAGTTTTACGTTTTAAACACAGAGTTGGCAGTTGGAAAAGCCTGGAGGGCTTTTCACAGCAATTTGAGGATGGTTATCTGCACCCCCCCACCCAAAGAAAACAATATACCACTGTTTAAACATCAGTAAGGTGTGAGCACTTACTAAGAGAGTCTCCAGAGCCCCTGAAAGTATGTTCAGAATTCCTAAGAGCTGTACCTGAAGCTTAAGCACCTCTGGTGGTGGCAGGGTTGTACTCTGGGTTGTACCCTGCCAGGCAGCACCCAGCATGGCCTCTGAAAGATTTTCTGATGGTCCTCCTACCTGCAGCCCCAAGAGGCAAGCCCTTACCCAGATAGGTCTCAAGCCAAGG
This sequence comes from Mastomys natalensis, assembly GCA_021653895.1. Lineage (NCBI taxonomy): Eukaryota > Metazoa > Chordata > Mammalia > Rodentia > Muridae > Mastomys > Mastomys natalensis. The sequence goes on along the minus strand of JAJTUV010001721.1, from coordinate 56,773 downwards.
ACACAGCTCCTCCCTCCTCCCCTACCCACCTAATCCCATCCCTAAATTGCTGCCTGGAGGCTCAGTTATAACACTGCCTGGTGGAAGGTCTGGTCGCTTACCTTACTCTGCTTTCTGTCCAGATAGAACTGATGCTGGCTAATCGCCATCGCCCAAATGGACTTGATTAGAGCTGGACATGCATACCATGTGTGCACGGCAATGCCACTGTGCCCAAAAGTCCTCCTGGTCACTGAAGCCCTGCAAAAGCATGAGACACAAGCTTCATTCAGTTCCTGTGATGGGGAGGGGGGTGGCGCGATGTCATCCAATAAACAACTTTAAGTGAGAGCCCATTGACGACAAGGAGACAGAGGAGCTCACCCAGAAACACAAGCATACAGGTCCATAGACACTGAAGGATTCACATGGCCACGCTGTGTCTAGAAACTGACTCCTCATGCTTTAGCCCCCGGACAAGATGGGTCACTCTAGGTCACCTGATGGTCCTTTTTGGTCTTTAACTCTTGGCAAGGAGCCAAGACAAATCTCAGAGTCTCAGGAAAAAACTTTGACAATGCTATTAATGTTCTTCATTAGCCAGGCGATGCTGCCTACGGGGAAGACGGGTGAATTCTTTCCTCCTCTCCACAGGCCCGAGCATTTCCAACATGGCGGTACTTCCTGCATTACTCTAACTAGATAGATGTTCCCTGAAAGGTTTGGCTATCCAGTACAGATACAGTCCCAGTGAAGTGGTAGTAGCAATCTGCTCTAAACTCCTTGGTGGGAGTGTATGTGCTCTTTGCTACCCACCCCAATGTTTTGGAATTAGAATGAAAGACACACACACACACACACACACACACACACACACACACACACGAAGCCTTATTTTTAATATGCCCTAAGCAGCTCAACAGCTGGGCCAGTTCAGGAAAAGGTTCCAGGCTGAGGAGATACAGAGACACTGCCAAGATGTAAGAGTTGGGGGTCATGACCCACAAGGGCTGCAGGCCTGGGTCCATGGCGGCCTAGATGGAAAATAGGTTTTGGTAAGTAATAAATCAGGAATATTGGAGTGGAGAGTGTGTTAGCCTCGGGAAGGTTTGGAAGTGCCCAGCCATGGCGCTGTTTAACAACATATTAAAATAAAAGGCTACACATATATGTCTGTCATTCGTAAATCCAAAACATGAGGGTGGGCAGCGAGAAACATGCACACCCGCCAAAGAATTCAGAGCAGATTAACTTACTACCCTTCATCCCACAGCATGTACTTAAAAATCAGGAGAGGGAAGGCAGAGAAAGAGGAGCCAGCCACTCCCCTAAATTCTGCATACACTTACAATTCTAACTGGAGTATACATGGAGTAGAGAAAGGCACGTGGAGTTTAAAAATAAAAATGGGAAGCATCAGTCTCAAAACATGAATGGTTTTGGTGGGGGATATAAGGTTTATAGGGCCACATCCTCAGTGAAATATACTCTTTTTATTGTTGTGTTTTCATTTTGTTCTTCTGAAATAGGGGTTTTCTGTGTACCCGTCCCTTGCTGTCCTGAAACTCACTCTGTAGACCAGCTTGGTCTTGAATTCAGGTGTCTGCCTGCCTCTGCCTCACAAGTGATAGGATTAAAGCTGTGTACCACCACTGGCCAGCATCCATGAAATATAGCCGATAGGATACACCCATTAAATCTGACAATTGGGTTAGAGAGATGACTTGTTGCCAAACCCGATGACCCCAATTTGATCCCTTGGGACCACATGTTATAAGGAGAGAAATGACTCCTGCAAGTTGTCTTCTGACTTCTGCTACATACACATACATGTACACACACACAGACACACACAGACACACACAGACACACACAGACACACACCATGCCTCATGCTAACAAAGACAACGTGTATACACATATGCACAGATAAACACAATTAGATATTTTAAAGTATTTTAAAATCTTAGAACAAATTAAAGTGTTTGGGGTGGGGGGGAAGGGAGGGAGAGAGGGGGTGAAGAGAGAGAGAGTGAAGGGAGGCTGGGAAGATGGCTCAGTGCGCAAAGCACTTAACCTACAAAGTATGAGGATTTATTTGAACTTGGCTCTTCAGAAGCCCCATTAGTTTGGACTCTATACACATCTGTAATCCCAGTGTGCTAATGGTGAGATGGGGAACAGGGACCAGACAGCGATCCCTGAAAGCTTTTGTGCCACCTAGCCTGGTGTATACAAGTAGCAAAGAACATAAGACCCTGACCCTCTCTTGTGTGCTGTGGCTCCCACCCACAAAGCATTGTGCATACCAGAAAAGAAGCGGGGAGGCTAGGGGCGGGGTGGCGTAACTGGGGCTCTTGATCAGGAGAAATGTCAATGATTTTGAGATGAAAATATCTAATTGGGAAGAACTGTAGACTCATGGGGACTTATGACTAACAGCATTCTCTCCACCCCTCATTTTCCTTTGAAATTTGATGCTGGTCCTACTGTCCTATTCTATAAACAGTGGGGCTTCTTCATACCCACATTTAAGGGGAAATTCAAATCTGGTGATTAGAAACCAGATACTAGGGAGGTTGGGTCACTCCCAACTCCCATTTTGGGTTTTTTTTTTTTTTTTCTTTAAAGTTAAGGGAGAAAAAAATATCAATGAGTAAAACAGTTCTGTGGGGAGAAACTGAAAAGAGGAGAGAGAGAGAGAGAGAGAGAGAGAGAGAGAGAGAGAGAGAGAGAAAGAGAGAGGAGGGTTCCCCCCAAAGGTCTTTGGGGAGGGAAGTAGTTGCCATTGGAACTCCTAGTTTGGCTGGGAGTAAAAGAACCACCCCCCACCCCAAGGAAGGCTGAAGTATGTAGAAAAAGCAACTTGAAATGTACTTTTGTAAAGGAGAGAGCTGTAAAATCCAGCCGCTACACCTCTCCAGGTAACACGAGTGAGGAAGGCTTAAGTGGTTCGTCGGGTCTGGGAAGTCAGTTTCATGGGAAACTACATCAGATACTCGGGTTTTCACCTGTTCCATTAGGACCTTATCTCCTCTGCTCATCTCTCCTGTCAGCCCTTCCCACCTCAACGTCTACTTTACCTAAACCTCAGCAATGGATCAGTGTTTGCTGAACCCAGAGGATGACAGAGACAAAGGTAGTTAAGAACTGAGACAATGGGGAGGGGCTAAAGTCCACCACAGAGCCTGTGTTCTGTGGGGCGGGCACAAGGACAGAGAGATTCCGGTCAGATCCGTCCCCTCCCATTCCAACCTGAAAGTTATCTTGGCCCCAAGTGATATCCCCTGGCATGGTGGATCAGGGCTGCTTTCTCTCAGGGAGGATGGTCATACTCTGAGCTCAGACTGTCATCTTTGGGCTTTTCTGTCCACATAAAACACTTTCTTCAGTTGTCCGTATCCCCTGAGGGCCCAGCCCCTGGCTTTGATCCTAGTAACCCCATGGGCTTCAGCTCAGATCTCTCCTCCTCGTGAAGGCCACGTGAGCAGTGAGGCCTTTCGTGTCCACATCATTCAGCACTCTGGTCTGTACCACTTGACACTCAGTATACCATACCTGTCATGCATGAGGAGCTAATGTTCATGAGCTCTGGCCTTAGACTTCTAGGGTTCAAATCTAGCCTGTACCATATACTAGCTATCCACAATCCATTTCTGTGCCTTGATTTATTTCCTTTCCCCAGGAAGGAACTATCTGGGGTGCACAAGTATCAAACCATTATCCACATGTGGCAAACCCCGTCAATCAATAACTTCTTTTGCTGGTGTCCCCAGCTCTGCTAACAGTTCCTGATGGAAGAGGACACTGACCCAGCCTTTATATCTAACTTGGAAGAACATACAAGTTCTTGAAACATGTATGAGCTAGATCCTTTTTGCTAAATAAGCCAAAAGCCCACTATATGGTAAGGTTCATATATGTTAGGTGTCTTTCCTATATTCCTAGACCTTGGCAAAGGGAGAAGAATTTAGTAATTATATCATTGAAAGGATCACAGACACAGAAGGAACACACGTGTGTATATAACATACCATGACAGCACCTACAACAGACACACACAACTCACACATAACACCTACACACATACATACCATACACACAGACACACATACATACACACACACACAACATACATAATACACACACACTGACACACACATACACACACTACACACATACACACACTACACACACATATTACATACATATACACTACATACACATATTACATACACTATACAACACACTACATACATACACACACACCACACACACACACACCACACACACACACACACACAGGGTAAATCCTTTCCTCTGTCTATTCCCTGCACTCAGGCCCACAGGTGATCCTTTTTCTTTTCTTTCTTTTTTTAACATTTGCTCTGCCAGGCATCCCCGTTCTGTATATGATCATGGTGTTGAATTCAATTCCCTTTTCTTACACCCCGACTCCTTTCCCTCTCATTTGTCCATGAATCTTAGTCTGACATAAGTTCACCTGGAAAAACAGCAGCGAGTCTCTCCTCCGCTAGATTATTATTTTTGGCATCCACCTGCCCCTCCGTGGCCTGTGCAGACGGACTTTGCTCTGTGGAGGAGGGTCTTTAGACTATGAAATGTATCCCACGGTCCTGAAAGCCACTGAACAAGCCACCCTTCTGTTTAATGTTACCTCTGCACCTGACTGCAGAGACTCAAATTCTAGAACGTTCTGTTCTCTAGTTGCTAGTCTCATGGTAACTGTGGGGCTGGGGTAAATGCTTGCCTACAGGAGGGAGGCTGCTCTGTGTAGATTACGGGGAGGTACACAACCCAGCCTGGTTATCAGCAGCAGTAGCAGCAGCAGCAGCAGCAGTAAGCGTGAGGGCTTCAGCACAAACCTCGGCCTTCTCCTTGCAGGCAATGTCTCATCCTGAGTCCCCAGCACCCTAGAGGGCACAGCTGCTTGTCTGTAGGCTCAGAAGCCTCCTGTGAGGTGGGGTTGCTGCTCAGCACTTCCTCCTAAGCTCAGGGCTCGGTGTCACCAGGACCTGAACCCACTTTGGCTTCTCCAGTGCATCTGATCTATTTAGTATCGTCTGGGGCCTACTTTCTTGTCAGTCTGCATCTGGACCTGCACACAGCAATTTATTCTTAGGTGTCAGGCATGGCTTAGGGAACCCTGTTGCTGGCTGTGGGCTGCTTTCGACTTTAGAATTGCCAGCAGACAAAGAGGAAAAGCATGGGGTTGGTGGTGCCCAGACTCCTTCCCTTCAGGGCTCTCTACATTCCAAACTAGAACCTTACTTACTGTCCAGCATCCAACTTGGAACACAGGTATTTTTTAAGACTGGTGTTCTCTGGTACAATGGCTGGTACAATGTAGGAAGAAGGGAAAAGAACTGCTTTTATTTCACATCTACCCACAAAACTAACATAAAAAAGAAAACCACAAGCTCCCAGACCAGAATAAATGAGCTTAACCACTTTGGTTGACAGCTGCCTTTCCCTCTCTACTGTCCTGCCTGAAGTAGGCTCAGCAGCTCTGGCAAGGAAACCTTTGGTCTCCTGTCTGTTAAAGGGAATGTCCCCATGTAACTCAATGTTGTTCCAAAGTGCCATAATGCTTCCTCTAGTATCACACACACACACACACGCAAGAGAGAGAGAGAGCGCACAAGTGACATGTAGCCAGATGAGATTGTTACCGAATTGCTAAGCAGACACACACTCTTTTGCATTTATCATCACAAAGCTTTACAGTCCGATGTGAACTCTGTCCTGCATGGTTCACCGTCCTCTCTCCTCACCCCAAACTCATCATGAACACAAACCATTACAACAACACAAAATCAATGTACAAATAGTACGCCACACACCCGCAAAAGAAAAGGGCTTCTTACGCTTACCTGCGAGGGTCATGAACTTCCACGGAAAACTTCTTTTCCCTGAAATACAGATTCTCCAACTGTCTCCATTGAAATATCTGGACGGAAAACAACGTAGTTTAAATTCAGGAGTAGTAAATTCCCTGGTTGCACTGTCTCTTCTTTGCTGATTAACCTTTCAACAGCTGAGAGTTTCCTTATCAAGGCAGAGACCTTACAGTTGTTGGTGCTTCCTCTGGGTAGCCCGCCTACTACTAGTGCTTGAAACACGCACATACACCAGTAGGTGTGGATTTTTCCTGCAGGTTCCTTAACAGACACAAAACAAGTTCTTTTTCAAGTTTGTTCCCCTCTGGCTCGAGCCTTTGTTGAATTCTCCAAGACAGTTCCCAGCTCTGCAGACTTTTCCCTCCAAGGAGAGGGAAAGGAGGTGGGGGCGGGGAGGAGGGAGGAGGAGGAGGAGGAGAGGAGGCTCGGAGCCGGGAACACAGCGCTCAGGAGGGAGCGGTAGCCATCTGTGCACGCGGAGGGCTGAGCAGCGCTTCCTCCCCTCGAGTGCTGAAATGGGAAGGCGTTCAAATTCCCAGCCTCCCTTCGGGACTCCACTTCCTGCCGCTAATGTGTAAGAGCCTCAGACATCCTCACTCGCTGGAGGGCGGAGGCTGTGCGACCATAGTTGGGGGCAGGCGAGTCATGATCACAGTGCGTGTTTGTAATTCTTTTTTTTTTTTCCCTCAGCACAAAGAAGTGGTGGGCGAGGATGTTGGGGAGAGCATGAGTTCTGTCCTGTGGGGACACCGAGTCAGGACAAGGGAACCTCAGGAGCCAAAGAAGCTGATCTTGAGGTTGGGAGGCAATTAGAGCCGCTTCTGACTGTTCTAGGAGTGGGGTGGCTTTTTCTGGATGAAAGTGAAAGTTACTTAGTGGTCTGGAGAAAGTCACCAGGGGCTAAAAGCTCCGTGTACACGAGTTTGCACTTGTTATATTCACACAGCTCCTTTTTCCTTCTGTACGCTTAGAATGTGAATTTGCTTTGCTCCAGAGTAAAGCAGGGTTCTTGTCTTTCCCTTGCGAGAGTGGCTGATTCATCCCTGGAATCTCCCTTTGTCTACCTTGTTTGGCCGCCTAGGCACAGCTTTTTTGGTTTTGTTTCAGACTGAGTCCCCAGTCCCCTCTATTACAGCATCCACGTTCACACACAAAGTCCATTTCCCTGTATTCCGTGAGCCTCGTTTTCTCCAGACCCACGATGTTTACCACCCACGTAAAACTGGGCTGTAACAAAAACTGGTTTCTAGAGAGGCTGCATTCTTTCATGTTCACACTCTACTCTGTGGAATTCTAAATGATCCCGTCTGTATGGGTGACGGGAAGGGCAAGGGGTGACTAGGGACTTCTACTTAGGAGGACCTCTTCATCCACAGTCCACTTTACTCTGAAGCCAGAGACTGGAGATTTTGCTGTCTCTCTGAAGATCAGTCACAAGTGAGTGGAGGGACATTGCAAAGAAAGCTCCAAAGTCTTGGGCTGGCTCAGATGGCTTCTGGTCCATCCTGTCTGAGTATTGATTTTGGTTACTTAAACACTGACAGAACTATGTCTCAGCCAGTGGGTGCCCTGCCACCATGAATCCCTCAGTGTAGACACTTCGAGTCTGATACCTACTTGTTGAGTATAGATACCTCAGCTAAACTTGCCCACATCCATATAAACAGCAAAACTACTAGACTCTATGACCTTGGCTTTATGCATAACTTGTCACACAGTAGCGTGCTATGGCAAGACACAGAGGCTTTAGAGTTTAAATCCAGGCACCCTTCCTTCTAAGTCACTAAGTAAGTTGTAGTAACTCAGCTCCAGATTGATCTTAACCACAGCAAGTCCTGGGTGCGGGCTGGGCAAGGGAATAGAAATAAGTAATCAACAGACATGGATCTCACTCTCATGGATCTCTTAGAGCTTCCAGATCCTGGCAAAAGAGAGAGGGTGACTGCAGAACCATCAGAGTTCTTAAATCTCCCAGGTCTTGATTTGGAGCTTAAAAAAATTAAATTATGTGTGTGCTAGAAATCTTACAGCAAATATACAGGCTTATTCTCCCACTTCCCCCAAAGAAAAGGTCGTCCTTCTTAGACCCTACCCTATACCAACTCTAACCAAGCAAAGTGATCCTTGTACAGGACTGGCTTTATGGATGTGTGACTCTAGTGCCCCTTGCTCAGGAGGGTCCTGAGCTTACCGTTGGGGTCTTGAAATTTCCATGTATTTTCATCTGTTTGGCATGGGCCCTACAAATGATACAGACGGTCCTGGTCTCCGTAGCACGGAGTAGGGGATGGGAGTTAAAGGCCCCACCTGTATCTGGTGTGCAGACCAGAGAAGAGGGACCCCTGGGAGGGGGGGCAGAAAGGAAGCTACACCTGGTATGAACACTCAGGAGAAAGCCACACTTGTGCCTTTTTTTTAAGGAAGTGCCTCCAGGCCTGATAAAGAATCCTGGAGCACAACCCTCTGAGGGTCGGTTTCCTGGCAACCCCTTCTTCCCCAGCTCCTTGCAAAAATATAAAACACAAACCATGCCTTTCCTCTAAGTGGTCCCTGATGCTGTGCAGTGTGGAAATCCGTGTGTCTGCCAAAGGGCCCAAACAAAACCATCTGGGCTTGCTTAGGGCCCCTCATCTTTAGCCAGGGTGGCTGCTCAGGGAAAGGGGCGGGGCTTCTGCCTCAGCACTTCTCTGAAGGGTGAACACTGGAGTCCTGGCTCTCAGGGTGTGTCCATGGGGTGATGTATTTTCTGTAGAAAATTTCATAGCTGGGACAAAACAGTAGATTCCCTGATAGCTGTTTTAGCACAACTTTATTTTGGTTTTTATTTTGCTAATTAAATACTGAGAAGGAAAGGAAGGAGTCGGAAAAAACAAGTGGGTAGTTTTTCTAGATCAGATAGCTTCTTGGGGACATAGGATGAGTCCTGCGAAATAGATGAGGAAATGCACTCAGGCAACAATACTGGCTACTGGCTACTGATTTTTTTTTTTTTTTCTCACTTAGGAGAGGGGTGGAGCTAGAGAGCCAGCAAGCTGCTGGAGGTTAGGGGAAGCAGGAATTGAAGGCTGAAGGCATGGAGAGGGCAGAGACAGCTGCTGTTGACAGTAAAGGCTGGGTGTCATTTAAGCTAAAAGCTCTATGCTCTTCACCGGGGTCTGGGGCATTTTTGTTCTTATGACGTTAGAGCCCCTGGCTGCTTAACACTCAGTTTTCAGGCTGGCATAGCAAAGACAAACAAACAAAACCAAAAACCCAAAACAAAACCAACCAACCAAACAGACAAATAAAAAAACATACAATATGGAAAAAAACAAAGGGAAGATGTCTGGTTTCGTGACCCCCTGTAAATAGGAAGAGATGGGCTCTTGCTATGCTGGTATTGCAGCATCCCTGTGGGCCTCTCACGAGGAGCCTCCATGACCTGGTTTTCAGAGAAGCCAACCTATCCCAGCCACTATGTAAAGTCACCACTGTGATTTGGGACCCTACATAAAGACACACCAGACAGCTGATAGTCGTGCAGATGACTGGCTAGCTCCCTAAGGACTTCAGCTACTTCTATGCCCAGTGATCTAACTATAAGCTCAACTATGTAGTCCCATCAATAATCAGAGTTTCTATTGATCAATACCCGTTAAATCAAGGCAGTCTGGCTAGGCAGCTCCACAAATCCCCACAGACACTTTTGTTTCCTGGCTCATTTAGCATCCCCCTCCCTGTCCGATGTGAAGAAAAAACTACGAATTTTCTTTGGGGGGATGGAGGAGAAGAAACAAGGCACACAGAAATGAGGGGAAACTGCCTAGGGCCACACAACCGGTTTCTGAAGGAACCAGAAATAGAAGTCAAGGGCACCTGGTCCATTACTCCAACCGCTAACTATGCAGCTTTCCCCAGGAGTCCGCCAATTAGTGAGAACAGCTTTCACTTACTAGTGGGTGGTGAACTTTACAAGTGGAGTGCTTTCTCACAAACGAGCAACAGTGTGGCTGTGAGAAGGGGGCTCCCAACCAAGTTTGTTCTCTCCTACAAGATCTCTCTGCTTTTCTTTCACACTGTTATATAATAATAATAATAATAATAATAATAATAAATAATACATGTTTCTTTCTTTTCTTGTAGATCTACCTTCATCCAAGCTCTACAGAGCAGCTGCCTCAATACTCAGCAGCTTCAGTCAGAGACTAAGAGACAACAATAACCCGGGTTAAAAACAGACCTGGCAACTGGAGCTTGCATGGGAAATAAAAGTGTTACGAGGCCCACACAGCATGGTGGCTCTTGCTTGTGAGCCCATCACTCAGAAGGCTGAGGCAGGAGGATCAGCCTCAGATACATATCAAGACCTTGTCTCTAATAATAATGACTGTAGTGATAGTGATGAGTTAAGAGATCTCTATCATTGGAATCCTAATGGTCCCAGATAAGTGCTCTCAGTCTTTGACTTAGCCTTCCTATGGACACAGGTCCTCTACTGTCCTGTTCTGGTCCCAAGTGCCCTCATGTATAAAACCAAGAAAGGAAACATTTATCCATAGAGAGCAAGCAAAAGTGGCTAATAACTATTGTTTTTGAGCCCTGAATGTGACGAGGTGCTCTGTAAATCCTAAATGAGCAGGGACCTCCTGGGCCCTGGCTCCTATTAGTTCATGAGATTCACACATCCTGTGTGTGGCTGAGGCTGGGGCTGAGGAAGAGGCCTTGGCTCCACTGGACTTCCTTTCCATCCAGCACTTATGAAGCACTATGGGCTGGCATGTGGAGTAGCCGGCAAGCTGTCAGGACAGTGTAGAAATAACGACTTGAGAGGAAGCTCGGCCTAATGGCTCTGATTCTTGACCAGGACTTTAGGGAGCCTTGTCTTCCTCCTGTCCCCGAGGCTGAGTCATAGAGCCCCTAAATGACCTCCCTATGAGTAACTTCCTGCTTCATCCAGAGGGACCATTATAGAGCATCCAATCAGCCATCTGGATCTCTTCCTCCCTTCCCAGATGAAGCTGCTCTGTGGGCAGAGACTCAGAGCTGCCTGAGGTTAAGTATGTGATTGATGTTGGGACCCAGGCTTGTGACTTCTTGTCCTGGTCTTTTTTTATTGTGCCACCAAGTCCCGATGAAGAGGGAGAACAATGATGCTTCAGATCCTTGAAGAGACTAGCTTTGGCCATCCGATGGCACACGATGCTGCGCACATTCCAAACACGCGCAAGTTCTCAAACGGAACGGCACAGCTAGGAATAGTCTCCAAGCCCAGAACAAAACAGACAGACAAAAAAATAAACAACCCAAAAAAACGAAAAAAACCAAAACCTACTTCCTAATTTCACTTCTGCTCTTTCCTTAGACACTACCACACACAGTTCCCTGGGTTTATCTTTACATTGGGCACACAAAAAAATGAGGTGACAAATGGAGATGCCACAGAAAATCCCAGTGCTGTGCATGCAGATATTTGGTCATGTGCATCCCAGGAGAGTATGGGGGACAATGGAAGCAGACATATAAATGAGGAAGAAAAGTTGGGTCCTTGTGTCCATTTTAAACACTTCTGTAGGTGTCCAATATGTTTTAGTTTATTTATAAGGAAAAGAGAAGCAGAGGTGTTGTGGTTTAGGTGGGCCATGGATCTCCATGTAATCTAAACTCTTTTATCCATTCACATTCGTGGATGTCTACTTGGCCCTGGCTGTGCTCGTAGGCAAGAGGAAGAATATGGTGTCTAGCATGTATTTCTACAGCTACCCCTCCACCTTGCCGTGTGTGCATCTGCTTGTCCTTTCACCCAGGGGTTGAAAATATTTGAAAAAAAGTATATAGACTGAACATATACAGACTGTCTTTTATCTTGTCATGACTCCCAAATTGATATCATACCTCGACTACTTCCGTAGCATTTCTACTGTATTAGGCATTGCAAATCTAATAGACATAAGTTAAAGTATTTGGGAACCTGAGCACATTGGCTAACATCCATAATCCCAGTACTCAAGGGGCTGAGGCAGAAGGACTGCTGCCAGTTTGAATCCAGATTAGGATGCATAGTGTAGTGAGTGCCGGGCCAGTCTGGGTTAAACAGTGAAACCCTGCTTCCAGAACTTAAGGAAATGAAAGTATAGAAACAGTCATAATGGATCACAGGCAAACACTGCCATCATTTTATGTAAGGGGTTTACCAACCCCTTAGGCTCAGGAACTAACGAATTGCCATGGACAATGAAGCCCAGCTTCCATTGTCAACTTTCAGGTGGCACTCCATCACCAAAGGGATTCAGGGCAGGAACTCAAAGCAGGAACCTTACAGCAGGAACTGGAGTAGGAGCCATGGAAGAATGCTGACATGGAAGAATGGCTCCCCACTGCCTTCTACAAACAGGGCCACTTTCCCAGGGATAGCACTGCCCATACTGAGCTAGGCTCTTCCCCATCCACCGTTGATCAAGAAAATGCTGCACAGGCTACCTTGCAGGCTAGTCGGACAGAGGCATTTACTTTGCTGAGGTTCTCTAGTCTCAGATGATTCTAGCTTATGGCAAGCTGACAAAAAAAAAAAAAAAAAACCAAAAAACCTAACCAACACAAAGACCTTGGCCTGGCAGTCAAAGGGTCTCCCTTCTGGCACTGAACTTCCAAAGCCTTCTAAATTCTGATCTCCAAAATGAGATATTCATATATTCTGTACATACATAGGTCAGCGCTGGCATTGCAGCTTCAAAGACCGTCTCAGTGCTCTTCTCCTGGATTTTAAAATGGAGTATCTTGTACTAAATACTTCCTACTAATTGTTAATACAGTAATTCATTAATAACAACAAAGCAAACAACAACAACAAAAAACAAAACAAAAAAATAGACATTAAAAGCACAGGATTCAAAGACATAGTATCTACCAAGTATTTGACAGCTATCTTTAGAAGCTTAATTTCTTTGTGTCTTTATTCGTTTTAGATCTAATACTGTGAGTAACAACACTTGCCTATAGGGCTGCTGGATTAATTCATCAATACATACAGAGTGCTTAACTTGATGCCTGGTATCTAGTTAGCATTCAGCAAGGGCTCACTATTCTGACGTCCGTTCCTCATCACTCATTACCCACTACTATCCTTCCTAATGTAAAACATGAAAGTTCTGGTTCTAGTTTTCTCATGTATCAGCCTAAAGTTCAGGTTTGTACAATTTTCTTTGAAGGATGATGAATATGTCACCAAGAGCGGTAAAAATATTTTCCTTACATGTTTTACATTTACTCATCTATATATTTATTTAGTGTGTGTATTTAGTGTTTGTATGTGTGTGAAAGAGAGAATATGCATGTGTGGTGGGGGGTCAGAGGACAAATTGTAGGAGGCGTTTCTTGGCTTCTACAATGTTCTATCCAGAGATAGAACTTGGATTATCAGACTCGGTGACAAGTGCCTTTGTTCGATGAGCCATCTTACCATCCCTCAAGTATTATCTGTTCAACTGAAATTTTCACATGGTAAGCATGAGCCTAGCCCAAGGTTCTTCATTCTATTTGGGCAGAGTTCAAGATATTCTCTGTGGGCGTGTTTGTCCTTGTTATTTCTAACAGATTCCCTCACCTGTTGATGTATATGTAACTATCTCTATACCATCTCCATCACATAAATCACCCACAAATCATATCTATTTGAGATGTTAGTGATCGTAACTCATGCTAGGCAAGCACTCTACCAAGCTACAATCCCAATCCCACTGTAATTTTGATCAGGGATCATTTTGACCATTTTCCTGCGATGACTTCTAATCTCAGAATATTGATCTGAAAAATCAAATGTTCTCCTATAATAGTACTTAGCTTTAGTGAGGTTAGACACCACGGGGACCAAATTAGGCCCTTCCAAGTTAACAAACTCTGACCACGGGCAGTGAGTGGAGGGCACATGTCCTCCATATCTTGTTCAGCATTCACAAGCATCTATTTCCTCTTGGAGATGCTTGCACACTCAGCTACTAGAACAATGGCTAATTTTTCTCCACAGCCAGATCTAATGGATTCAATATGTTTCTCCAGCTAGGTCTCCCCTCCTCCTTCATATCAGACACCAGGAACTCTACACTAATATGGTTAACCCAGTGACAGATGCCCAGAGCACCAAACAGACCTATTAATGGATGGCCTCTTTTTAACCCATCAAAAACCTTTTAGTTTCATTTGGCTTAAGAATCATTAGGAAGAAAGATAAAGAGGCCAGTGAATCCTTAACAGAGAAACAGGTCATTTGATTCCCCTCCTCCCACTAGATTTGATTTCCTTTTGTCTTCTTTCCCTGAGGACCTGTGTCTGGATGATTTTCTCCTCTCCACATCAGCCTTTTCTTGCAGAGTTTATCATGAAGCTTCAGCAAGCATGAATACTTTCAGGAGGCACTGTATTTGTGTTTTCCTCTCTCTTCCAGATGTGATTACCATCCCCCACCCTCTCACCCCCACCCTCTATCCCTGCAGAGTGTGCCTCTGGGATCAAGGAGAATGAGTGTTGAATGGGGTCTGTGCCTGGGGTTGTGAAACATCTAGTTTAACTGGATTTCCTTGATGTGAGCACTATGTCCCAGTGCTGTGTGGCCTAACCTCTCTGCACACCAGTTCTCCTTTAAAAAGTCTTCCTTCAGTAGGTAGGATAGTCAGGGGAGTTTAACCAAGTTGACCCACCCTGAATGTGGGCGCCATAATTCCTCCTGCTGGAGTCCAGGATAATAAAATGGGAAAGAGGAAATGAGCTGAGTACCAGCTTTTGTCTCTTGGGTCTTCCTGAGAGTTTGACACAATGTAACCAGTTAGGTTCTGCTCCAGCTGCCAGGCTCAAACCGAGAGGCAAAGTAAAGCCATCTCTTCTTCAAGTTGCCTTTACAGCAATGGGAAGAGTAACCGATCCTTGGACAAGAAAAGATAGGGAATGACTAAGTGTAAACGAGAGTACTTGGTCCGTATACTGAGAAAGTCGTAAGGGGCCATTTCACTTGCTTTGACAAAGTCATTTCTTGAGCTGTTCTAAATTGTTTATTTCATGTAGTGCTTGACTACTTTGGAGAACAGGGTTTGTGTGGAAAAAGTGCTTTTCTATTTGTTTTCGAGGTGAGCATGTCAGTTCTCTGGCCCCTAGGCGCTCTGTCCAAGGGTGTGGCATCATTTCAATAACCTTATCCCTTTTGTGGAAGTCATCTGACCCTGAGGAAAACTGAGATGGAAGACAGAAAATGATGACTACAGACGCTGCAAGGGAGTTCAGCTATTCACTGATAACTACTTTTCAGCTTAAAGATGATCCACCTAGTCACCTATTGGACTGAAAAGAAAGGCAGCAAGGGAGTGAGGGCCCTTTAAGGGCCATGATTTAACAGCAGCTTGCTTGTACATTCACACCATTGGTGCTTCAGGAACTGCCCTCCTTGATGACAAGGGATAGGTCCTTCCTAAACTGGTTTAGCTGATTTTATTTGTTTGTTTATTGGTTTGTGGAGACAGGATTTCTCTGTACAGACCTGGCATCCCCAGAACTCACTCTGTAGATCAGCCTGGCCTTGAACTCAGGGATCCACCTACCTGTCTCCCAGTGCTGGGGCTAACGGTGTGAGCCACCATACCCAACATGATTTTACTTTATTGTTTTTTGAAACTTGTAGCCCGGGATGGGCTTGACTGCTGGTCCTCTTACCTTTTCTTTCCGAGGGCTGGGATTACACTGTGCACCACTATGCCTAGTTCTATGCCGTGTTAGTGAGTACTCTACTGAGTTAATCCCTAGCTCCTCCAGACCTGGGTTAGGTGGGAATGGGACGAGGACTCCTTACATGCTGCTGAGAATTCAGGTGAAAGACCTAGACCTTTCCACTTGAACAGGGGATCTGGTTGGAGGCTGGTGCTCTGGTGGCACGACAGCAGATTTTTGGCTTTCTTTCAAGCCAGCTAGAGGGTGAACCCTTTGTGTCTTGCAGGCTGCCCGGCAGCCATATCTATCACTGGTAGGAAGTAGGTAGCTTGGTCTGAGGTTTTTGCTACAAGATCTGGCCACCCAGCTTTTCTGAGGCATGCAATGGCCGGCAGAGCCACCCTCTCTGAGGCATGCAATGGCCGGCAGAGCCGCCCTCTCTGCAGCTAAGGTCCTGGTTGCTACTCCTTTATGGATCTCCCTGCTAGAGAGATGCCTTCTCCAGAAAGATGATGATGAGTTCTAGGAGTGAAGACTTCAACTCCCATATTCCCTGTCATTCCAGAATGACTGGTCCCAAGGTTCAAGCCCTGGTATCGCATTCCTCCTCCCCTCCCCCAGGAGGAATTCTGAAGTGGTCAGGCCAGTTTGAAGATTCCTGAACTTATAGGAGGAGAGGCTGGGGAGAGCAGAGAAAAACAACTGGGCATGCTCAGCATCCTATCCTGAGCTTCATCGTCTCATCAGGGCTATTTTGGGTACCACAGGCTTCCCAGTCCCAGCCTGGGTAGTTCTCCCAGACATCTCTACCCACCCCTCTGCCACAGTCATCATCGCCCTGTGCTGCAGCTGACCTTTCACTCAGATGTCTCCACCACACTCAAGCTTCAGGAATGTACAGTGCTTGAGGCAAGTCTGTCACTCACCTGCTACTCAGTAACTGTGGACTGAGCGTGTGAGTACAGAAAGAACATTAGGAAATGAGTTACGACAAACCCAGTTCAGAGACGTGCAAGGTCGTACCATACCGATGGCGCATGACAGCAGCGTGCACTGGAGCCTGAATTCAGGCTGCTTCCACAAAGTGAGGAATACCAATTGAGGTGGGTGCTTCATTAAAGGTGCGTATGCTTCCAGGGTTAGGAAGATAATTCAGTCAGGAAAGCATCTGTGTGAAAGGATGGGGACCTGACTTTGAGCCTCAGAACCTATGAATGGTGGCATCAACGTACCATCCTAGAGTCGGGAAAGCTCTGGGGTGTGCTAGTCAAACAGCCTAGCTAAATGTGTGAGCCCCAGTCCACTGTTTTTATACAACAAGGTGGAAGGCACACAAGGAACAACATTCAAGGTTGACCCCTTGGCTCCAACCTCCACGTGCGCATGTACCATATGCACATGTATGTATACACAGGACCACTCTTCCTCATCTGTACAAGGTCATGATGAAGTGGCAGTCAGAAGCAGACTGAGAGGGGAGAATGGGCCAAGAACTCACAGATTCCTGGGCAGCTCTATTTATACTCAGAGTGATTCCATAAAGAACTAGAGATGTCTATAATCCCAGAACCCTGGAATTTGAGTCCCACCTGGACTGAACAGCTCCTCCGGTGTAGAAATTGCCTCTGCCTGCTCAAGGTTCCTCCTTAGTAGGACTGATCTGCACAGGGTGGATCCCAGGAGTAGATCCCTATTGTTTAGACTCTGCCTAGTGGGGAGAACTGTATCCATCCCGGTTCCGGCTGTGCCGGGGGTGGGTGCTGAACAGCTTTAGCAGTTTTTAGGAAGGTTGGGGCGTCCTGAGTTTCCCCTGTGAACCATGCTGATTAAGAAAAATCTTTCCTGCAGTGCACAGCTCATCAAAAGTAAACTGCTGCCACACTCTCCGATGATGACTATCAGGGCTCGACGCCAGGGTTTCCCAATCTGACACTTCCCGCTTCTATGAAAGAGAAAGAGAAATGTCTGGTGGTGGCCTGAAGGATCCCAGGAGTGCAATCTTGATAGCCAACTATGACTAGCTCTCAATTTCTTTTTGGTCCAACATACCAATAAATAAATAAATAAATAAATAAAAAAAAAATAAACAAAGCCAAAGGTCGGTCAGAAGCCATTTTTAAATGCCCCCTCGTCTTTCTTCCCTCTTTCTTTTTACCTACAGACATAAGTGGTAAAATGTGGTAGGACTTCCTCCTCCCTCCTCCCTTGCAAATGTCTTGGTGTTTCAGTGGAGTAAGTGCCTGAGACCCTTCCTTGAGAGTTATCCAAGTTACACTCAAGCCCCTTATGCTCTGTACACATACATGTTAGGATCTCTTCAAAACTGGCACACACTATTAGATACTTCACTCCAACTGCATTTTATTTGTTTGTTTGTTTGTTTTTGCCCAAACAGGATCTTTCAATGCAGCACTGGCTGGGCCAGTACTGTGTAGTTCAAGTTGGCTTTAAATCCACAGCAAACCTCCTACCTCAGCCTTCTAAGTTCTGGTATTATATAGGTGTGCCATCAAGCATGGAGTTCAGTATCTTTTATATACTGTATGAGGCAAAAAATAGAAGAGGCCTGTGCATTTTCATGAGACAAGAGATAAACAAATAAGAAATTGACTCATAACCCACAGGCCAGTCAGTCCAAGGGCAACAGGTCCAAGGACAAATGTAAAACAAGTAGGCAGGGCTGGGGAAAGGTTGGCATTATTACAAAAGTGGTCAGATAGCAGCTCTGTGAGGGACTGAGCAGATATTAATATCTGTATGCATGTGTTCGTGTGTGCATGTATGTGTGTGTATGTGCATGTGTGTGTGTCTATATGTGGGTGTGTGTATGTACATGTGTGTGTGTGTGAGTATGTGTATGTTGTGTGTATGTGTGTGTGTGTGTGTTGTATGCCAGTGCAGAAGGAGCTGAAGTAGCAGCCAAAGAATATTATTCTGCCACAAAAAGGGATAGACTACTGGTTTAGGGATTGGATTCACTTGGTAATATGCAGTGCTAGCTGAGAAAGCAGGAGGACCCGAGTTCAGATCCCCAGCACCTGTATTAAAAGCAGGGGGAGGGGCAGAGAGGAGGAGGGAGAGAGGAAAGGAGCATGAATGAATGTGTGCTGGAAATGTAGCTCATAGGCTCATGCTAGAGTATTTGTCTAGCATGGAGAAAGCCCTAGGTCTAATGCACTGTACTGGAAAAATACACCTCAATAAAGTTAATTGCATAAAAGGAGCTAGCAGCTCAGGTATAAGAGAGAAGCCCCTTCATTGTCAGGAGCACCTCTTTCCCATAGGAATCTTCCTTGTTGTCGTGGGAACCCCCTTCTTTTACTTACTGATGGGAATTTGTGGATGACAACTCACCTTCCCCAGCCCTTGAGCACATGAGCAGTCACGGCAATGGCACCTCTGGGTGCTTGCTGCTCTCTGAAGCTCAAGACTTTCACTCTGCTGGTGAGAAACCTGGCCAGTGACCAGGTTTCTTTTTTAATGGGTTTCCAAATGTCAACCGTAAACTCAATTATGTGATTAGAAACACACAGGTGCGCAGGAAACTCGCTCAGCTGTGACTCCTCTGACTGCTGTCTAAGGTAGGCTTGGCGTTTGGTTTCAATCCAAACTGAGGACCTATGGAGCCCGGAGTCCAGGGTGCTCCTGGTGCTTTGCCCTCTCATTAAAAGACCAGAACATAAAAAAGCCATGGCAACCAGGTTGGGTACACGCTAGTGGTCACAGGTACACATAGGCTAATAAAATGCCAGTATATACCTTCCAGGTCGAGAGAAAGGATTGGTGGAGAAGTCAATGCAGTGCTTATCTTGAAAACACAAGGACCTGAGTTCAATTCCCAGCACCCACACAAAATGCCTGGAGTGATAGTGTACACTTGAAATCCTCGGTCTAGAGAGATGGAGGCAGGGGGATATCTGAGGCTCACTAGTTAGCCAGTCTTACCTAACTGTTGAGCTTCAGGCCAATAAGAAAATCTATCTCAAAGGGGGTGGCCAATGGCTTTCTCCAGCCTCTGTATGCACATGAAGCCTTATGGCTGGATGATCCTTAAATTCTTCACTCACAGTTTGCAGTGTACTGTGTTCAGGAAGGTGGGAAATGAGAACATCATTACAGGGGAGTCTTGGGAGAGAGGTGTGCTGTGAGCACTGTTTCTCACAGGAATCAGAGGAAAAGGCCCAGCTGCCAACACAAACCTAGAGAGTTAGGTTTATGACAATCACCTGGAGAGCTAGAGGGCCCCCCCCCCTCAGAAATCAAGTGTGGTAGAGAGGAGAGGAGGAATTCAGTAGACACGGAAGAGACTACATGTTAACACTGAAGAAGCTACTATACATTGGATCTGTATGTTTTAAAATTTTAATGTATTTGTTTATCTATTTTCTATTTATGCGTGTGTGTGTGTGTGTGTGTGTGTGTGTGTGTGTGTGTGGTGACACAGGCCTGTGCCACAGCGTTTGTGTGAAGGTCAAAGGGAAATATGCAAGAGTCAGTGTTCTTTGTCTACCATGTGGGTTTTGGGGATTGGCTGGGAGCAACTTTATTAAGCCATCTCAGCCCTCTATACTTTGGATATTGACTGCTCCCCAATGGCCCATGTATTAAAGACATTAGGTACCCCTGAAGAGGATTTTGGGACTCTGGCTCCTTCTCTTCCTCTCCTTTGTTTCTTGTGGATGAAGTTAGAGATTTTGCTTTGCCATGTACTTCCCACTGTGGTTTATGGTTTACGTCTTGCAACAGTCTCAAAGCAAAAATGCCAACTGATCATGGCCTAGAACCTCTGAAGCCGAGCCCAATCTTTATATAAAGATTGTATAAAGGGCTTTGTATAAAGCCCTTCGTCTTTGTAAGTTGATAATAATCTTTGTAGTTTGTTACAGCACCCAAAAGCTGACTAACATGGGATCTTTAAATGTCTCTTGGGACTGAACATGATAATTTCTTTTTAAAAAAATCTCTTTTTTACTTTGATTTATATGTGTGTGTCTATGTATGTGTGTATCCATATGGGTACTTGGGGAAGTCAGAGGAGGGTGTCAGATCTCCTGGTGCTAAAGTTACAGGTGGTTTGTGAGCTACCTGATATGGGTTCTGGAAACTGAACTTTGATACTGGGCAAGAGCAGCAAGCACTCTTAACCACTGAAGCATCTCTCCAGACCCATTACTGTCTCAATAGAAGCTTGTTTAGCTGCTTAAAGTGGCTTGGTGACTTTGACTGTGTAGGAATTATCAGAGGAGCCAAGAGACTGCCTGTGGCTTTATCAAGGGGCAAGGAGAGACACATAAAGTAACAGCATGAGATAAAGAGCTGTGTCCTAGTGAGTTAGGTGTTCTTGTTATTCCATGAGAAGTCACTGGTTTCAGAGCCAGAAAAACAAAGTCAGTTCAGAAGTTACCACTGGTTTGTGGTTCTTTTGGCGTGAGTGGGGCTACTGAATGCTCCCCTGCAGCGATCTGGGATCCAACTATAGCATTTGGTTTTGATTTGCTTCCTTCAAATTGCATCCAGGGTCAACGGGGCTCCCAGAGTAGTGGGAATCTATCTAGAGAGTTCTTCAGAAGCTTGTCAGTCTTGAGGGCGCTGCTATGTTGTCTGGCTGGGTGTTTATTTGAGTGTTATAAATACCCAGTGTCCCGTTTGACCCCTACTGTCCACACCATCAATGTGGCTATTTATATGGCCTTTCTCCGTGTTGACGCATGTGCTGTAGGGCCAGGGAGGACAAGATGTCTAGGAGGCATTGGAATAGGAAGTGTATAGACCCAGGGAGACCAAATACCACAATAGACATGTCAGATGGGGAAGGAAACTACCCTGGTCATCTAATCAGATCTGGTGTGGGCACTGGTTCACGTGGAGAACAGTTAAAGATAGACATGGGGTTGTCTACCTAGAAATTGGTGTTCTCAGTCTGGGGAGACAGATCACTTGCTAACATGCTTTCCTTGCAGATATGAGGACTTGAGTTTGATCCTCAGAACCCATGTGGAGGGCAAACCAAGGTGTGGTAGTGTAGTATGCTATTTCAGCACTGTGGAGGCAAAGCAGGCAGGCTTGCTGGATGGCCAGTTTAGCTTACATAGGGAGTTCTAGAACAGTGAGGGAGTTTGTCTCAAAAGGAAAAGGTTACACGTCTGAGGAATGACACTGGAGGTTGCCCTCGGAGAGGAGAGCATGTGCACAAGTGTGCACACACACACTGGAGCCAGATACGGTAGCACAAGCTTGTAGGCACTGCTTACATGGGAGGGTGAGACAGGATGATTTAGAATTTGAGGCTAGCTTGGCCTACATAGTGAGTTCAAATCCAGCCTTGGTTATCTAGTAAGCTGTTACCTCAAAACAAACAAACAAAACAAACTTATCCACCTGTGTGAGACAATGTGAGATTTTTTTTTTTCCCTGCTCAAAAACAAATGAACTTTTTCTCAAAGGTGACAGGCTGATAGGAACTGGAGCTTCCCAGAAAAGAGTGTAATATGAGTCACTGGGCATCAGTCATTCCCTGGGCATGCTCAGATGGGTCTCCTGTAACCTGTGGGAACAGAGGGACCCTGAATTCCCAGACTCAATAACCAAGAAAGAAATCTCCCCTTTACAAAGAGGCATTGTTTGTGCTTCCGGCTGCCTCTCACATTCAGTATAAAAGACCCTGTAATGATATTTGCTATGCCAAGGGCAGATGCTCCTCGTCTTGACAATGGGAGAGTCTTGGAGAAGTGAACTTTAGGTGGAGAAAACTAGGTTACATCCATCCTGTCTGCACCTTTCAGTCACCTTGTCACAGATAAAGAGATGCACAGAGGTTAAACGTGTCACAGCTCCCCACCCCCATACCAGATGTGAACAAATTTCCATCATTCACTTTGGCCCTAAGCAGACTTGAAGGTCGCTGGTTTCAAAAGCATTTGTGTGTGTGTGTGTGTGTGTGTGTGTGTGTGTGTGTGGTCATGCCAGACAAGCACACAACTGCTGAGCTATATTCCAGTCCTTTACTGGGGCAGGGTATTGCTCTGTAGCCAAGGTAGTCCTGAAACTCCAGGTTTCAGCTTCCCAAGTGCTGGGGTTCCAGGCCTGAGCCACCATTCCTGGATTGGAGTCCTTCTGGTAACTTCTTATGTCCCTTCCCCAATCCTCCTCTAAGTACCTGCTCCCCAGCTTTAAGGCTAGCTCTTTAAGTCAGCTCCTTGCTGACCCACAGCCGGGACCTGTCACCCACAGGCACTAAGCCTTTGCAGGCTCACTCATCCAGTGTTACGATCTAAAGGAGCGATAAGGGGTGGCTCTTTGATCCTGAACCATGAAGGAGCAAAGGCTGCAAAATGCAAAGAATGCTAAACACATTAACTAGAGCTTCCTCTGGTGTGTACAGAGGGTGTGGTTTCCAAGGAGAACAGACAAGCTGGAGGAAGCAAGGCACCCAGCCAAGGCCAGGCAAAGTCAGAGGGCTCTGCAGCCAGCAAATGAGTCAAAGGTGCCCAAACAGAAGCTGGACCAAATCAGCAAGGAGCCAGCATCCTTATCGTTCTGAGTAATTGAGTAGAGCCATCCCACTGGGAGTCGGCTCATAGCTAATGGAATATTTCCTGTAAATATTATTTTCTCTTCCTGTCTCATCATCTAATAGAATTTTTTTTTTTTTTTTAAATCTTTACTCATCTGGGGGAGGTGACAAGAATCCATCAAATCCTGGAGCCACCTCCCCTGTCTCTGAAACACTCTGAGGACTCAGGAAGCCACACTGGCTGCTCGGAGGCTACCCAGTTACTTTGATTCCTTCTAATGCCTTGGAAGGGACCCAAGAGTGCTCCTAATTGTACATCTAAGCATACATAAAAGTCCCCCTAAGTGCACATCAAATAGATAAGTAAGTGCTGCCTACTGAATATGTAACAAGGCCTGACTGGCCAGTCCTTCCCAAAGGATAGCTTTGAATGTACACACTGGCAAGGATAGAATCGCAAGTGCCGGTCTATGGCTAATGAACACTACCTCTATGTGAGTCTCCGTGTTTCACACTGGGCTGTCTTGAAACCCCAGTGAGTTAGCATTTTCTGTTTTCTTCTTATCGTGGCTTCTGACAACCAGAGGGTTAGTCTGTCTGCAGGTCTGAAGGTTGCAAAACAGAAGGGTTTCACACAAATCCTGAAACCGGTACTAAAGCTGGGCCATTAGCCACAACTAACCCACACCTCTGTGACTGGGCCTCCACAGAGGGGTCTGCTGGTCACAGAGATTAAAGCAGCTGTTATTCCCTCAGGCTTTGATCTAAGGAATGTGGGGACCTCTTCTTTACAGGCAGCTCCTTGTGAGACAGACCTAGTTATGCCCCCTAAGACCTTGATGCTGTCAGCTGAATCAATAAGACCTTTCGAATATACGGCATTGACTTTGCATTCACATGCTTCAGAAAAGAAAGAAAAAACAATACTCTTGCTTTTACTTCTAGCATAACTGGCAGAGTGCTGAGACATCCCGTGTCACTGCTGCTGGGAGGTTTTCAGGTTTTGATGTGTTAAAAATCTCAGTACTTGACCACAAATGCAATAAGAGGTAGCCTGAGATCCACCCTCAGGGCCAAACATCCATTGGGTACCATTTCATTAATCCCAAGGTCAAGAGTTATTTCTACACAAATATTAAAGGTGGTTAGCAACTGGAATGGAGCAGGAGACCAAACCTATGGAGAGGCAGGATATTTTTTCTTTGGTCACCATGATCCTCTCGTTCATTTTTATTGCTAAGCCAAGACAGACATGTGTACGTGTGTGTGCGTGTGTGCGTGTGTGCGTGTGTGTGTGTGTGTGTGTGTGTGTGTGTGTGTGTGTGTGTGATTCCTTCCTCTGATTATACGTCATGCATAAAGATTGCCAGGATGACTGCCCATTGGCAAGAGTGATAATAGCTAAGGGATATTTCTTAGTGGCATGTGGTATGTGATGATTGACAGGAGCTGAAATCTGTCGGGCAGACGGAAGGTAAAAGGGAAAACTTCACTTGGTGAAGGATCCAAGCAGCGTTTCCTGAGAGTGGGTGGAAGGCATCTGCAAGAGCTCACACGGCATGTTACACTGTATCCTCAGCAACTTTTTAGGGTTCTGCCTCATCTTTCTACAAGCAAGGAGCGTTGCCGTGGGGAATGAACACCCATGGTAGACTTCATTTGTTTTTAAATCCTGTTTGCTGCTACATTAGGGCATGTGGGGGTCAGGTCTTCTGTGCATGGCATCTGTGCTGGGCGGTTTTTTTTTTGTCACCTTAACACAAGCTAGGGTCATCTGGGAAGATGGAAGTTCGAATGAGCACACACCTTTATCAAACTGCCTATCGGCAAGATTGTAAGGCATCTTCTTGATTAATGAGTGGTATGGGAGGGCCCAGCTTACTGGGGCTGTTCCACTCCTGGGCAGGCGGTCCTGGGCTGTAGAAGAAGGAACTCTGAGCAAGCCATAGAGAGTAAGCCAGTAAGCAACTCTCATCCATGGCCTCTGCTTCATCCTTGGCAGAAGTTCCTGCCTCCGGGTTCCTGCTCTGACTTCTCTTTATTTAGAACTTCTGATTTTTTTTTGAACACACTCAAAAGACAAAAAACAAGTCTAAAAAGTCCCGATGTGTCTTATTGTTTCTGACAGAACATGCTAGGGTTGTGGTTGGAGATGGGGAACTAGAAAAGAAATTTGTTTTTGTTTTGATTTAAATTTTGTTTGCTTTCTGTGTTTTTGTGTTCTTTTCTTTCTTTTCTTTCTTTTCTTCTTCTTCCTTCCTTCTTTCTTTTTTTTTGGGGGGGTTGTTTTCATTATTTTGAGACAGGATCTTGATACGTGGCCCAGGATGACCTGTAACTGTCTATAGCCTAGACAGAGGATTGGGGTTACAGGCCTGTGTCACAACACCTGACTTTTCAGAAACTTTTTGAAATGAAGTTCAGAACTGTACTTAGGAAGAGAAGAATTTATTTGTTGGAGAGATCCAGGTCCTATATTGTGGGTTATGAATAGCAGGAAGCATAGCTTTCTCTTCTACCCCAGTCTGGCGGCCCCTCACTTTGCAGTTTACCTTTCTACTCAGAGGGGGACTCTGACCTAGGGTAGATACTGAAACCAGAATAGTGCACTGCATCTCACCTGGAGAACTAGGACCACACTACTGTCCTGTCTGATTTGGGCTGGCCTTTAGCTCTGGGCTCTCAGGGATTTGGGGAGACATTTCTGATGAGCCTTATGGAAATGCCTGTTTGGATGCTCATAGGTGGCACAGTAGGGGACTTCAAAGAAAGGGAGTGCCTAGCATTGCCATTGGCTCAACCTGAAGGTTGGCGCTCAGTACAATGGTGCCATGTGACAGCTGCTGTAAGTGGGTCAGAGTGTCATCGAGGGCTTCTGTTTGCTGCTGGGTGGGAAGAGCTGCCTGGGCAGGAGAGGCAGTTCTTGCCACAGATGCCCCCTGGTACTTAGATCTTGGCACCCATCATCTCCTAAGCATTCCTGGAGGCTTAAGGTGGTGGAGATGTACCTGGCCCCAGTGCCAGAAGGGCGTGCTACCACCTGGAGGCCATCTCTCACGTGAAGCTCACTCATCCTCTAGTGCTTGGGAACTCTCCAGCTCAGTACCTAGGGACGCGGCCACACCTGCTCTGCCTGACCACCGTTTCCATAGTCCGAGCTCAGGGGGCACAGATGGCTGTGATAGATCGTGGCTATCTCCAGACACCCATAGATGTCCTTGCCATGCTTTCTTCGTGCATAGTGGAGGGTCAGAGAGACAGGGTGGACCCAGAGAGTTTCTGACACATGTGGTATGGAGGCACAAAGGAGGGACTTGGATCGCTTTATATACAAACGTGCAATGATAACTCTGCCAGGTGTGTGCACCTTAAGCACATGTTCCTTCAGCAATATTCTGAGTTGCTCGGAGCCTCTCCCATTTCCTACGAGCAACACAAGGGATTTGTGATGCTAATGATATCATGTAAAAAGAAAAGGGACTCCTTCCCAAGTCTTCTGACAGGCAGGATTTCACAAACTCTTCAGTTTGGCCCTTGAGCCCCATTAACATGGACCCCCTACCCAAAGCTTATGAAGAAGAGGTATCACTTGGCCTGATAGGGGGTGGGGAGTTTGAAAAGACTGTTCCTAACTTTATATGCAGCATTCCCAAGAACCCCCAAATTATACATGAGCCACACAATAAGCATCACGTGTCTCCCAAGAGTTTCTATGAATGCTGGTGACTTTTCTGGGATCCACCTGTTGGTCTTTCCCTCTCTGTTGCTCTGTTGATAATTTTTTTGTTTGTTTGTTTAAGAGCCTTCTACAAGCACTGGAGACCAAATCAGGCCTTACTAATAATGATTTATTGAGCCCATATTATGTGTCTCCCTGGTGTTTTATAATATATCAGGGGCTATCTCCTATTACTTTCATTAGAATTACACTTAAGAGAAAGTAAGAAAAACAATCCTTCGACACAGCACTACAGTGAACAGAAGTCTCAATGCTGTTGAGAGCCGTTGACAGAGAGCTTAGAGGGCAAGTCTGGATTCTACTGAGGGTCTTAGCCACACCAGCCTGGGTTCAATTAGGCTTTGGAAATTCTTGACGCTCTTAAGCTCCAACTGAATATCTAAGTGCCTACTACTCGCTGCAGTTCCTTGGGAGATCATCACGTGCACTACTGAGGATGTTGGAAGCCACATTGCCCCCCAGCTTTCTGTGTCCAAGGAGGACAAAGCAGAGCTGCATGTACTGCAACCAGGACTCTGTGAAAGGTGATGGGGGTATGTTTGTCATTTCCAAGTAGAAAAAATAAATAAAGGATCCATCTGGCTGGGTGGAGAGATAAGAGGTCATGTAAAAGAGAAGAAAACTCAAAGAAAACATTAGAAAGCCAGGGGAAGAAAAGTACCAGGAGAGTACAAAGTGAGGTCAGGGTATAGGTCTATGGCCCAGAAAATTAAGAGGGTTAAAGCAGGAACATGTGCTGGGGTGGTGGTGGTGGTGGTGGTGGTGGTGGTGGTGGGGCACCATTGGTCTTTCATGTGTAAGTGGAAAACAGAGGTTTTGGGCTTGTCACACAGAGCAACCTGCAGCATCCCCAGTGAACAGCTCCTCCATTGTTTGCTCATGATCTTTACTTGGAACTGAAATGATCAAGTGATCATTAAATGACCAATTTAATGAAGAAGGTGACTAAGAGGACAGGTGTTAACTTCATAGAGTGCGGTCAGCCCAGGTGTATTTCTGTCCTAGTCACAGATACAGAAGCTTGGGTAGCAGTCTGGATGTGTGCAATGGACCAATGGTACATTCTCATCCCCAAAGCACTTTTCTACTGTACTTTTTCTGCTTGCTCTGGTCTGGGGAAAGTGTGTCAATGAAAACGAAATTCAAACAGGTTTCTGTTCCCAGTGACCTGACTTCCCTTTCTCTGGGGCAGATGGCTCTAGTCTCTGTTCACTTCTATGATGCCAGGAAGGTAGTTGTCAGGATTTCAAAACCTTTTCCACTCTATGTTTTTCATATCTTCTTGACCTATGACCTGTATACTATTATGATGTATGATCTTATTCCAAAAATCACCAGGGAGAACCCAGACTGGTCTCAGGATTCAAGAGAGATAATGTTCCTTCATTTTGCCAAAATATGTAGGCGCCCAAGAAAAGGAGCAAACACGACAGGCCCCCAGAGCCCGTTTGCCCATCTGCTCTTGGAGAATGGAGCCAAACACCATACCTTAGATAATTATAACACCTTAAGTTTCCTTAGAAACACGGAGAGAAAAATATTTACCCAGGAAACTTGGATAGGATTACTGTGGAGTAATTTATATATACACGCACATTAGCATGGGTTGGTGAGCCCTCAGGCTGTACAATGTTAATTCCCATCTACCCCATTCTTCTCTCAGAAGAACCTTAGACCCACAGAGGAGGGACCCTTACCTTCCTTGGCTTCACTTTATCATGGTAGTCATACTGGAAAATTCCTTTGTAGCTCAGTCCTAGCCACCAGGGTATCCCCTGCTTGTCCTAGGATGTCAAAAGGAATATAGGTCAACATGGGGCTGGAGAAGGCAAAGGCAGAACAGGAAGGGATTTCCTGGTTCAGCTGATGGCAAGGGAAAAGGCAGTGTATCTGGAATAGAAGGGACCCATCTCCATTTAATATCTTAATATATGTGCCCATCAGAGATGCTTGCACAGTTACATGAACAGTGCTGGGGACCAAGCCTGAGCTGGGCAGTTGGCTCTGTTTCTAAGCATCATCACAACTAGTACACCTGTATCCCTAATTTATTTACTTACTTCTTTCATAGACGCATGCATACCTGTTTGCATGTGTACAGGTGTGTGTACATATGCATGGACTTACATATGGAGACCAGAAGCTAGCACTGGTGGCTAGCACTGGCTGCGTTGAGAGCCCCAGAGCTCCCCTTGTTTCTGCTCCACCAGCAGAAACATTTGGACTTGACTTGGGTGCTGGGGACCTGAACTCAGATCCTAACGATTAGACAGCACTTTACCGTCAAAGCATCATCCTTCAGCACCCCCCCGCCCCGCCCCAGCCTCCATCTTTACCTCTTAAAGAGGTAATCACAAAGATTAAAGGCAAAGGAAATAAAATTTGAAAACAAAAGATTATTTGAAGCTCCAGGAGTATGTAATTTTTTTTTTTTTTTTTACAATCTTTTCTTTTTGTGTGTTGGGGATTGAATCCGTGGCTTCACACATGTTAAATATGGACTGTACCACTGAGCTACCCCATTCCATTTAAAAAATATTTATGTATTTTAAAATTTTATTTATTTACAGCACTGAGGATCACTATCAGAGCCTTTGTGCATGCTAACAGTATATTATATATATATATATATATATATATATATATATATATATATATATATATATGATAGACAGACAGACATATATGTAGTATAAATCACTATGTTGACCCTTGTTTCAGTCTCTGGGAGGTGCCTGTGCCATGGCACTGACTTCCATGAATAAAACAAGAGGAAACCCAGTGACACAGTGGTCAGGGTGCCGAGCCCGGGCATAGGGGATTCTGAGCCCCTTTTGTACTGTACTTCACTCTGGGGTCAGTGGCCACACCCTCCTGCACAACATTACCTAGGGGCTGATGCTGAGGGGATTCACCTTCCTCATCTGGAAGAGAAGTTCACCCTGCTAGAGATCAGGTCACCTAGGCTTGAGAAAAGCAGGCATCTTTGTTTATCATGTGAGAACGAGATCTCAGTGTGACACAGTGTGGATGGAAATGGAGTAGAATTTAGAACGAAGCTCATGTCACATTGCAGCTGACATCACTACATTCAAGAAAACAGTCTCAGGCTCTTTCAATGGCCTCAGTCCTCCTCCTTGGAAATTGGACTGTGTGGTATCAGACCTCCAAGAGAAACACAACAATCTGCCACGAGTATTTGGTTTCTAGTTTCTTGTGTTTGATGGAGCTTTTCCAGTGAGAGGCCCCAAAAGCCCTGATTTCCCAGGATTCCTTAGAGACCGAAAGGAAGTAGAGATTTATTATATTGCTTCACAAAAGAAAAAAATATTGGAGGGTTACTCTATCAAGTGGTAATACCCTAGGGATAAAATCCAGTTGTTCAATTTCCCCTGGCAAGCAATCTTTCTGATCAAGCCAACCTCGGTCAACACCAGTTCCCCTCAAAATCTTCAGGTTTAAAAATAAGAGAATCTTCTCTTTGCTTGCTTGCTTTTGCAGGACAGGATGAACAGACTTCAGCAAATGACTTCACCTACCTTCACTGCATAATAGTGAACCCCGTAGGTTGGGAGAGACTCCACGATACTCATGTAGCTGCAGAGACAGCACACACATAATGCACAGAAAGGTTAGTAAGCAGAAGTATCATATATATGTTCTTTTGCTGTGTGTTATGAGGTTCTGAAGTGGATATTAACTTGGAATTTAGTATACACTTCTTTCTCCCTATCTATCTTTCCAAGAAATCAACAGCCTTGATATGTGGCCTGTTAACACTCAAACGTAGCCTTGTGTGTATGTTGTATATATGTGTATATGTGTTCATGGTTCTGTGCATCTGCACATACAAGCGCACATATGTGTAAGCTGATGTGGGATGCCTTCCTCTATCACTTCCCACATTAGAAGCGGGGTCTCAGTGGTGTGGAGCTCACTGATTGAGCTAGGCTGTCTGTCTAGTGAGGGACCTCCTTGTCTGTGCCTTCCCAGTACTGGCATTATATAGTACCATTATATAATGTACATTGCCATGCATGTCTTTTTATGTGGGTTCTGGGGATCTAAATCAGGGGTCCTTCTGCTTACAGTGCAAATATTTTACTGACTGAGCTGTCCCCCCACCTCCCAAACACAATCATAGTGAGCACTTGGAAAGGCCACTTACTTCACAATTGCTTGTCCCCTCGTCTGGCCATTCAGCTTCTTGTAGTACTCAATGACTCTGTCTTCACTAGAATCAGAGGAAAGGATTCTGGCATTAGAGACAAGCATCCCACCCACACAGCACGAAGACATTGTAATGTCCATCCTCCCGAGAACCTCAGAAGGAGCAGCCACTGGAGAATAATTGTGTCCTGAAATGACATTTCTCAATGCTGCTCATGTGATGTCTAAAAGACTTGGTGGGAGATAGAAAAGTCTGTTTTCTCCTCAGAGGACTCACGCTGTCTTTATCTCAGACTGCTAGTCAGTTGGATAAGATTGGCATGAAGCTTTGGGTGGGTGGGTGGGTGGGTAGGGCTGTTCTTTGTAAGATGTTATGGAAAAGGAAAAGATGAAAAAAAACACTTGGCGTCAGTTACAGAGGACACTGTGGTTAAACTTGCTTACTTTCCCTTATGACACTCCTTATTTACAGGTCCTGTCTGCACAGGGTCTGGGCAGTACGGTAACATTTCTCCTATCCAAGGCTTAAGGCCAGATTTTTCTGAATGGTCAAGGACTCAGAGCTTCCAAGGAGGAGAGAAAATTCTGGAATTTGGGTTTGGTTAATAAGATTCCCAGGGACACACTGAGAGAACAACACACTAGCTAATAGAATGAGATTACAGTGTATTTATCTTTTTGAAGTTTTACTTTTAAGATTAACAGGAGATTAGATGGTCCCTTGGTGACAAAGGCTAGCCAAAATTTGCTTTGACAGAATAGCTTGTGGTTAGGGCAATAGCCTTCCTGGGGATGTGACAGGTACCAAGATAGGTGAGAACAATGGCAGCTCCCACTACAGCCTCAGGGGTCACAGAGCCAGCCTACAGGAAGAAATGGGGACAGTCATTGGCAAAGGGCCTTGTGTCCCACCTACTAAGAATGACCCTAAAAGCTTCATCTTCCATACCCTCCCCCATAGCTTTGGCTTTGAATCCCACTGATTCAGTCATTTCTTCAGCCACCAGTGAGGAGACTCTGTTAGTTTTCTGTAAGTGCTCCATTACGGGGGGAGGGGGGTATGGGAGTTACAGGGGTTATACTCTCGAGATTTTATTAGCTGATCTTAGTGTCCACTATAAATTCCCAGAATTTAGGTGGAGCCCTTTCTTACATTTTTTTCTGTTTTCCTTCTTATCTAGGTTCTCTTTTAGGGTCCCTCATTTTGTAAGTTCATGACCTATGATGACACTCTTTCAACCACACAACTGTGATTTTGATGAGGTCAACTCCAAATCTGTGGTCCAGGTAACCAATGGAGACTCAAGCCTACTTCTTTTCTAGCTCTGGGAGTGAGCATCCCTGAGGTGGGGTTGGGAACTGAAAGTCAATTCAGTGTTGTGAATATAAGCAAGGCTTGGGAAAAATCCACAACACAAAGTCCCAAACACTGACAGGCGGCTGTTCTTCTGGCAGGACCACAAGGTCTCATGGGGCCTGACAGCTGCAAGAAGTGCTGCCGCCCCCAACCTCGTCCAGCTGCCTGCGGCCTGAAGCCATCTGGTAAGCCACAGCGGTGACCTCCTCTTGCCTCCAGTTTCTCCTCTTCTTTCTCCACATTAAGACAACAGGGGCCTGTCATGTGGTGACATACTCAATGCCAGCTGGAGTCTCATCAAGCATGTCCCAGTCCTGCTCCATCCTGTTCCCACCTGTCTCTTGAACCTATGGAAGGGATGGGTGCGGCTCGATTTGCAGACTGTGTCCCTAAGATGTCTGATCCTTTTAAAGACTGGACAGAATTACAGCGGGAAACTCACATGTTATAGAAAATTGAACCCTGAGTGCTGGCTGTAGGATATGATGTAATGTGCATTACCAGGGCAGAACGGCGCCTTCGCACTGGCTAGGTCTTATTGGGAAATTACATTACTGCTCCGCAGATAAGGAGGCACAGAAACACCACGACGGGCAGGAGGGGCAGTGGTGCTGATGCTGGTGATGGGGAAGGGGGTTCCCTGTCTTGGAGGGGTTGTCAGACTACAGAGGCAGGGTTTCGGTCCTTGCATATACTGTAGAGGCGATTGGGGTGCCTGGCAATCTATAACCAAGCTCATGACGGGGAAGCCAGGCAGGCCCTAATGCTGCATTGTTCTGTAGTGCTGGGCATACCACCTTAACCTGTTAAGATGCCTCTTTGATAGGGATGCCATCACGTAGCATGAAATCCATGCATGGGGAAAGGGGACTGGCCCCATGGTTCAGTAAACTTGTGAACATTGTATGCCTTCGGTTATACAGAGTGACTTATTTAATTACAGCCTGAAGTAGCTTGGTGTGGTCACCCCCATTGTACACATGGAGAGAGAGAGAGAGGCTAGCTTGGTAGTTATGACCTCACAATTCACAGACCTGTCTGGTACTGTGATGAAACCCGTGACTTTACCAGAATGTCATGCAAAAGGGCTCCTGGTGACCAGTCTTGGCACAAAGGACGGTCACTGTATCTGAGTACCGGTGGGAATGAAAAGCCAGGATGAATAGGGAATCTGCATCCTTGGTTCAGGAATGATGAGGGCCACCTGAGACTGAGTGGCATGGAGAAGGAACAGGGGTCACAGGCAACCGTGATGCTGAGTGGTGAAGCCGAGCAAGCTCAGAGAAGCAATGTCTACTAGCTTCTCCTTTTGTGCTGTATCTATACAAATGACATCTTCCCCGCTTAAGTCCCTGCTTCTTAGAAATTCACAGAAATAGGTTGAGAAGTCAGAGACAGCCATGAGCAGCTGCCCTCATCTCAGGGTGAG
Organism: Mastomys natalensis; assembly: GCA_021653895.1. NCBI lineage: Eukaryota > Metazoa > Chordata > Mammalia > Rodentia > Muridae > Mastomys > Mastomys natalensis. The sequence goes on along the minus strand of JAJTUV010001721.1, from coordinate 22,999 downwards.
GGCAGAGGGAGAAAGGCTGTAGTTCTTTTAGTATCAGGATGGTCCATGCTACTGATTTGTTTGCAGCTGGGTGTGGCACTGAGGGTGCCCAGCTTCTGTGTCTGGCCACTCTCCCGGTGGGTTAGACTGCTGTCTGGGTAAGGCCTTAGGGAAGGGCTGGTTTGGTCATGTGGCTAAAGGATGTTCTGGTAAGATGGCTGTGGGCAAACTGTTCAGGTAGAGATGTTCAAGTTGATAAAAGGCAGGAAGCAGAGCCAGAAGGAAGGCTTTCTATATTACTAATAACATGAACACAGAGGATCTGGCGGAGACAATGTAAGAATGGTCCAGAATGAGAGAGGGGGAGGGAGGGGGAACTCAGCAATTGGCTTTGGGGTTGGTTTAACAATGTTAAATAGTAAATGAAGACAGGACTGAGGGATGAATTAGGTCAAAGTTGATTCTGACTCCAGATGGTCTACCAGCGTCACAGCTTGGAAATGTAACTCATTCCGGCAGGGAAGAACTTATAGCCTCTCAAGTGGTTACCATCATCTCTTAAACGAGACAATGTTTCACTATATAGCCCAGGCTGGCCTTTGACTCACTACTATCACCCAGATTGGTTTTGAATTGGGAGTCCTTGGTATAGCCTGCTCTTTATTTATAGTTACATTACCAAACGAAGACTGACGCTAGGTCAGGTGATGCTAGGTCAGGTCAGTGATGACCTGAGGCGTGGATACTGATAGGGGCTCACAGTTTGCAGTCCAGCTCTCCAGGAGCTTCTCAGAGAAAGGTGTTTTCTGAGTATGGGTTTCATCTTACTAAAGAACTCTGTGTTATGATCTGACCTACCCCATGGCAAGGTCTACTTAAATTAAGTCTACTTAAATAAAGGAATAGATGGTTTATTTACTGCTGGAAGTGTCTAGACAGGGTAGGATACTAGTTCAAAAATTTTAGAATGTATAAGTGTGTGTTAAGCATAGTGTGTTGTGGTTACTATGGCCAACTTCCTTGGTGCTTTTTGTCTTCCCTCTCCTCCTCTTCCCTCCCCTCTCCTCTTCCCTCCTCCTTTTCCCCTCCTCTCCCTCTCTCTCTCCTGCCCTCTCCTCTTCCCTCCCTTCCTTCTCCCTTCTCCCTCCCTCCCTCCCTCCTCTCCTGTCCTCTCCCCTCCTTCCTTTTCCTTCTCCCGCCCTCCCCCATCTCCTCTTCCCTTCTCTCCCCTCTCCCTCCCTCCTTCCTCCCCCTTTCTTGTATGGGGAGCTCACACACACTAGGCAAACTTGTACCACTAAATTATATCTCAACTTCTAAAGATATTTTTTTTTTGAGACATGGTCTCACTAAGTTGCTGGCTTTGAGCTCACTCTGTAGCTCAGGGAAGCCTTCAATTTATAATCCTCCTGCCTCAGTCCTCTGAGAATCTGGGGATGTGGGCCTATACCACCAGATGTCCTGCTGTGACTATGACTTATACTATGAGCGCTACACTGCTTTCTGAGAAGGCGTCAGAAGAAACACCAGGGAACTGTTCCTGCCCTTGTGAGAGAGCTAAGGTCAGCATAGAAGTGTCCAGCAGGATTTCAACAAGCTCCTCAGGAATTCAGGCCCTGCTCCATCCAGGTCCAACCACAAATGCCTAAATCACGAGGAACTGGGTAACCCAGGGCTCTGCAGATGAACTATGGCATAAAGTGACAAAGGAGGCTAAACCAGGAGATAATGAACACCAGGAGAAAGAAAGCAACCTGCTTCTTCTGTTACCTAAGACATGATGCCCCTGTCTCTCTAACCCCTCAGACCTCCCTCATCTCAGAGACTGCATTCCAACCTGAAACTTGCAATCATCCTGCCTCAGCCTCCCAGAATCCTGGTGGTATAGGTCTAAACCACTATCTGACTCTGAAACCAGTTCTGAACTAAGTTACTTGACATAGTGGGGAGGGGAGGAGGCCCGTGGTAGCCAAACCCTGTGTCCTTCTTGAGGAAGGGGAGGCTTGTTCCTGAGAAGGTTCTGGAATGGGGTCTTACCAGTAGGCCAGGGAGGGGTGTTCCTTCAGGGCTTGGGTGGGAAGGGCTGGCAGCTTTTTCAGGTCACTCCTCACCACCTCATTGCTGAAAGAGAACATCAAGAAACATCACATCACCCTCGGAGAAATTAACTTCCCTGCTTCATAGGAGAACCTGACATCTGATCCCTTATGATGGCAGGTGACGAAACAAGGGCCTTTGTTTTTTATGTGATACAATGGGGAAAGAACACAGGACACACAGAGCTGAGGGGTTTCTTTTTCCAGTGCAGAGCCAGGGATGCACATGTGGGGAGCCTCAGAACCTCTGTGCTCACAGAGACACTGTTGCATGCTGGGTTCTGAGCAGCATCCAGCATGAATGTGGGGAAGAAAAGGACCCCTTGAGGAGTGTCCCAGGAGGAGGTTCCAGGGCCCTGCAGCTGGGCTCACAGACTCAAAAAGGGCTCAGCTCAGCTCAGCTCATCCCTGGAGTACCTTCTGTCTCCCTAATACACAGTGTTGATAGTCTTGGCTTAGATTCACCCCATTCTGGAAACTCTCTCATCAGTGTGATATGTAAACAACTGTTCCTTTGAACAAGCCTGCAGACTACCTAGCAAGTGGGAAGCAGATCATTTGGTACTATCGAGAGGACTGATACAGCTGGTCTTGGAATCGGAGTGTCATCTCTCATAAATTCACACATGCTCAGGGTTGGAAGATAGTTTAAACTCCCCTGCTTCAACCAACCTTCTTCAGATGAAGAGTCCCAAGCCTGATCAACCTTTGGCAATTTAACACAATGACTCCATCATCTACAAGGTTCTTATTCATTCCAACCAATAAGAGTTACAGAAATAAAGTCACCAACAGGTCTCTTAATGTTCTAAGTTTACTTTTCCGTACTAAGCTATTCTTATAGCTATGTAGCCACAGTCCAAGGGTTATAAACACTCATGTCTAATCACTTAGCAGTTCTGCAGCCATTTATGCTAGGGGTCCCTAGTGTCTATACCCACACTCAATTTCTAGAGCCATTAACAATATACACTTGAATGTGGTTCCAGTATCTAAGTAGTGTCTCCTGCAATGGGCCCACCCCAAAAGCCTCAGGCTTATCAGCTGGGCTTGCCAGGGTTCATCTTGTGGAGACTTGTATTGGATCCATAGCACTAACTTGGGATGTTGGCAGCTTTTTGTGTTGTTCATATAAAGCTAGGTAAACATTGGCCACTAGCAGCCTGGACTATACCATAAAAAAGCAACAGAAAGGAGATCAACACAGAAATAGGAAAGGAGGAAAAGAGGAGGAGGAGGAAGGAGAAGGAGGAAAAGGAAGAGGAGAATGAGGAAGAGGAAGAGGAAGAGGAGGAGAAGGACTAGGAGGGGAAGAGGAGGAGAAGGAAGAGGAGAAGGAAGAGACAGGAATGGGACTGGGAGGCCACAGATGCAGGTGAAAAGCTCCAGGGAGGACTGAAGAGCAATCACTTTTAAACCTCTGCTGTCAAGGATCAAAAGTTCCTTGTATCTGGAGTGGAGGCAACACTGGCAGCAGTGACATCAGCAGCTCCACCACCAAATGCAACTGAGGGAAACCATGTCCTAATCCGATTTCATTCAGTGGTGTCTAGGAATCATCTGGCTGTTTAATAGCATTAGAGTTGCTGGCCCTTCCCAAATTTACTAAGAAATAAGGACAGGAATGTTTATATATTCATCCTGAAGTTGCCAATCAGAAGGGGATTCTCAACTTTGAATTGTTTTAATCCATGTACCCAAGAGCTTGTACCATTATAGTCTCGGTAGTACGGAAAGGATTTGTCATCTACTGGCCATAAGCTAGAGATCTCATGGCTATAAAGAAAGTACCACGGGAGATAGAGATGGGATAGGATGTGGTCCTTACCCAAAATGTGCTCTCAGGTGGTAGAGGAGGAAGGGAGGGGAGGATGAGGGTGAGGGGAGCTGTGTTACAGGGGACTGGGAGGGACAGTGCTGATATTGGGAGATAATGCGAATAATTAATAAATATAATAAATAAATAAAAAAATAAAAGAGAAATGAGAGATGTTCATTCAAAGCTAACTGACAGTGTGAGTAGAGAAATAAAATGATTATATTAACTTAAGCAATGCAAGAGTTTTGAGGAAATAAAGGCCTTGTGGGTCTGGTGTAAATGGGGATGACTCTATGTAAAAATGGATACAGAAGTCATGTTTACTGTTAAGGCAGGAGTGTAACCTGATTAGAAGAGCCCAGTCAGAGTGGCTCATAAGTGAGGGGACAATGGGACAGGAAAGACAATTTGGAAACAGGATTTTGAGAACCTTCAATGATAGACACATCCAAGGTCCTCCAGGTCCCTGGTGTTTAGGAAACCGAGGTTATCAACTGTGGCTTAAAATTGCATGCCAGGGAGGCCTAATTTAAGCCAACATTTGGCTGACTAAACACCTGCGACTCCACAGTGGTGGGCAGAGGGGCTTTTCTGCCCAGTTAACTATGAATTTACTCAAGCAGGGAAGTTTGACTCCATGGCTCATCAGTGCTGAGGGTGGGTCCTTAACTATCAAAAGGCTCTTTTGGGGCAAGGTTTTATTTGCTGGGATATAGTCTGAGAAAAGCGAGGAGCAGCATCTTCATGGAGCTGAAACCTGAGCTCAGGCACCTCCGCTTGTCACATCCAAAGTACATTTGGGGAAGGGACTGAAGGATACAGAGATCGCTTTCCCTCCCAACCACAGGTTTGTTGGCAAATAAACATCCCTGATGACAGCCACAGGCTGTCCTTCCTTGCTGAGGCTTGCTATGGACTCTCTTTTCCTCCAGGGCAAGGTGACTCAGAAAAGTATATGGAGAAGTCACCAAGGCATGAAGCCTGTTCAAATTCATTATACTCTGGAAGGGATCCATGACTCCCAGGCCTTCTCAGAGGATGAGTATGTAGACATATTCTGCTTGCCTTTTTGTTGTTTAGAAACACCTGCAGTCACTTAGAGGTGTCCAGCCCTGTCACTCTGGCCAACATGTGCAGCTGGAAATCAGAAAGCCATTCTAATGTTCTACAGCATAACTGTGCCTCTGACCTTGGTAGATAAGAAAAATGAGTCTTGGTAGTACTTGAATGGGAGAAAGTCACCCCAATGGGACAGGTGTCTGCTTCACCTCAAGACTCTACAAAGCTATAGCCTAAAACATGTGCTAAAAGCTTCCAGGTTTCTTGTCTAGGGTTGCGATATTGATGTTCCTCCAGAGTTCAGTATGCCTGGTATACACTAGCCTAAAACACACTATAAAACAGTTCATAGTCATATTCTACTTTTAGAAACAAAAGTTAAAAAAAATTTTCTTACAAACCAGTTGTAAAAAAAAAAATTCCCCAGTCTTATTTCTAATATCAACTTGATTGTATTAAAGAGAAATTTAGGTAGCTGCTATTGTTGCCAGTGTAGAAATGGTATTTGAATGCTTTGGTGGTTTTTCTTGGGAGGGTAGGCTTAGATGATGTGCTAGTGTTTGAGTGATCTACAGGAGAAAAAAAGAGATATGACTAATAAAAACCTTGTCACATCAAAGAACAACAATTTAGCTAAGACACTAAAATAAACACAAAGTTAAGCATCAGAAAGGTTTGATAAAATCTACCCCATGTTTTCCTTAAAAGAAAAAAAAAAAAAAAACTCTGGGAGGGGCTGGCAAATGTCTCAGAGGTTAAGAGTTAAGGATGAACACTTCTTCAGCAGAGGACCAGAGTGTGGGTCCCAGCACTCATTCCAGCTAGTATCCCTTCCCATTCCAGCTCCAGGGAATCCCGTGCCCTCTTCTGGCTTTCATGGACACTATACTCATGTGCACACACATTACAAATAAAAACACATTGTTTTTTTTTTTTTAAATCTAGGAAATAACATTATCAAGAAATCCCCCTTTGGTGAAATGAGATGTCCATACATTGAAGAAGCAGCTCGTGGCCTCTGGAGTATACTTAATGAGGAAGAATCCTCCCTGAAGAATGTTCCCTAAATCCACTGTTTGAAAGGCAAATCTTGTGTAGTATAAGAGAATAAGCAGAAACTCAGAAATCGAGATATTGGAATGCTATTCTAGCACCAAACGAAATCCTTGGTATTTGATGGGCATATTATGAAGCTATGGTTCTCTGGGAAGAGAATGTGTTTCAGTAAAGTAGGAGTGTACAATCCTTTGTACACATTTCCAAAAACCACAAGGCTCCAGGAAACAAACGCTTCTTAACCTATTTGATGGTCAGCCCGTCTTTTAACTCAAGAGTATGTTTTACTATTTCTTTCCACCCAGCATGAACATTTATTTTTACTTCTTTCTCCTTCTCCTCCCTCCCTATCATTTTCCTTTTTCTTTCTTCACTCCCTTCCTCCTTCCCTCTCTTCTTCCTCCTCCTGCTCTGTATTCCACCCCACGGGATCCAGTCTAATGCAGTTAGGTTGGCCTCAAACTCCCTATGTTGCCAAGGTTTATCTTGAATTTACAAAAATTATTTCTCTTCATTTTATATGTATAGATGGTTTGCCTATATGTCTATGTACCAACATGTGTGCCTGATGCCCATGGGGGACAAAGAAGGTATTCAATCTCCTAGAACTGAAGTTACAGATAACCATCTGTCACTGCCATGTGGGTCCTGGAAATTGAACCTGGGTCCTCTTCAAGAGCAACTGTTCTTAACTGTGGAGCCATCTCTCCAGTCTCTGACCTTGAATGAATCCTTGATCTTCTCCCCTGTACCCACCAAATGCTGGCATTACAGATACACACCACCACTTCTGGCAGCATCTGGGTTTTTTGTTCAGGGAGAGTGATCTCTTTGATGCCAGTCCTGCTGGACCAGGGTGTTAATTCCCACCTGAGACCAGCACTTAGTCATTGTCTGAAATCTGAGAAATTCCGAATTGAGAGATTCTGAATCTGGAAGCTCGGGACCAGTAAATTTCAGCTATTCATTGCTAGTCAGCATTTCTTTTTTCTTTGGTACAACAAACCTAGAAAACTGCATGGTAGATGAGAAATGAAGTTACCCACTTATTACTACTGATCTTCAAGAAGTGTGGAAGAAAACAACTTTTCTCTTTATTTCTTTCTTCTTCTGTTCTCTACCCTACTTTGCTGTCTGGTGTGATGCAAGGCAACACTGAGATTGTGCCTAAATGAAAGATGGTATGTGTGTTCACTTCCTTCACATTGCATGCTTTGCCCAGATGTGGGACCAGGCTCAGAGAAGATGACGGGTTAGAAGATGTCACAGAGATCTTCCATGTGGGATTCATATATATGTGAAATTTTTGTCATTGCTTTTGACATCTGCAGATCAAAGAAAACATCTGGGGACTCGGAGGTTATTTTCCTCCCTAGGATTCTGACTTTTAGATATGTACCATGGGCTAACCCATAATGCTACTGACACATTCATGAGTTATTCGTCCTCCATTTCTGATGCTAGTCACCCGATTATATGAGTGTTCATTTCTGTGTGTCTAATTTTCCTAGGCATCAAGGAAATCCTTGTGAACTTCTCATTTGGTTGTAAATGCATAAAATGCAAACCAAGTTAGGATTTCTTAGCCTATGATTTCAGGCAAATAATTTCATCAAATAGCGTGAGAGAAGCCGCTGATTCCTTCTCTACAATGTCAGCTTTTAACATGGGAATCTCAACTCTGAAAACTTGACAGGGTGTCATGACCATCAACCTCTGTGCTCGTCAGAGCTCACTGAAAATGCGATGCCAAGATTAAATCCATATTTAACAAAAGAGAGAAGCTGTCACAACACAATGTTCCCTCCTTACTTTTTATCTGAGTGGTTCCCACAGGATTTGAATGGTATTAACTTTCAAAAATAAATCAATGTGTTTTTACGCTTTGCAATGTAAATCATATCCTCAACAGCTCAAATGGACCTCTCTGCACAAAGCAAAGCTTTTTGGAAACGTTTATAACTTTTCTGTGTGAACTCTTCACTTCAGACTCTCAGATTCTGTTTTGAAAGCCGTCGGAGGCGTGACAGAGTCCTGCTGCTTCTCAATTACTTGTGGCTCTTCAGGTCATTTTGAAATCATGAGAAAACTCCATATGTACCCTCTTTCTTTTACTAACAAGCGTAAATAAGAGAGTCATATTAATTTCAAGTCATCGAGAGGTATGCTTCAGGTTTAACATGACATCTCCCCACTTCCCTGCCCAGTTGGGAAGTTGCCATGAGGGAAGCTGAAATTTTTAAGTGTGACAGAACTGGCCAAGTTACGAAAGCTATAGCCTAAATGTGAACTATTCCTCACACAAATGACTGTTTTGTAGTGGGTTTTTTTTTTTTTTCTATTTATTTTCTAAAAAGTCTCAGCAAATCTGTTTCTCTTGCTAGAGGAGAGTGATAGCTATTTTCTCCTTTATGGCAATCCAGCAGTTGTGAGAGTCAGGCATGACAGTGCCTTTCGTAATACTAGCACTCAGGAAGCTGAGGCAGGAGGATCCTGAGTTTCAGGCTGGCTTGGGCTACAGAATAAGACCCTGTAACAACTTCCTCTGCCCCTCACCTAAATATCCATTTGTACGAAAACAGACACCAAATGATCAAAAGGCCTAATAAGGACTTATAATAGTTGATCTTGCTTAGTTAGGTGTGAATCATTTGTGCAAATGAAAAGCTATGACTTCAGGAATCTACAGCCTCTGATTCGCACTTGTTTGAATGAGAAATGTCTCCCGTGGCTCATTTGTTGAATGATTGGTCCCCAGATAACGACACTGTTTTGGGCAGGGTGTGGGCTCTTTAGGAAGTACAGCCTTGCTGGAGGAAGTACGTAACTGCCGCTGGGCTTTAAGGGTTTCTAGTTTTGACCCACTTCCTATTCCCTTTTTCTGCTTCCTTGTATACAGGAAAATGTGAACAGTCAGCTTCCTGATCCTTCCTGTTAACACCTTCCTGCCAGGATGAGCTCTGTCTCTCTGGTACCATAAAGTCAAAATCAACTACTCTTTCTCTCTTCTTTCTTTCTTTCCTTTTTCCTTCCTTCCTTCCTTCCTTCCTTCCTTCCTTCCTTCCTTCCTTCCTTCCTTCCTTCCTTCCTTCCTTCTTCCTTTTTAAAAGAATTGTTTATTATATATATATGAATACACTATAGCTGTCTTCAGACACACCAGAAGAGGGCATCAGATCCTATTACAGATGGTTACTGGGAATTGAACTCAGGAACCTCTGGAAGAGTGGTCAGTCTGAGCCATCTCTCCAGCCCAAACTACTCTTTCTTAAGTTGATTTGGTCATGGTATTTTATCATAGCAATGCATATAATGGTGTTGTCTTAGAGTTTTCAATACTTAATCCTGTCGACTGGACAAGAAGATAATCTTGCCATCATCTGAAAGATAGCCTTTATATATGAATGCATATATCATGTCTTAAGGATTTTTACAAAAATGGAGATCTTTTTTGTCTTTTCCAGGAACTTCTAAATATCTTGCTCTGGCCCATGACTTGCATTCTCTGGCTTGACTAGAAGAACCTCCAAGCCTAGAATTTTCAGAGATCAGCAAGCCCATTTTAGTTCACATTAACTACCAATAGCACTTTCAAAGGGGACAGACCAGACTTTAAAAGTGGAAAGAATGGGGAAAAAAAAATCAAGAGAACATTGCTTTTTGTTCACCAAGGTTTCTTTCTCTCTAGCCTAGTGACCTTGCAGTCCCACAGCTTATAGAAAATAAAATATCAAAAGGTCATTATGCTCTTTGCTTTTAATTACTCCCCCAGGGACCTAAGAACACATGGCTTCTGGAAGTTAATGGGAATGTTTCAGCTGAAACTCCACTTTGAAAATCAGCCTCTTGTGTTAATGAAGGGCTGTTATTTGTCTCTACCGATTGAGCGATATGTGGTTCTGTTTCTAAAAGCAAGATTTTCTTTTTGAAAAGAAATCCAAGTAGAACCCTACAGATGCTATCTCTGGGACCCACTTAAGGTTTCTTCCCAATCACTAAGCATGCCATGTCAGCCCAGATTCTCTCCTACAGATGGGCATTAATTTAATCGTGTACAGATGTTGCTATGGCTGGAACCTGAAATGTCCCCACAGGCCCCTGTTTTAAATGCTCAGTCCCTAGCTGGGGGTGCTATTTTGGATGTCTGGAAACTTTGAGAGTGGGGTTTAGCTGAAGGAAGTAGGTTGCCTACTGGGGAAAGGTTCTAGAGGTAAATTATTCCAGGCTACTTCCTGTCTGTGTTCTGCTTCCTTTAAGCCATGATGTGGACACTTCCTCCCACCACACAAGCCACCACGATGTTCTGTACCAGGATCTGAGGCCAAACTACGATAGCCTGAGCCCACCTGAGGCTGGGAGTCCAGATGAATCGGCCCACTCTTCAGTCGTTTGTATAAGGTATTTTGGCCAGAGTAGCACAAACAGTAGTGAATATCATATAAGCCACCTCCAGGCAGCCAGTTAAAATCTCACTTCTTTTCCTTGCTGGAACTGTGTTTCTCTGGAATGCTGAGCCTGTTAGGGCTTCCTATCTTTCCCTACCTCTGAAGTGTATGGCTTTTGCTAAATTGGGAGTCCACTCGATAAACATAGTGTGGCTCAGCGTCTTTGTCGGTTGGCTTAAGGGTACTAACACAGCTTCTGTTGCAAGGGCTTGCTTTAGTGATTAGCATCTGCACCTCTAGTCTTCTGTAACAAAGGTATTTCCAGGCCCCAGTAGACAGCCCAGGGCGGCAGAGCTTCAGTGATTCCATTTTAATAAAACTTGTTACCAAAAAGTTCTATGGAATAGATGTCTTTACTTGTCCCACATGACTCTTTCCTCGCCCACACATAAAAGTCACTTTAATCGATCACAAATAAAAAAGCTAGTCTAAGGAAGACACTCAAACAACTTTCAGACTGGGTACATCTCAGTACATGTTGTTCTATACAGTTCTAATGGCCACTCCAAAGTGATGTCACTTAGCTTCACATCTATCAATTACATTCTATTCATTGATCTACCATGAAAAAGAAGAGGTGGGGACTTTGGGTCTGGGCCCAGGCACGGAGCAGATCCCGGGCGGCAGCTCTGCACTGAACCTCACAAAACCCGGCAGAAGTGGGGCACCCAGGAGCTCTAACCCAGGCAGTATCTCAGGTAAAAATGAAACACCCTGATGTCTGTGGTAGAAGTTCTAATCCTGATGCTGGCCTCCGGACTCATACTACTCAGACCTTTGATGGCCATTGACAAGGACACCAAACAGCTAGAGATTGACATCCTTAATCTGAAGAAATCCCTCGTTTCATTGTCTGAAATGATCTCCAAAAATTGCAAAGGACTTTATTGGACTTGATTTACTCTTTACAATAGAAAAGACTGTGTACAGCTCTTAAAAGAAGAATGTTGCTTTTACATAGACAACACAGGGATGGTTAAAGAGAACATGAAAAAGGTCAGAGAAGGCCCTGAGAAAAGACAGAGAGAGTAAGAGAAGGATGAGAGCTGGTACAAGGATTGGTTTTCAACCTCTTCATGGTTGTCAATCCCACTTCTTCCCATCTTGGGACCATTAATTGGGTTATTTTTGCTGATTTCTTTTGGTCCTGGGCCTTAAATAGGCTGACTAACTTTGTGATACAACAGACAGATAATTTGGTAGCAAAACCTATTCAGATACATTAGCATAAGTTAGCTATGGAGGACCACGAGACTCAAGATGAGGTTGTTACTCTATCCAGGGTGTTCCCAAAACCCATCTCCACCCAATCTAAAAGAGGGGACTTCCACCCCTAGACCAAGCAGAGAGGGGCCACCCAGAACCCCTCTGACTGGCGATCTGAATTCTTGCTTAGGCTGCGAGGCTAAGCACTGCAAGGGAATATAAATAAAAGTTAAAAATATCTATCTGGGTTCCCCGAGGGACAAGTCTGACTGCAAAGGGGTTGATGTTAAAATATCCCCTCTCTAGGAAAAGGACATCAGGATGGGTATGGCCCTCATGCCTCACTGGACAATGACAGGAGGACTGGAGCCATTACAAGGTCCCTTCAATATTGGAGATCAGCCTCTTCCCCGCCTTTGCAAGATTAGAATCGCCAAGGCCCTTCTATACTTAAAGAAGGGAGGAGATGTCAGGGGCAGCCCTGCGTATACACTGAAGGCCTAAAATCAGCCATAGGCCTAAAATTAGCAATAGGCCTGACATACATACATGCTAACAGAAAGTCTTGGGTCTCTGGGAAAAACACGGAAACAGAAGGCTATAAGCTATTGTAAACAGGCAGCTTCTGTGGAAATTTACCAGCCTGAGTAGTCATAGATCTTATAAATAGGCAGCCTCGGCGACAGTACCAATTAGATAAGGACAAGTGAATCATAGGCAGAGTCATAGTGACCTGTCCCCTGAATCTTCACCCAGCTGATACCCTGTTCTGAAGGTATCTGTACTTCCCCTGAACACCTATTGCTCCGGTGTCCATTCCCTTCCCCACATCCTGCCTTTTTGTGGCCATAACCCCTGTGTGAATAAGTAAGTTACAATGTGATTTAAATAATTAAATAAATTTTAAAAAAAGGAAAAAAAAAGAAGTGATACAAATAGAAGGACAACAACATGCAACCATGAATAACTGTTCTGGCTATAAAATTTAGAATTTAAATGAAGGACATGTATGATATTCTTAACCTTTGTATAATTAAACCCACTTTTATTCTAAAAAAAAATTATAAAGCTATAAAAAAAAGAAAAAAAAGAAAAAGGAGAGGGGAAAAACTAGGATAGAATTGAGATGAGAGAGGAAAAGATAGCTCTGTGGCCTTATAGCCTCTCTCATGGGTCATGAGTCCTTTTGCTATATTGTACTGATGGTTCTTTATGTCAGAGTTGGTGTGGGTTTGGGCATTAATGATTTATGGTGTTTCAACTTGGAAAAAATTATCAATTTGTTATCTTATTGTATCATATCAGAACAATTTTTGTTATGAGATAGAGTACTATACTCTGAAGCCCATGTTGGCCTGGAGCACTGTAGTGCAGGCAGATCTTGCATACAGGATGCTCCTTCAGGTTCAGTCTTCCCTGATGTTGGGGTTACAGGCATGCATGCACTTCCATGACCAGTGTGAAACTAATTATTAGAAAATGTAACACGTTTCCAGAAAGTTCCAAGAACTAATTGAAGGTGATAATGAGATGATTCTCAAGATTAGTATAAAGAGATGGGTCAGTGGGGGTTCTAGAATAACTTTCCCTTATGATATAAATGTCTCCAAATCAAAAAGATCAAGTTATTGTCCCTAATTGCTTGTTTAGTGCAGTGCTGTGATATCTTCTGTTAAGTCAGATTGAACTCTCACTTGGAAGTTTGGATTTTCTGTAAGTTGATTCAACAGGTGTTTGGTTTGTTGGTTGGTTGGTTTTTAACAATGACTTTAGCAAGAAATGGGTATTACTTTTCTACAGTAGCTCAAGGATTTTTTTAAAAAAAGGTATAAATAAAATCCTGAGAGGGGCTTTGAGAGGTAACTCAGTAATTAAACTGCTTGCTGTGTAAGGACTGGGACCTGAATTCAGATCCTTTCACTCATGTAAAAAGTAAGGCAGGTGGTATGTGTTCTGTGATCCCAGCTGGGAAGAGGAGACAGGAAGATTTTGGGGATCAAATGGCTTGTCACTCTAGCTAATCTGTGAGGTCCAGATTTAAGACTCTGTCTCAAGAGTGGAGAGCAATGTAAGAAGACACTTGATATAGACCTTTGGGTTCTATATGTACATGTACACATATATTCCACACACAAGAAGGGTTGAGAATTCAAGAAACTGGGACACGAATAAAGCTAGTATACATATCAGGCAATATCTGCTAGTTGCTAATGCTGACCCATAATGACTACATGATAACTTTTTGGTTTTACCCTGTGCGTGTCCTCTCCACCTAACTTAGCTCCTATAGCTGTCTTGATTGACAGCTTGGAGCCTATTCAATTGTTTTCAAACAGAAACACCAACCTGCTCACTTCCTGAGTGGTGGGGACACATATGATTCGTTTTTTTTTTAAAACCTGAACACACATCAGGAAACAAAAGGAGATTACTTGTGCTGTGCTACGGAAAATAATACAAGTGAGAAAATATTATTTTTTAGATAAGACAGTTTCCTAACCCTTTAATGATAGCATACCATTTGTCTACCCTGTGTCAAAATATCAACACCCATGGTCCGGATTTCTCACTATCGTTAGCACTGCTCACTTAACTGTCTATACCTCAGTCATTGCATTACCACGTTCAGTAAGAATGTTGCTTGGAGTAGTAGACACTTTTTTGGGAGGTAGGGGGAGGACCATCTCTGTGAGTTCAAGGCCAGCCTTGTCTACAGAGTGAGTTTTAGGATAGCCAGGGCTGTGTAGAGAGACTGTCTCAAAACAAAACAAAAAAAACAAAAACCAGACAAACAAAAAAATCTCCCAAACCTGTAAGAAGAGAATGTGAGCATTTCTACTGACAAATAGGAGAAATTGGCAAGACAGCCCTTCAGGCATGTGCTGAGCAAAAAGGGAAGCCTAAAGAAGAACCAGAGGAAGCCATGAGTGACATGGCGGAGTGGCTCTTGTTCAGGACTGCCTTCATATCAGTCTCTTCCTAGGAACACTATGTCAGCACTTCCAGCCCCTGTCAGCTGCACAGATAACCTCCTTTCCTTGTGCTTCAGCGAAGATGTTCCTATGGTTTGCAGGGTTTTAATACTCATTCTGCACAAGTAGAGTCAGGCCACACTTGAACTGTTGAGTGTAGACATAAGTGCCGGGGCAGAAAAGCCTTTAGGAAGGGACAGATTCGAGACGCTCCAGGTTGTGGAAGGCTTACTTTGACTTAATTTTTTTTTTTTTTTTTTTTTTCCGAGACAGGGTTTCTCTGTGTAGCCCAGGCTGTCCTGGAACTCACTCTGTAGACCAGGCTGGCCTCGAACTCAGAAATCCACCTGCCTCTGCCTCCCAAGTGCTGGGATTAAAGGCGTGCGCCACCCACCACCCGCTTAATTTTTTTTTTTAAATATTCATGAGTGTTTTGATTGTATATTTGTATACCCATAGTTATGCAGTGCCCCTGGGGTCAGAGAGGAAGGTATCTAATAGTCCCTGCAATCTGGAGTTTTAAAGGTCATGAGTTTCATGTGGATGAGGAAATTGAACTCAGGTCTCTGGAGGAAAAGTATTTTAACACGAGCTTTACTCCAGCCCCAGAGTCACTTTGACTTTTGAATGAGGCCACATTTCAAAGATCATCAACTCTATGGTTCTAGAAAGCTTGGATCCTTGTTAAATATAAAAACCTTCTCAAAGGTCTGTGCTTCAAAGCATTTTGTTGAGGACACTAATACTTACAAGTTAAAACTTCACTGCACACAGTAAAACTTGCTTAGTGCTAGTCAAAAGCACATGCTGCAGAACAAACAATTCAAATGCCTAAGCTAAAAGGAGAATCTTTCCAGAGGTGGCCTGCTAGAGGCACACATACAAAAGGAAGCATCAAACGTGCAGTGATGGCACACACCTTTGACCCCATACTTGGGAGGCAGAGGCAGGCAGATCTCTGTGAGTTCAAGGACAACTTGGTCTACAGATTGAGTTCCAGGACAGCTAGAGCTACACAGAGAAACCATGTTTTAAAAGATCAAAAAAGAGAAGAGGAGGAGAAGAGGAGAAGAAGAAAATGATGTGTCTTATTCGAAATTTCAAGCATATATTACTGTCTTAAGACTGGTTTTCTTAAGATTTATATTTATTTTTCTTTTTAATGTGTAGAGTTTATGGATGTGTTCCTAGGGGTGTGAGTACATGTGCTTGCAGGTATGTGGAAACCAGAGGTTGGCATTAGGGGGTCCTCCATGATTGCTGTAAACTTTATATTTTTTTTAGATAATCTCACATTGAACCTGTAGATTAGTTCTGCTAGGCTGTCTGGCCAACGAGCACTGGGGGGATCCTTCCGTCTTTGTCCCCATTCCTACCCACAGTGTTGGCATTACATATGTACAATGCTGGTCCCAGCTTTTTATATGCTGAACCATATAACCATGCTGACATGCTGACCCTCATGTCTGCACAGTGGCCCTGAGAATTCCAAAGTGTTACCAATCTCTAGCCTGCTTTAGAAAATGGTATGTTATCAGGGGCTTGCTTGTCGAAGCTCACCTCTGCACTCTGTGGGGTGAAGTTTATTGAGTGAGATAAACTGACCTTGCGTGAACTGTCTGGCCTTCCCTTCACTGGCTGTTACTTCTCACTTTAGACAGCTGCAGCTACAAAATCTCTAGACAACTCTGACCAATGAAACGCCCTTTGCATATCTTCTTTCAGCTAACATGCTAGCAGACTGGAGCTCACAAGGGGCCCTGAAAGATTGCCAGGCCTAGCTCTGCTCTTCCTCCTCCCTGGCTGTCGGTCTGTGTGGCTACATTCCCATGATCTGTGGGATAGATGGGTTTGTTTCCAGTCCATATTCCACCCTATCAGGGTGCTCTCAAAAAGAAAGACTATTTGCAGCAGGGTTCTGAGCTGGCTGATGGGGCAGTTTCATCAAACCCCCGCTGAAAGTGCGGACTTTCAACAAGTCTCCACAGCACTGCAGAAAATTTTTAAGTAGGTGGGACTTAAAACTGTAAAAAAAAAAAAAAGCCTCAGACTAATCCCAAACTCAGGTCAGAAGAAAGGAGCAGAGAACGGACTATAAGCTATAGTTTCTACAAACTGGACAAGCTTATTCAACAAATTCAGTAAATGGGGACTGGCCATATGCCAAGTTCAAGGTCTCTAGCTAGCTAAGACCTCTGATATCCATTAAGTAGTGAAAATTCTCTCTCTTTCTCTCTCTCTCTCTCTCCTCCTCCTCCTCCCTGTCCCTGTCCCTCTCCCTCTCCTCCCCCTGCTTCCTGCCAAAGACCTAGAGAAAGGAGGCTCTGAGTGCTCTTTACAGAAAACAGTCGAAGCAAGATAAAAGGACTACAATTTAGAGCAATGGATCAGCTAACCGCAGCTCACAGGCTCAAATTATCCATCCTTGATTGTGTTCGTATGGCCTGTGAACTTGGAGCAGCTCTTACATTTTTAAATAAAGAAGGTGAAGGAAAGGAGAGGGAAGGGGAACAAGAGAAAAGAAGGAAGGAGAGGAAGAAAAATCCATGATACATGAAGATTTATGTAACATTCAAATTATCTGTTCCCCTAAATAAAGCCTTATTGAAACAGAGCCATGGCTGGCCAGTGGTGGCACACCACAGCAGTTGCCACACTCTGGAGTTGGAGGCAGGCCTTCCGTCAGTCAGTCTCTCCCGAGTTCGAATCCCCACCGTGCCTGTCAATCAATGACAGGAAAAAAAAAAAAAAAAAAAAAAAGAAACAGAACCATGCTGCTCAGTTGTTTTCAGACACACAACTGTCAGTTCCTTTGACACTTGGTCAAAGCGCAGTGCCTGGGTGGGGATCCCATGACCTGGGAAAGCCAGATATGAGATCTCTACAAAAAGTTTGCCAACTACTGTTTTAGATTTAAATTTTTTTCCTTTCCATTTAGCTGAGGTATTTAACAGAAACCATATACCTTAGGTCTAGTTAGGGTATATTTATAGATTTAAAAAAAAAAAAAAACCCTTGGAGATAGCAGCATGCATGGGGTAGAAATACCATTTGTTTGTGTGTGTTCAGGAGCAGCCTTCTGTGTAGGCAAGTGACTCAGGTGTCTTCTTTGGTCACTTCCGGTCTCTCCCTGGAGCTCAGCGGCTTGACTGACTGTCTGACCAGTGAGTCCTAGGGTTCTCTCTGTCTCTGCCTATTTCTGCCACAGCACTGGTGGTACACATGTGCAGTAGGTACTGCTTTTTAAATAGCCACTGGGGCTTTGAACTCGAGTCCTCATGATTAAATAGCAAATGCTTTATCCCCTGAACCTTTCCCCCAGATCTGATGTATACCTTCCTTGTGCTTGGGGCAGGGTCAGGAATAGGGTTAGGAGTAAGAATAAATGAAGCTTAAGGGTTATGGTTAGTGTAAGGTTTAGGGTAGGGGTAGGGTTTGGGGTTGTGGTTGTTGATACCTTTCCCTCTCTCTCTCTCTCCTCTCCCTCCCTCTCTCCCTTCCGTGCTGGGGATACACTTAGCCTCATACATGTTAGGCAGATATCCCACTACTGAGCCATAAGCCCCAACCCTTGGCACCCAATGACTTGATAGTCTAGTTTCTTGGTCATACAGTCATTTCTTTTACAGACAGACCTTGATCCTAAACAATGGGCTATCCTGGGATTTCCCCAGTAGACACTGATAAGACAGAAACCTCGATGATGCCTGTCTATGCACAGTTAGTTCTGTTGAGGGTAGCTACAGTCCCCTTGCTGTGCAGGCTCTGTTGCTCCTGAGAGACTGGGGACAATCTCAGCTCTGCTGCCCTGTCTGCAGTGTTTAATGAATGAATGACAAGACTCAAGCTAGCAGCTCTACAGGATCACTCAAGCTGGACTTAGCGGTTAAGTCTATTTTTTTATCAACATAGCACCTTTCCACGGAAGGCAGAGAGCTGTGCATTTCTATGCTGTTAATGTTTCCCTGAAGTTCCCTATATGCTAGGGATTTTCCCCATGAAAGTCAGTGGCTAAAATGAGAAGGGGGGAGGGAAGATGTACGTCTATTCCTTAGAGCTATCAGGTTATATACAACCCAATTTACACCCCAGAAGTGATGCCTGGCTCCCCACAGACGCATGATCAACACACCAGGCCCAAGAACAATGGCCATTGGAGACAATGGGCTCTGAGCTCTTCTCTTGAGTTTCTTTAGTAAGAATAGCGTCCTCACTAACTCTGGGCATGCCTTGCCAGACTGCCTGCTCGGGTGACAGTATGACCTCTGGATCTCACTAATTAATACTCTGTCCTCCTTCAAGGTACACGCAAGGCAAGTTTCTTTAAATAAAACAAACAAAACAAACAAAAAAACCAAATATTATCTTTAAGCCAACAAGAGAACAACTTTGGGGGACTCACCTAGAGAAATCTCCTTTTGCTTCCTGTGGGAGAAAAAAAAAATAAGCGAAACATCAGTCCGTTGTTAAGAATTAAAACCAAGCCCTGCCATCATGGCTACTTCTCTGCTGGGTAAGACAGACCAGCTTCCCTCTGTGTCATCCTGTCACAGGATTCAATGAAAAGAAATGCTAAGCCAGCAGTGGCAGAACAATCCCATAATTCCCAGCGCTTGAGAGGCTCAGGTAGGAGGATTCTGAGTTTGAAATGAGCCTTGGTTGCACAATGAGACCCTGCCTGATGGGTCAGAGTCAGGGAGAATATATACATGAGCCACCTGAATAAGAGGCACAATGTAAACCTCACAAAGGTTTATAGAAGTTTATACTTCAAGCCTTGGTCTAAATACATTAGGTCACACACATACTATTTATCTCTCTCTCCTCCTCCTTCCTTCCCTCCCCCTTCCCACTCTCTCTCACTCCCCCCAACACACACTTTGTTTCCCCCTTTTTCCTTTAATACCTTTCTTACCTCTTTCCTCCCCTTCCCTTCCCCTCGCTTCTTCCCTTTCTTTGAGACAGCTGAAGTCTGCCCTCCTGGCCCAATCTCCAAAGTAGCTGGGATTATAGGTGCATGCCATGGTGCCAGGATGCCACAGTCCACTTCTGCTAGTATGAGTTCCTTCCCAATTATACCAAAGAATTGTAAGGCAGAGGCCATGTGAGTGTCAGGGATTTGTTGGCTACCTCAACACGGCAGCATTCAATGAACACTTGTTAAGAGAATAACTTGTGGTAGAGTTCCAACTCATTGTGCCAATGTTACAGACAATACTCCTATGCCTCTGTCTGTCTGTTTGTCTGTCTGCTGTCTGTCTGTCTGTCTGTCTCAGGCTAAAGGCTTTTACTTTGCCTTTCTGGGGACAGGAGGTGACTTCTAGGTATTCATCTTTTTTTTTTTCAAGGTAAAAGAAGGTACCAAACTTAAAGGAAGTGAGCAACAGAGTACCAAATGATTGCAGGTTAAACACACAACTTTCCCTAAGGTCATACGATATACTGTCTTGAAATCTTGGAACAGTCAAGCCTTTGGTTATGGCACGGCACCAGTATTCCAATAGCTCCTTCCATCTTGTGGCTAGAAAAGGTTAGAAAGTCAGACAGCAGACTTGACTGCTATTTGTATGTGGCGGCCACACCTCCTTGTGTGTGTGTGTGTGTGTGTGATAAAACAACTTACCTGTAAAATATAGGAAGCTAATTCAAACACCACTTCACTGTCAACATCAATAAGCTCCTGAAAAAAAAAAACAAAACAAAGTGAGTCTCTTATTGTATCTACTTAGTTTTGAATAATTAATTAATTAAAACATTTAAAATGAAGATCTTGTGATGTAGTCCAGGCTAGCTTCAAACTCACAATCCTCCTGCCTCTGCCCCCAAGTACAGAGATCTGAGGCATGATTCCCATCACTCTTTTTAGTCTGGTGCCTAAACAGTTTCCTTACTGCCGCTCCCATGGAAGAGACCTGGTCTTTCTTGGAAGTTCCCTAGAATCTCAAATACATTTAGAGTGTCTTTGGTTCTTTAGACAATTTCTCGGAATGACTTGGTCCTGAATAGTCCCCAAGATCTTTTCTTTTTTTTTTTTTTTTTTTTTTTTATAATTCAGATAAAATCCAACATTTATTTTACATGTACAGAATCCAAAATTGCAAGAAACTTAATGTCTTTAGTCAAAACAACACATCTTGTAATTCTTTCATAATATACTACTAATATAATAGAATCAGTTTCAAATTTCAAACATGTTATAGCACAGTTTTTATGATAGCATTATGCTTGATATGGAGAGATTGTGCATGTATCCACCTTTGCAGTAGGTTTTCTTTGTGTTTTTGATGTTGCTGTCTTGTGTTTTTTTTTTTCCCCAATGGAAATAGTAAATTGGTTTTTTTTTTCCTTTTTTAAATTTTATTTTTTTGCTTATTCACTTTATAACCCGTCCCAGTCACCCCCTCCCACAATCCTTCCCATCTCTTGTTTTCTGAGTACCCCCTCCTCCTGTATCCCTCACCCTGCCACTTTAAGTCTCTGAGAGGCTAGGTGCTTCCTCTCCCATTGAGGCCAGATGAGGCACCCAGCTAGAAGACCATACTCCATATACAGGCTGCATGTTTTGGGATAGCCCCCACTCCAGATGTTTGAGACCTGCATGAAAACCAAGCTGCACATTTACAACATATGTGCAGGGAGGCCTAGGTCCAGCCCATGGAGGTAGATCTGTGTAGACTAGGTATGCTTCACGGTTGGTGATTCAGTCTCTGAGAGCTCCAAAGGTTCAGGTTGGTTTACTCTGTTGATCTTCCTGTGCAGTTCCTATCTCCTTAGGGCCCACAATCCTTCCCCCTATTCTTCTATAAGAGTCCCTCCAACAAACCCAAAAGAAGATAGCTACACAAACAATGCCTCCCCTTTTAGCAAAAATAACAGGAAGCAACAGTCTCCTCTCCTTAATATCTCTTAATGTCAATGGACTCAATTCCCCAATAAAAAGACATAGACTAACAGACTGGATACGCAAACAGGATCCGACATTTTGCTGCATACAGGAAACCCACCTCAGTGACAAGGACAGACACTACCTTAGAGTAAAAGGCTGGAAAACAATTTTTCAAGCAAATGGTCCTAGGAAACAAGCTGGAGTAGCCATTCTAATATCGAATAAAATTGACTTTCAACTTAAAGATATAAAAAAGGATAAGGAAGGTCATTTCATATTTGTCAAAGGAAAAGTCAACCAACATGAACTCTCAATTCTGAACATCTATGCACCAAATGCAAGAGCACCTACTTTCATAAAAGAAGCCTTACTAAAGCTCAAAGCACATATTGCACCTCACACAATAATTGTGGGAGACTTCAATACCCCACTCTCAGCACTGGACAGATCAGGGAAACGGAAACTAGACAGAAGTACAGTGAAACTAACAGAAGTTTTAAACCAAATGGACTTAACAGATATCTATAGAACATTTCACCCCAAAACAAAAGAATATACCTTTTTCTCTGCACCTCATGGTACCTTCTCCAAAATAGACCATATAATTGGTCACAAGACAGGCCTCAACAGATATAAAAAAAATCGAAATAATCCCATGCATCCTATCAGATCACCATGGTCTAAAGCTGGTCTTCAATAACAACAAAGACAATGGAAAGCCCACACTCACATGGAAACTGAACAATACTCTACTCGTTGATAATGGGGTCAGGGAAGAAATAAAGAAAGAAATTAAAGACTTTTTAGAAGTTAATGAAAATGAAGACACATCATACCAAAACCTATGGGACACACTGAAGGCAGTGCTAAGAGGAAAGCTCATAGCTCTAAGTGCATACAAAAAGAAACTGGAGAGAGAACACACTAGCAGCTTGACAACACACCTGAAAGCTCTAGAACAAAAAGAAGCAAAAACACCCAAGATCTTTTCAAAGAAGCCTGTATGTCATCTTCAGATTTGGATGTGACAGTAAAGAACAGACCATGTCCAGATTTCTATAAATCTGCTCATCTTTGTAATTTTTATTTCATGTGGATGGGAGTTTTATCTGCATGTATGTCTGTATATTATAATGCATATAGAAGGAGTGCATGTGTGTGTGTGTGTGTGTGTGTGTGTGTGTAAAGAGAGGGGTTGGGGAGGGGGAGAGGAAAAGACGAAGGATAGAGAGAGTAAAGGCCAGGGAGGATGCTGGATCCCTTGGGGTGGAGTTACAGATGGCTATAAGCCATCTATATGCATTATGGTACAGACATACATATAAGTGCTGACAAATTAAACCCAAGTTCTCTGGAAGAATAGCCAGTATTCGTAACCACTCTCCAGCCCCAAACCTGCTGATCTTCTTAGTCACTGGAACACAGCTGCTCAGTAACCAATTATATCACTTTTGTTTTCTGAGATAAGGTCTTACTGGTCT